>SNQJ01S0002809.1:120382-149602 GCA_010110895.2 Picea sitchensis
CCCCAGGAGTTCACTGGGGGCCCTAGATCTCGTCTAGGGTCTTAGCCAACATTGGTCCCAGACCACATACCCCAGGAGTTCACTGGGGGCCCTAGATCTTGTCTAGGGTCTTGGCCATCCTCCAGGAGAATGGCTCTCGCTGCTGCATATAAATTTAACAACAACTTATTTTCACTTTTCAACTTTTTAATATGTGCAATCAAGCTTCTGACTATGATTCTTATGGTTCAAAATTTCTTTCTCTTTATGTTTGAGAACTTTCTCAAATTCTTTTTGCATCTCTTTTATTAACATTGATTATCTTGAAGGATCACCTTTGAGACATCTTTAATGTCTTTTGACAGGGGAGCTTTTGAACATGACTTCATTGTAAAGACCTGCAAAATTATCTTCTTATAGCAAAATCTAAAGAACTCGTTCTTCATGTTTAAGATGAAAGTACCCAATGTTTCCATCCAAGTTGAACATAGTATTATGTCAACTTCGTTTAGATATATAGTTGTAACATTGAAATGGGATAAGAATATAAAGTTAATTCTCCTAATCCTTTCTAAAACCCCCTTGGGATTAAAAGCTAAAGACACCCAATAGACGGGGATGACTTGTAACACCGATTTTACTAAAATAAGCCTCCCCCTTGGACAACCATCTATTACACCATATAGATAATCTCTTTTCCTATTTAGCAATAAGGCAACCCCAATTTTTTTATCCCATAGTAATTGGGTTTGAGATAGAAGCTTAAATACTTAAATTGAAGTTCAATCCATCTTGAAAATCTAATTGTGGAAAAGGAAACATCTGAGAGAAAGACCTAGCATCGCCCTCATTTACCCTTGGGAAGGAAGTAGATGATTTATTTAATTTAATGTTCATTTTTGTAGCAATACAATAAAGATCTAATATTTCCTTGAGGTTTAAGGCATCTCTTCTTGACCCATCATAGAATAATAAAGTGTCATCTACAAAAAGGTGTGACAAAAATAGTGATCTACCTAACTTAATACCTTTAAAAGATCCTTTTCTCTTTGCCACTATAAGTGCCCTACTCAGTGCCTTAGAGACAAAAGTGGGGGTTGGGGGCCACACTTGCCTTTATCCCCTACCTGGCCCGAAGAACCCTGGAGAAGAACCATTGATAAGAACAACAAAGGACACAATAGAAACACAACCCATAACCCAAATAACAAACTGAATAGAGAACCCCAAATGGAGCATCATCTTCATTCTTAGATACAACCACCTAGCTCGATCATAGGCTTTAGATTGTTATTGATATTAGTTAATTATTTCCATGTCAGCTATAGTATAATAACCATTAATTATTATTGAGCATTATTTAAGAACTTTTTATTATTAATCTTTATTTATTCTTTCATTGTATGTGAATTACATATGAAAGGATCTCATAATTTCCTAGCTTTGTCAGTTCGAATGGAAAGAATATTATTTGCCATATCATAGAAGAAAAATTTAGTGCATTTGCCTATCTCCTGGATCTAATGAACCTTGGCTCTAATAAGGTCTCCTTTGGCCTTTCTAGCTTCAAAAGTTCTCAGGATATACCTAGACTGGATAGTTTGCCAAAACAACTCTATATTGAAAGGGTCAACACCCAAAGCTAAGTTTAGTTTTGCAAGGTTCTTCCCATATTATTTATCTGTCAACCTTTTAATGCTATCAACTTGCTTGCCATAGCCCTCGATACTTGCTCTAAGTGGTCATGGGATGTTAATCATTGGGAACTATCCCTAGTGTTGACTCTCTTAGCATTCTCAACAATCCAATCATTAAAGGCCAAATAACTTGGCAGTATCTTGCTAGAAAGCTATTTTGCTTAAATACATTGGAGTACCCATCTTTGGCAATTTTTGCAACTCAAACAACCTATTACATGGAGTTGTTGGAGTATCCCTCATTGTTTTTTTTCCTTTCCCTTAGAAGGATTGGACTCTTGGGAAGATGCCATTGGCGCTGCATGTATGGGATTCTAAGTAACTCAGGTGCATGTGCTATTTTGGGGCTTGGGTTTACTAAGGCTTGCATAATTTTCTTCCTAGTCTTTGAATTCCCACAAATTGGTCTTTTTAGTTTGTGTCTCAAATTTCAATTCAACACTCGGTGTCAATGCTAGTTGAGGTGGAGGTTGGGTGGGGTCCCATTCTTGGTTTTGACTCTTGAGGAGTGGATTGCCTTTGATGTGGTTTTCACTCTAAGATCTTTAGATATATCAACTTTGATACATGCCATGACCCAAGCCTTGGTACAATGAGGCTTAGCAATCTTTGAGCATATAAACTTGCCCAATGCAACGATGATTTGTGGAAGGAAATTCTAGAACTGCATGGGCATTTTACGGAACTTGACTTGGCGTCAACACACCATGAGATGTTTCTATGAAGTCGAGGTGCACAATCCAGGATCCAGTCAAGAAATGAGGCAACTTCAAATATAAAAGAGAAAACCCTGGCCTTGATTTATAACCATATACTTCCTGTTTGCCATGCACTCAATTTCCGAGCACAACTTCTTGGAAATTCTACCTACAAAATAAGCAACAATCAAGGTATGGTTTCTAGTATAACCTGCTCTACAAAAGCTCAGTCAAAAAACACTGCACAATTGATAAGCACAAATTTTATTTTGAGGATGCTTTAGTCCAATTTTACAAATTTTCATGCAATTGTTTTCTGAGTACGGCTTTTAACTGTACCATGAGGATGTTTTGGTCCATGTGTAGTAGTTTCTAATGTTGGCTATGTAAGTTTTCCTCTACATGTTGTAGAGTGGAGATGGATGCCTTACATGTACATTGGAATGAAGTACCCATTTAAGGCCAGGGTAGGTGTTCTACCTTTAACAATATATTGAATTAGTTGGATGATTAGTTGTTTTGGAACAGTGCTTCAAAACTTTTTCTGCACATCTCGAAATATCCATGAGAGGGAATATGACTACTAGCTTGTGCTTTCATGCTTTGTTACTAGACTCGTGAGTCAAACTTGGATACTCGTGAGTTGGACTTGGCTCACAAGCCAAAGTCAGTCAATGCGTCAGAGGCTAGAGTTTAGAAGCTTTCATGTTTTGTTACTTAGACTTGAGTCAAAACTGATACCTCAGAGTTGGACTTGCCTACACAAAGTCAGCCACGCGCTGTAGGAAGGCATTCCTCCCCACTCCCCTCAATCATAAGTTTGAACAATTATACCAACAAGGCATGTGCATATACTGGTACATCTACAAGTCTTCATGTTGAAACTCCTGAGCTGAGCCTCAATGAAGAACAACCTAAAAAACTGGCAAATCTGGATGTTGAAAACTTTAGAAAATCTCACTGTGTAATCATGTGAGCCAGAATGCTTGCAATTTGTTCATTAATGTGAAATCCAATATGATGAGAGCAAACTAAGAGAAGTGAATCAATTTCAAGTCTGACACATCCCTGAAAATCCCTGACAATGCAATCAAATGCCAAGCTGTAATGCAGAAGGATCCAACTATCCTTTGTTAGGTCAAATAACCATTCAGGTGAACAAAATGATCACATCATTGCTCTCAAAATCAACATCCCATTTCTGTATCTTGTGTATGATTCAATTGCAAGTCATTGAACCATAATTCTACCAAAGTTTGCCATCTATAGACTACAATTGCCCATTTGACAAATTTGATTTTGTTGTTGGCGAAACTTTTGGTCTGAGAACCATCTTCAATTCCATCCTCATTTCCCCCCTTTGTCAGCTGAAGGGAGAGAGTACGACTGGATTTATGAACTCCCCTCCTTAAGGTGCATGGGAGTTTCATTGTCAACTGCAAGATGCGTCTTTAGTCGAGATTGAATTCTTCGCCAAGACTGAAATAATCGCTTGGTTGTTGATGATCATTGCCAAGGATCAATCCCCACCCATAGTAAATCTTCAATCTTGCAGGTTTGTTTCTCTTGGAACATTTGTTTGATGGATGATTCTTCTTGCCACAATGTTGACAAGGATGGAGATCAAAACACTAATGTTCTATATGACCAACTTGATTGCAAGGTTGGCATTTCACATTTTGATGCTGAACTTGTACAGTTGAAGTTGAGACTTCTTGAAGGAACCCTGCACTGATGAAGTGGACAAATTTAGAATAATTGCGAATATGAAAGGTAACTTCCTTTTCATGTCCAAGTCCTGTTCTATGCTTGTCGTAGCTGATTTCTCCCATGGTTTTGATGGTGGGCCTGGAAAGAGTATTCTAAACCTGTTGCTTTGACATATGTGAGTTGATTTACTACATGCTCCTGCATTATTGAAAGGTTTTCTTCACTGAACTCAAAAGAAAACTCTTGAAACGTAGGTTCATGAACAACTTCATCTTCATCTGCATATGGAGTTGTCTTGCTGAGTTGCTTTGAGCTATTGAGTGCACTATTGATTTGAATTCACATCATCATCATCATCATCATCATCATAGAAAGGATTGTTCTTAACAAAAACTAGTTCAAAACACTTCATTGGTTGTTGATTTTTGAGATCCCTGATTTCATCATACAATTGTGGGATTGAGATTGTAGCAAATGTATCTTCGTTTACATGACTTGCAAACATGTGATATAACATTTTCCAATGTTTCACTGGTCAATATGATTGAATTGTTCTTGGTTGTTTCTAACAAAGTTTCCAATAAGGAAACCAACTCCATGATTTTGGTCATCACTGTTCACACTTGCTTGAATTTGTTCACTTGAACTCGCTCGCTTGAATTTGTTTACTTGAACAAACTTGCTTGTACTTTATGCTCTCTTGAATTCTTGAACTCGCTCGCTTGATTTTGCTTCCAGGAAGTTGAGGGTGTTGGATACTACCGAAAATGCACCCCAAAATATTACAATGGCTTGAGTTTTAACCACTCAACATTGTCAAATTTTGACTTACAATGACTCGAACGGGTGTTAGGTTCAACTGAGAATGCACCCGAAAATTACATTTCAACTCAAGTTTAATTTCACACTTACAAATGAAACTATTGCAAGTATATTTCGCAAAACTAATATTGATTTAGAGGTTGAATTGATGTAAACTAGAATGAATTTTGATGTAGATTTGTCGTGGAAAGCTGATGTGTTAAACAACCTAAATGCTTGAATGTTCTTCATGGCTATTTGATTGCAGGTGCTTTGATTACATGTGCTTGATTGTATGTACATGAATGGTATTAATTGTGTGCTTGAACTTGCCTTGTATTTATTGTTTGTTGCTTTTAAATGATAAAATTCAAGTGATTAAGTCAAAATTAGACATAAAATATCACAAAGCAACCATATAAAATTGCTATCGCACACTACACAAGGTGTACCTAAGATCTCCTTATTCAATTTCAGGACACGAAACAACTTCAATTTTATTATAGTATCCTTCTTGCGTTGACAATGCCCAAATACATTTTTAAGGTTTCAATATATTTCCTCATTCATGATACTGCTACATTACACATACTGTTTTGTTTTGTTTTATAGTGCAAAAGTATCAAATCGATTTTAAAGCATCAATACATATGCGCTGAGATTTAAAAAAAACCAAAAATTCTCGAAATATTCACCTTGCATCTCCACCATTGGTTGCTGGGCGATCTCACTTTCCAGTTGGAAAATATGATGTGTGGATCTCATGCAGATTGCTGTCATGTTTTTCTTGTCTGAATGTGCACATGGATTTTAGTATGCTATGTGACTTTTTCCATTACTCTGCACAGACATCTTCCCACCATTACGAATCTGAGCCTAGATCTAGCATTTGACACTTAGACCCTGAAATGCAATCCCATCTGGAACGATGTGTGTGAAGTTGAGCTAGGGTATGGATGGCATGCGTCAAACTCATAGTTTGAACAAATTGTTGTGGACTAGTCACCAGACACTTGGGGATGAGATCCTCAAGTCTGCTCGATCTGTAGAAGATTTTGAACTATCTCCTCTTGATAAACACCCCTTTTGTTTTATGTGCCAGTTAAAACAAAACGAATTGTTCAACCAAGACTGATGCCGTCACTGCAAATGTTAAAAATAGAACACGTGTCGCCTTTATCCTGAAAAATAAGTAAACAATCATGAACATGTATCGATATGAGTTATTGAAGCAATGATCGGTTGAAGACATTGTGGAATGAACGACCGAACACATGACTAAAGAAATATTGAGGTGCTGTTACGGTCGTCTTAGAGATCTGTCATGCTCTAAATAAACATTGACAGACACAAATCCACACAAATCGCAATCAGTTCTAATGGGTCGCATGAAATCTATTTAGGAGTTGCTCAAATTGCCAAGGAACTCTGTTTTTTATCCAAGTTTTGATCGCAAAACTTAGGGTCTGATTGCCCTTACCCCACATGCAGTCGTCTTTATTTATATCTATATTTACGCTGATAGGCGCATACCTATTGACAATCGCCAGATTTAATGATCTTTTAATCATAAAGAGGGTTTCTATGGACATGATTTAATATGTTTAGAATATTCTTCGTCGTCACAGAAAATTGAAGGTTAAGATTTTGTGGATTATCTTCCTCGCATGTCAAAACATGACCGTTTATCATTACTGAAATTCATTAGTGAGATTAACTTGATAATGACCCATCAGATTATTTACTGTAGCAAATACGATTATTTACTACGCTGCAGGATTTTCCTGCGCCTTGTGTTTTTACTGCGTTGAGTTAGAGTTTTGTTTTAATACTATGTGGGGGATATTTTAACTTTTTAACTGCGCTGGGGATTTTACCAGCCGATACCTATCGGCATTCACCAGCCGCAAGTGAGCGGCTGTGCTAGTTGTCAATTCAAACGAAAACAACGGTGAAATGGAAATGAGGAATCAGACCTTCACATTCGAGATCCACAATCTTTGAATGATGCTGCAAATGGATAATTAGTTAATTGCTGGTAGATCACTGTTACTTGATGGAGGATAGATTGGTGGGCATTGATTTGATGCTCAATCTCTATGGGCGGATTTCAATCTCTATGGGCATTGATTTTTCCCAAGTCATCTAAGTCATGAAGAGGGTAAATTAAATTGGGCCTCTCTTTGTGGGTCCCCTGTCAGATTTGGTGCACCTCCAAATCTAGTGAACCCTTTCCTCTCTAACTCCAATTCTAACAATATCTCGACGAAGATCCGGAACCAACGATTCTTGAGGAGTCACCTGTTCCCTTCAAATAATTGTAGATCTGCAACCTGTTTGTATAGAAAACTTCGCTTCTACGCTGCCAATATCATGTTACCTTTCTTCTATTGGATCGACTGCCACCACTTCGCGAATTCATTGCCCTTTTCTGGTTGGACCTTTTTTTGCATGCTCATCTCAGCGTTTTGACATCAAGATCTTCCATGGAAAACTACCATTGGGAAACTATCAGGGCCTTAAGACCGTAAGAGCCCTGATACCTATTGATGAAATATAGAGCACACAAGATCAGGACAAGAACTTTGGCGAAAAAGGCCTCAAGCCATATTCTCAACTATTGTTGTATTCATTTTAATGATACAAATATATAATACAAGAATGAAACCACCTCAATTGCTCTCACATCAACATCTCATTGGGAGATAAGGTAGGAGGCAAAATCGGAATTTAGAAACACACTTAGGATAAAAACTATATTCTTAAATGTGAAATACATTAGGTGGTGTTCTAGGACTTCGTGATTGTATAAGAGTCAAAGGCTAACATTTTTGCTCATCTTTAGTGAATGCAATCACAAAGTGGCCAAGAGGACTCAAGGACAACACATTGAAGCATCTAGGGCATCTACCGACTCCTTTTTTCCCCAAGGACTTAAATTTCCTTAAGGTTGAGGCAGCCCAAGGCACAGGAGATAGTTCTTAGTGACAGATGCTTAGAGGAAGTTTTCATTATGGATTGTTGTTGGACTCGTATTATATACGAGATATTGTATATATGATCTTTTGGACATATATTGATATTCTGCATTGTATGGACATAGGTTTATTTAATACAAATGATAGTTTTCCATAAAATAAATTGTATTTCTTTTATTTTTTTGTGCTTGCTGAGTGTTTCCCCAGCCAAGTCAAACTTTTGGTTCTTCTGTCTAGCCGCGTTTTTCCCTGAGTTGAGCCTGGTAATGTTGCTTTCATGTTGAATATTTCTGCCCATGGGTGTGTCTTCAATTGGTGTTTAAAATGTTGGTGTTGCCAACAATTCATCTTAATAATTAATAGTCCATATTGATGGTCTAGCTACAAATCCCAATCCTGATTAGCAAAGGTAGTTCATCTCCCAAAGTGTTGTCCCAGAAGAAAACAGAATAACCTGTGCTTGATGTCAATGTGCAGGTTATTGCTGGGAATAATCTCTACTATTCTCTGATATTTCATAAATGTATACGAAGTGAAAGAATGATATGATAAGATTCACATATAAAACTAGTAGAGCAGAAGTGAAAAAGAAAAGATTGGAGAATGAATACTTTCTCCATTCCTTCGCACTGTGAAATTGTGAATATCACAAAGAGATCCCTTACACTTATTGGTGTTTGGCTGTCTTCTGAGTCTGATGTCTTTCTTTATATTTTTTGTTTATTTTTTCTCTTTTACACTTGCCTGTTAAGTTATTCACCTTCTCTTCCTGTAATTCAGGTCAGGTGGGAGGTGTGTCTACTTTATATGCTGACAGAGATTTAAGCTTATAGTTCATTTTATGTCATGAACTATAAGCTTAAATCTCTGTAGACAACAGTTTAATTATTCTGGTTCTATTCTGCTATAGTAAAATCATATATGTTCTTATAACTGCATATGCACGTTAAAATAAAAACGAGATATGGCTGAGAGAATGATAAATGGCACCAAGTTATGAATAGTGTCACAAAAATACTGACAGGCTTAGCTTATGGTAGGCTACCCAGTTATAGTGAATGCATGCACCGATTTTCACTTATCATACACTACATCATTTTTGTACCCGAAGATAGTTAAGTTGGTCTAACCATCTAACTAACTATAACATATTATCTTTAATGCCATGCTATATCACTAATATTTTATTGCAACCATGGTCACTTTAATACATAAGATATTAGCATTGAAGCTAGCTGTTTGCTCCTCCACTAAATCCAGAGTTGGAATATGGTTTTGTATGTTCTTCCTTTTCTTTTGCATGTAAAATCACAGTTGGAATATGTTTTGTAAGATTTGTTGTTGCTTGATTCAGATGAGTTGAGCTTTTAGATACGTCCAAGTTTAAATGTAACATTTTCTGAGTTCATTTTGCAGAAGTTGCCGTGAGTGGCAGTATCATAATCTATAGTTATGACAGAATTTCTTTTTCTAGTAGGCTACTTTTCATTTATGCTTTATTTTTGGGTAATATCATTCCTTGTTCTTTCAACATATTTGACATAACAATGTATGATATGTGTAGGTGCCACTTCAAATGGGTATACTATATTTACTGATAGAATCTTGTTGATATTTTCTGACAGAGCAAAGCAAAGGTTGAAAAGAACCAGGCCATGGAAAATCAAATGAGTGAGAATTCGTGTCAATTGTGTGCCGTAGAGAAACTTACATTTGAGCCACCTCCTATTTATTGCACACCATGTGGGGCTCGCATAAAAAGAAATGCCATGTATTATACCATGGGCAGTGGTGACACACGCCATTATTTTTGCATACCATGTTATAATGAAGTCCGAGGTGACACAGTTGAGGTAGACGGATTCACTTTTTTGAAGTCAAGGCTAGAGAAGAGGAAGAATGATGAAGAGACAGAAGAGGCGGTAAGCACATGGATGTGTATAGCAGAATTTAACAAAAACAGTCTGCTTTGAAGAAGATGCTTATACTGATTGTTTCTGAATTTTACTTTGCAGTGGGTCCAGTGTGATAAATGTGAGGCATGGCAACACCAAATCTGTACTCTTTTCAATGGTAGAAGGAATGAAGGTGGGCAAGCAGAGTATACCTGTCCAAATTGTTATGTATCTGAGGTGGAAAGAGGTGAGCGAAAGCCCTTACCTCAGAGTGCTGTCCTTGGTGCAAAAGATTTACCAAGGACAAATTTGAGTGACCACATTGAGCAGAGGTTATTTCGACGATTGAAACTGGAAAGACAAGAAAGGGCAAGAGCTCTTGGCAAGAGCTATGAAGAGGTAATAATGTGCCTCTTGGTTAATACTGGATGTGGAACTAGGGACAATTGGTTTTTAATTGTTTCATTGAAAAATTTGTATTGCTTCATGTTTGCAGAAGAACTAAGAATTGAATAGTAATTTTCTGTCCAGTCAGGATTTGTTTGGGATGTTGGAATATTAGACTAACCTAAGCATTTAGCGTGCAGTGTGTGATAGCTACGAAAAATGTTAGGGAACATTATGTGGAGACAGATAATTACATTGATATTCTTTGCATTGTTCAACTTGATGGTTCAGTTTTAACTTTTGGATAAACCACAACACTTTATTTCTATTGAATATATATATATATATATATATATATATATATATATATATATATATCATGAAGCGGAAATGTAGGTTTTAATATGCAGTGCCATTTAAATCTGGGAAAAAGGGTTTCAAGCAGAGATATTATGGTGAAAACATGGAAACAAAAATGTGATTTGAGCAATGCCCAATGTAGCATGACAAATCTGGAACTTTTTCCTATAATTTAGGAGATTGCACATTACCATATCTGGCCAAGAAGCCATTGAATTAATTCTTCAATGTGCATTCACTCTAGTTTCAATCTGGCAGAATGTTCAAGATCCATTTAAAAATAGCTGAATCTTGAAATGAAGTCAATTTTCAATTAAAATTCATTGCAAGTTGCCCTTAGTCTGATATAGCACCAAAACTGGGAAAGGAACATCACTTCTTGTCAAGCCAATGCGTATCTTTTTTTTTCCCATGAAAAATAATCTCTAGATTCTGTTGTGCTGCCAAACAAATGCTTGATTATTTCAATTCCAAAGAATAGCCAAAATAAGTTTCATATGGTAGTTGGGGATAATTCATCTTTGAGAATTTGTAGTTCTATCTAGAATGGAAATCTCTAGGTTTTAGTGCCACCGAGGGACTTTGCATAGCTGACAGATATGGGTTTAAAGAGAATGCATGTTTATGAATGACAGGTACCAGGAGCAGAAGCTCTTGTTGTGAGAGTCGTGTCCTCTGTTGACAAGAAATTGGAAGTCAAGCCGCGTTTCTTGGACGTTTTTCAAGAGGAAGATTACCCCACTGAATATCCCTACAAGTCAAAGGTTCAGATATGCTCTGTGTGCATCCAATTTCTTCTTGTTGTGGTGCACAGAGACATCTATTGACAAACATAATGAAACAAGTGCAGGGCATTGTTTTCTGGCAATTAGCTTTCTAATGGATATATCATATTTTCTGTGTTTCCAGGTTCTATTGTTGTTCCAGAAAATTGAAGGTGTAGAGGTCTGCCTTTTTGGCATGTATGTTCAGGAATTTGGGTCAGAGTGTGCTCATCCAAATCAGCGACGTGTTTATCTTTCTTACTTAGATTCTGTGAAGTACTTCAGGCCTGATGTGAAAACTGTGTCAGGAGAGGCACTTCGCACCTTTGTTTACCATGAAATCTTGGTAATGCATTTTCTGCTGAAGAGAAACTGAAATGATGTCTGAATATAATGGTTTGAAGGAATTTTATTTTAAGATGACCGATAAGTTATATCAAATAAAGAGTGGAAAATTTTCAAAGCAGTCATGCCCTTTTGCACTTCCATACTGTGTGTGTTTTTATTTTGTTAATTTCAAGGATGCTGGACTTGACATATTATATTTTCTGAACAGATTGGGTATCTGGACTACTGCAAGAAACGAGGCTTGACAAGTTGTTATATATGGGCCTGCCCTCCTTTGAAGGGAGAAGATTATATTCTTTATTGCCACCCTGAGATACAGAAGACACCGAAATCTGATAAGCTGCGCGAATGGTTGGTGGTTGTTCATCGTTATTTTCTGGATGAAGTGAAGATGCTGGAACAGCTTCAATTATATAGGAAGATTTCTATTTGTGTGTTTGTCAAATACAGGCTAATAGAAATATTTTACCTTTGCAGGTATCTTGCAATGTTGCGGAAGGCCACAAAGGAGAACGTTGTTGTGGAGCTTACTAATCTATATGATCACTTTTTTGTGTCCACTGGTGAATGCAAGGCTAAGGTTACTGCAGCTCGCTTGCCATATTTTGATGGCGACTATTGGCCAGGCGCTGCAGAAGATATGATAATGCAGCTTCAACAAGCAGAAGAAGATGGCCGGAAACACCAGAAAAAAGGAAAGACCAAGAAGACTGCAACCAAAAGAGCATCAAAAGCTGCATCTCAAGCTGAACTTGCAAGCAATGCCTCAAAGGATGCTTTATTAATGCAGAAAGTAAAGTTCTGCCATATTGTCTTCTTTACTTTCACATATGTCCAACTTACTCATCTATTATCTTTGTCATATATTATATTATTCTTCATCTCTGGCAGTTATTTTCTCCTCACTATTTTCTTGTGGTGATGCTGTGTACAGCTTGGGGAGTCCATATCTCCGATGAAAGAAGATTTTATTATGGTTCATTTGCAATATGCGTGTTCTCATTGTTGTCACTTCATTGTTTGTGGTAAGCGCTGGGCTTGCAGCCAGTGTAAGAATTTTCAGCTATGCGATAAGTAAGTATTTAATTTTACCATCCCATTGCATGTGTTTTGGTTTCACATCCTTAAAGTTTACTGGCAAATATGTAAATGTCATTGCAACTAATTGTTGGGATAGGGATTGTCGATAACTTCTGGCTTCAATGCACAATGCCTAGGGAATGCTATTTGACAGGTTGCCAGAAGAAGCATCGATTTATTGTATGGATTGGTGATTTCTATTGCTAGACAGATTATAGTTGGTACTTTTCTGTTTTGCTCAAGTTCTTTGTCCTTTTCAATAAAAGGACTTAAATCTTACTAGGACTATGTAAGTAACCGTTATGGATAAAGAAAAGTCCTAGATGAGTTTAGCACTTTCTTAAAATGTGCTGGATTTACATGCATGGACAGTATGTGGAACTCATTAGACTAAATGGGCTGGATTTACATGCATGGACAGTATGTGGAACTCATTAGGCTGCTAAAACTGATCTGTCTTTGATCAGATTTTAGCTCTAAGTTTTCTTCCAAAACTGTCCTTTGCTGTCGTTTAGGACAGCAAACTGTTTAGTTACTTTCTGCTGATAATTTTTGTGGTTAAGTGTCCTTTTGAGGTGCCCTTGCAAGTGTTTTTCATACCAATGATTAGCACATGCAATAATACTCAAAACACAGAACACTCCTCTCAATCTTTACAACTCCAAATGCTGTTCTAACACTTCTAAGCATGCATGAAATTGACACGTGTTTTTGGTCAACATGACCCTGGAAAAACCCCCATGGGGAAAACCAGTTTGGAGTAGATGTATATAGAAGGCCTCAAAGAAAAAAGTACAACACGGAAAACATATACAAGTGAACCTGGTAAGATAGCAACCCTTCTTGGAAGCCTTGGAGTCCCTTGAAGATGTCCCGGCTAGCCTCTTGAAGCAAGGTGCCCTTTGCCTTGGTGTGCCCCTCTTGCTTAGCTAGCCTTTGGTCCTCTTCCCTTGTGCCTCTGCCTTTGCCTTTGCCTTTGCCCACTTGATCTTTTGTGAAACCCTTGCCCTCTTGCCTTGGAATTAGCACCCTCTACACAAGTGTGCCCTCCTCCTTGGCTTGGTGCACACCTCTCCTTAGTGTGCCCCTCCTCTAGCTAGAACCAAACAATGGAAGTGTGCCCTTAGTTTCTCACTAAGGTCTCCCCTCAAGCATAGCGCCCTTCCTCCATGAAATCTCTCATAAACAAGGTGCGCCCTCCATGAAGATGTGCATCTCTCCTCCTCCAAGTGCGCCCTCAAGCTAGGAATGCGCCCTCCCTCAAGTGAATGCCTCCAACCCCCTGAAAGCAACTCCACTCATCCTTTGCACCTTCCTCACCTCAAGTAGCAAACCCTCTACCTTGTGCGCCCTCCTCTCCTCAAGAAATGCACCCAAGTGCTCCCCTCCTTCTCCTCTCCTCTCAAGTGAAGAATTAATCTCATTTTTGCCATATTCCCTCCTTTAGCCTCTCTTTGGACAAACCCTAAAAGATCAATGGCCTAGATCCAGTCTAGCCAAGTCTAATCAATGGGTGAGATTTAATCCACAAATCTCACTCAGGAAACCCACTTTCCTTAGTTTGCTTTATGTCATTTAACTCACCCACAAAGTGAATTAAATGTCACTTTAATGACTTAAGTGACATATTTCACTTTTGACTTAAATCTCCTAAGTCAGTGAAATTAGAATCATAAAGTAAAGTAGTGAGGGTAATAGTCTCCCCCTTTGTGTTTAGAGACTCACAAACACAAGGGGACCACTTTCCAAGGTACCCAAATCTCAACAGTTTTCACATGACTTAAATCTTACTAGGACTATGTACATAACTGTTATGGATAAAGAAAAATCCTAGATGAGTTTAGCACTTTCTTAAAATGTGCTGGATTTACATGCATGGACAGTACGTGGAACTCAATAGACTACAGGTTCACATGATGTCTCACAGTTTCTAACAATAATGGATAGCATCAATATCACTTCTTAATTATGGTTCATTTACAATATGCATGTTTTCATTGTTGTCACTTCATTGTTTGTGGTAAAAGCTAGGCTTGCAGCCAGTGTTAGAATTTTCAGCTATGCAATAAGTACAATCCATTGCATGTGATATTGTTTCACATTCTTAAAAAGTTTAGTGGCAAATATGTAAATGTCATTGGAAGCAATTGCCGGGACAAGGATTGTCAATAGTTTCTGGCACCAATGCACAATACTTGGGGAATGTTATTTGACAGGATGCCAGAAGCTTGGAATTATTGTATGGATTGATGATTTCTATTTGCTATGCATACATTCCTTTTTGCTCAAGTTCTTTGCCCTTTTCTATAAGGACCTATGATTGTTTTGACAACTTGAATTTTACTAGGAGTATGTAAATAACCGGGATGGAAAAGGAAGATTCCCAGATCAGTTTAGCACTTTATTAAAATATGCTGGACTTACATTCATGGACAGCATTTGGAACTTGTTAGACTAGATAGTTCACACGATATCCCTGTATTTTCTAATAATGATGGATAGCATTGATATCATTTCTTCTTTCAAGATCCAATGCTGGAAACTCCTGGTAAAGTGACTTGTAGTAAAAGTAATGCCATAAATATTCATTTTATTATAGATAAACAGGATGTTATCAACATTTTAAGAAGAACCAGTTAGATGGTGATAGTTTAGATTGTCTTTTAAAATAGGCCACATTGTCTGTTTCCAAGATGAATCTTTTGTTTAACACAGTGCACTGTACCTGTGTTGGTCTTCTTATGCACAGTCCAATTTGTGTAGATTTCTACCCAACCATGGTTGGTTAAACACCTAATCCAGTTGTTGAGATCTTGTTCAGGTTGCTCTTGTGGTGCTGCTGAATGTTTGGTGCATCTAAACTTGTGATTCTTCTCATATGAGACTCTTGT
The DNA here is from genome assembly GCA_010110895.2 of Picea sitchensis. Lineage (NCBI taxonomy): Eukaryota > Viridiplantae > Streptophyta > Pinopsida > Pinales > Pinaceae > Picea > Picea sitchensis. The sequence continues at coordinate 135,971 of SNQJ01S0002809.1, forward strand.
GCATGTCTTCTTGTTGCTGAAATTGCAATTCTTTGCTTCTTGCCATATAAGTGATGTTTTATATTTTCTGTTCGAGGGTACTTATAATGAGCTTACTCCTCACGCTAGTACATGCACTTCATTTTGACTATATAGACAACCCAGAGGCAAAAGTATGTATGTATATATGTATCTATCTATATATTTAGGTTTTAACTTTTAAGACATGATGTGTGTATTTTGAAGTCATTGTGAAGAAAGTGCCATGCCACATCAAGATTCAGCATCTGAGGTTACAAAGAGTTTGATTAAATGATTCAGGTAGACTGCCGAGTACTCATTATCACTATTACTATTGGTTATGCCAATTGAGAGGTGATTTCATTGGGTACAGTGCCGGTGTCTAGGAGGAAGACAACCTGGAAGCAAAAGTCTCTATCTATCTATATAGGTTTGGAGACATGATGCATGTATTTTCAAGCTATTGTAAAGAAAGTGCCATGCCACATCAATATTTAGCATCCAAGGTTACAAAGAGTTTGATTAAAAACTTCAGGCAGACTGTCGAATTGATGTCCTCACTATCACTGTTGGTTATTGCAGTTAAGACGTGATTTCATTGGGTACATTGCTGTGTTATACCAAGTGAGATGTATTACCTGTGTCTAGGAGGAAACTGCTGATCCAAGAAAGAGCTAGCTTCATTCAAATAAATTTTAGCAATTTAGAAAGTTATACTTGAAAATTGCTTTAGGCATCCAAAGACTGCTTGCAGAGGGGGGATACCTAGGCTCTCTGAAGTCAATGTTTTCCAGCAAATACAAAATTTCTAGAACAGGAATATAGCTTAAATGGCAAGGGGAAGAAAACTCCTGTCTAGCTATTGAAATAGTTGTAAATCCAAGTTTTATTATGGAGAAAGCTAAGAAGGTAAATCCCATTAACCCAATGGTTAGGGACTGTGCAGGTAGCTCTATGCATGCTGATTCTGAACTGAATGTTAAGAAAATTTTCACTTGGAAAGGATCACCCCAAATGAAGGTTGGACATTTTCAGATGAAGTTTGTTCAATGCTAGATTACAGGTTTATCCTTGACTTGGTATCTTGCGGTAACATAACTTCAAGAAAAAGTAGATCTAGCTAGATTATGGGCTCCCACTTATTCATCTATTAGTACTCATTGTTCAAAGCATAAGTGCTAGATGCTAGAAACATGAAGAAGTCCACCTAACTTTAGATTAGGACTGCCCATGGTCCCTCTTCATTTGATGCAAGAAAGTGTAGGTTACTATAATCTGACTCAACTTACTACAAGAAAACTGTAAGACAGCTGTAAGTTATTATAAGAAGCATTTTCAAAAAAGGGTGCACACTTTTTTCACCAAGACACATGACATGTAAGCATAGTCTTTGTCCTATATTTGAGGATAGTTTTGACCAGTTTCACAGAACTGGGATTCAATAGAAAATCGACCAGGTCTGAAATTGTTGACTTGAGAGAAACTTTGCAAAAAATTGTAGAACAATAAATATGTTAATATTTTTCCAACAAAATTTAAATATGAACTTAAAACATCAGATAATAACATTGCCACATAAGTATTAAAAGAAGAGAATTTGTTATTGTATATAAGATGTCCAATCATGTGCATCATATTTAAATTGTTGATAGTTATCAAGGGTGAAGATTCAAATACACAAGTACAAACAAAATTGAAAATTAAACCACATATATAGATGTATTGGATATATACCATCAATGCCTTCTACCCCATATGGATTCTACCCTGTGTAGCACTAGCCTCCATAATAGATCTCATGGTCTCCACAACCTATTTAGGAGTGGGCTCAATCTCGTCCAAGCAAATGGCCTCTACATTAGGATGCTTCTCCTATTGCCTTACCCACAACCGAAGATTGTAGTAAATAAACGTCGTATCATTGAGGGGTTGATATTCAACTTATTGTGCTTTTTTGAGTGTTCTGTTTTTCAAATAACTTCAATTGTGCTCGCAATATGAAGCACTACAAGTTTGTCATGGCACTCAAATTGTGAATTTGTGAAGATGTGTTGTTTGTCCACCATAATTATCCCACTGACAATCTACAAAAAATATGAAGACATAACAAATAAAATTAAATACCCAATCAATAAACGACTTATTGTTATTGTTTTTCTAGTTTATCATTGCACGAATGATTTTGTCATTGATGCATTTCGACTGAACTCTTCACCCATTCTCAGGGAAATATGAAAAGCAACAACAATGTTGCCCTGAGGATGAGTGAAGAGTTACTCGAAATGCTTTAGTTACAAAATCATTAATACTATGATAAACCAAAATACAATAACAATATGTCCCTCTACTAAAGCATCCATACTAAGAAATCATTTATTAATAGAATTTCTAGTCATTGAATTTTACAACTTGAAATTTGTATCAAATATGCTTACTTGACAACATGACATTCATTACCCTCACTGCTATGTCATAGCCAAATAATATGATAACTCTCTTATACAACTCCAACTCAACTTATATTGCTAACATGCCCTTAGATTTGGCACTATCTTTTGTATATAGACAAAGAATTCAATGAGAACCTCACTCACTATCTTAGTCAAAGTCATTGTAGTAAAACAATTCAGGGTTGAGGAAGGTTTTTATTGCATCAAGTGGGGGATGGAGAGTATAGTCCCATCTATCATCAATCAAATCCCATATCATGATGTACCCAAGCTCTCCCTCCCCATCGTGGCCATCATAAAATGCTCAAATGCATGTTTTGGCCATATCCTAGTAGCCCAAGGTAGGTAGGTTTGTCACCATCAACCAATAGAAGAACCTTATAGTGGTTCATTCATTGCGCAAATATCTTATATTGAATCCCAAAAAGATTCTCGGTTAAAAATTGAGGCAATAGCCTACCCCTACAATTTCTTGTTGAATGTATGAATACACCTCTCTGCAAAAACATTCTCTTCAATGCTAGTCGACATTTGAGAATGGGTTGAAGAGAATGATGTTGGTAGCAAAATGACTAAAGACCTGACTTGCTAACTCGTTGTTTGCTTGTGAATGTCCTGAATAAGCTGTGGTGCGTTTCTCTTAGTTGTCTTACTTCTTGACAAACACGATGGCGGGGCTTACCTTTAGAGCATTGGGACTAATGAGAGTGGCCCGGGGGGAGTTAGCAATGGGCTCCTTGCTCATGGTGTAGGGTTCCCCTGCACCCCTATAACTCTAGTTGTTGCCAGTTGGTACAAATGTGGCATGTCCATCTTGACCTTTTGGACATAAATAGTAACCGACAAATGAGAGTTTTCATAAATTAGAGAGTGATCATACAAGGTAAAAGACTTGGTAGGATTAGTATTCTTGAACAGAGCTTCATTATGTGCTTTAATGTTAGTAAACATGCAAGTCTATATGCAATTAGTCCTATTCTCAAAAATATTGAAGGGATGGTAGTGTATAAGAGCTAGTGTGACACAACTCCTTAACTTTAGCAAAGTCTTTTTGGGCTTCACCTGAAGAAACACATGATCACCAACTTCGAACTCCTTGTGAGTATTCTCAACTTCGGACAACTTTTTCCCCAATCCTAGTCTATGTTTAAATTTTGTTTAATTATGTCAACTTGCTCTTTGATCCCCTTGAACAACTCTGATGCAAGTGAGATTCTTTCTATTGGATTATCACAACTCTCTAGAGTGTTGTATCATCTTCCATACAATGCTTCAAATTAACTCATCCTCAGTGATGCCTGTCGTCCATTGTTATATGCAAAATCCACTAGTTGTAGGTGACCCTGCTTGGATGACTTGTCCATCACATACATTGATAATATGTCCTCAGTGACTTTAGTAACCCTCTTGTTTTGCCCATCATTTTGCAGATGATTGGTTGTATTGAAGTTCAACTGTGTACCCAATGCATTTGAATAAACTCTTCGAAAAGTTCGATTAAACTTCGTGTCTTTATCAAACACAATTATCCTGGGTACTCCATGCAATGTCACCAATTCCCATGTAAATACTTCAGTAATATTCATGCCTTTATGAGTATACTGTACTGGAATTAAGTTTGTTGCCTTAGGCAACTTAGCCACTACTACCATGATGGAATCATGGTGTTTCACAGTCCTGGGTAACCTAGTGATGAAATCCATTGTGATTACTTCCCATTTCCACTCTGGAAGTTGTAAACATTGCAACAATGCTGTCGGATGTTGATGCTTTGCCTTAACCTTCTATCACTTTAGGCATTTGGGCACATATTTTGGGATGTCTTTTTTCATAACTAGCCAAAAATAGTTTTCTCACATATATTTAAGTTCTGTTGATAACAACTCCATTATCAACAAGGTGAAATCCTTCAAACTTGCCCAATAATTTATTTATTTTTTCTGCAATTCCTTCCTTATGTGTAGCTAATATTCATTTGTCACGAGAGCTTCAAGTACACTTTTCTTCACATCAGACTCACAATTGTTGATAGGAGTTAGATGCCTTTTTTTGCTAAGTGCATTTGCAACTTTATTCTCTTTTCCCTTTATATGCTTGATCTGAAAATCATATTCATCAAGAAACTCTAGCCACCATCTTTTTTGGCATTCAGGTGTGGTTGAATAAGCAAATATCTCAAGCTATCATGATCTGTTTGTATTTAATTTTTTCCACCAATGAGGTAGTGTCTCATGTCCCCACATTTTCAATACACACTCCTTGAGTTTTCGAGACTCAAAGCATATGCCATGTCCATTTTGGTTAAGGACTTCTCCAATACCCTCTATAAACATCTTTGCACACAATAATATCTTCACTCGGATCTACTATTTTTAGAACAAGTGCAATACACACATTTGTGCACATAATAAGATTGCCACTTGGCTTTACTATTTTTAGAATAGGTACAACCTTGCATTGGTAAGAAGCTTATTCAAATGTTGAAAGCTTTCTTCACACCTTTGTGTCCCACTCAAACTTCATATTGTTTTTTTGAAGTGACATGATAGGATAGTCAATCCTCAAAAAACTGTTAATGATTATCCTCTTAGTGTCCAACAAGACCCATGAATGATTTCACGTTAGAAACATTTCTCAGAGTGGGCCATCCCCTAGTGGTCTCATTCTTCTTTAAGTTAATTGACATTCATTTTTAGACATATGTTTGTAATGGACCTGTTTTGATATAATTTACATTTTCTTGATTTAGAAATTAGTATACAAGTTGTGTCTTGCAACACCTATGGAAGAAGTCACATGTTTTCCTCATTGTCTTACTTGTTAAACTCTTTGTTCATTAGGCACATAAATGTCGTTGGTGCGCTAGTTAACCAAAATGTAGTTGGTGCACTAGTACAAATTCATCATGCTCATAATGCTTTCTCGATGTTGTCTTGAATATATTCCTCACATTTAATCGTAATTGATGGAATCTAAATTTTAAATCAATCTTGGAGTAGACTTTTACTCCTTTCATTTGATGAAATAAGCATCGATCCTTGGCAAATGATACTTTTCTTGTTAGTAGTTTTATTCAAGCCCTTACATTCAACACACAATTTGAGTTTCTTCACAAAAAGAGCTAGTGCTCCTTACAAAGAAGCTCTAGGTCAGATCAGGGGATTCTTGCAATTGCATTTACAGCTCCAGGAGTTTTAGTGTGCTCATCAGATATGGAGCTCTAGATGCAGGCTTAGTTCTCCAAATAAGGTCTATTAAGAAGTCTTCTTCCCTCTTAGGAGGAATTCCATGCAACTTATCTAGAAATACATCCTTGAATTCTTGCAGGATCAGAAAGTATTTGAGTTTAGGTCTCTTATCCTTGGATACCTTGATCACAGGTGTTGGAAATAATCGGTATTGTTTCTTAAAGCATTTTTTTATTTGCAAGTTTGCAATCTTCCTTGTGGATATGGGCCATGGAATGTCTTGAGCAATTCTTAGATTGCCCTCATCATTAATGTAGTCAAAGTTTTGACTGTAGTAGGCAACTTTGGTTTGATGCTATTGCAACCAATCCATCCCAATTAACACATCATAGAATCCAAGAGGCAATACTTTTAAATCTCCACAGGTGGAGAATCCATTCATATCTTTTGGAAACACATCATAGGATCCAAAAGGAAATACATTTAAATCTGCATAAATGGAGAGTCCATTCACGTTTATTGGACATCTCTTTACAACCTCATTTCTCACACCTTTTTGTTAGTGGCTAACCAAACTAATTGTGGCTTGCAATACTTAATTTTTGTAAGATGACAACTTTTGTTTCAACTAGAAGTGATATAATTGTCCCTATCCCTAGGGTCAATTAAAATTGGAATAGGTTGATTCTTAGTCTTACCTTGTACCTTGATCATGGTGGATTGGTCATACAAGCTACCTTACACACTGTGGTTGCTTCCTCCATATTGTTATGCACTCTAGCATTTTCCTACTTTCTAAGGCAATAACTAGCATAATACCTTTCTTCAAGTACAAAGCATTGCAACGTCCTCGTTTCTCCTAGCTGTACCAACAGTTGCATTATGTATCGACAGACTTGATCTTGCCTTTTCTTCTTCCCGTCTTTCCACTTGTTGAATTCATATTTAGCTTTTGTCTGACTGGAAAGCTTTTGGCTTTATTGTTGTATCCCCTTTTTCCATCTTGTACTCTTTTATGTTAAATACTAGTTTTATATATTAGGGATGTTAGATGATGCTTATGATTTGTTCGATAATAACTGGTGTAAGATATTTGTGTTGTTTTGTAGATGTTACGGGGCACATCAAAAGCTTGATGAAAGGGAGTGGCATCCTATCAACAATAGGGAAAAACATGCATTTTATTCTGTATGTATTTAACATCTTTGTCTCTACTTTGGTAATCTCTGGTGGTCATTTAAAAGTGTTATGTAAATTTGAGAGCTTTGTATGTTTAGGATTCAGGGATTTATGGCTGGACTATATTAATGTATTGTTTAATTCTTTATTTTGTTCTTCTCCCAGTGTGTGTAGGTCTGACTAAGAAATCGCTTTTGTTTCTGTAGGTTGAAGTGACAGATGTTCCTGCAGATACTAGGGATAAAGATGAGATTTTGGAGAGTGAATTCTTTGATACCCGTCAGGCCTTTCTTAGTCTTTGTCAAGGAAATCACTACCAGTATGATACTTTGCGACGTGCCAAGCATTCTTCCATGATGGTTCTTTATCACCTACATAATCCTACAGCACCTGCATTTGTAACCACATGCAACACATGCCACCATGATATTGAGACAGGGCAGGGATGGCGCTGTGAAACATGCCCCGATTTTGACATATGTAATGCTTGCTATCAAAAGGATGGCAATGCATCTCATCCTCATAAGCTGACAACTCACCCATCCATAGCTGATCGTGATGCACAAAATAAAGAAGCTCGGCAGCAAAGGGTACTTCAGGTATGGTTTAGATTTCATAAAAATCATCCTTGAAAATTCCCCTTGATAGTCATAGTTCTAATAAGTGCATTCTATGTAATGGTTTCTACCCAGCCTAAAATTTTTCCATCCTCTTATGAAAATTGTTTAAGATTCCCTAGAAAGTTTAGGGTTCATAAAGATGATTTGTGGTGCTGATGTTATGATCCCACCTTCATTTAAGCAATTGGTGTGTTGTTTGCACAGTGAAGAGTGTCTGAAATAAGGGGAAAGGTCAACAATCTTATTAAAAAATCTCCGTGGAGGCTTCTAGAATCTATATGCATTATAACCAGTGATGGAAGCAGTGGCAATGTAGACACATTCCTGTCTATCATGGCTTAAGAAAAGAGAACATTTAAATCGTTTCAGCCCTAGTAATAAAGCCTCCTGCACAGTTGTGTAGCCTCCCGAGGATGAGAATTTTGTTCTTATGCCTTGAGAAGATATGGCAATCCTTAGCCTGAAATCCTATAGAGATTATGGACCTGTACATGGTGTTGGATTGAGCTGATGATGTTATAATTTTATTCCTCGTAAACCAGTTAAGTGGGGTCTTCTAGAAAATCTTGGATGCATTGGAGGGGTGTGCACTTGTAACTTAGGGCTTGGTACATGATGTTGGATTGAGCTGTTGATGCCATGTATTCATTCCTTGTTGAACCAGTTATGCGGGGTTTGCTAGGAATTAGTGGGTGCAATGGAGGGGTGCACTCGTAATATAGGGAAATTATTAGCACAAAATCTTATAGAGATTATGGGCTTGTACAATGTGTTGGATTGAGCTGTTGATGCTATATTTTTTATGCTCATTGAAACCTGTTACGTGGGGTTTGCTAGGAATAAGTGGATGTAATGGAGAGCCACACTTGTAATTTGGGATGTTAACAAATAATGCGGTATATGAATGAACTTACAAAACCGATGGTCTTGTAAATGGAGGTCCTCTTGTTTTGTAGGGTGATTGTATCAAGCGGGCTATGGGGAAACAGGTACGAGTTTCAGAAACGGGCACACGTTGGAAACATGACCCCCCAAAATTTGGAAACGCTGAAACATGGTGTTAAAAATACAATATATATATATATATATATATATATATATATACGTTTAGCAACATCAGATGTTTAAGGCACAATGCCTTGAGCTCATTGCAAATTACAAATATGCAACAACAACATAACCTAGGTACATACAGTGGTAAGATTGGGCTTCGAGTTATTGTCTTGTTTTGTAAAGCGCGAGGATCAAATTTTTTGATTTAAGCTCTTCAGTATGCTATAGAGGAGGTTGGTACCTCCAATGTGTTGCACATAGTCACAAATGAATTGTGACTCAATGCCATTGGTACGATGACATGCATATTAGAGTTAGAAGTTGTTAGAGATGTGCAAATTCATTTTCCACCACCATACCACCTTGGCTATATACAGGTTGCATACAAACAAGAATTCATCAAGCCCCCAAGTACTAGATATATAAGTAACTTCCTTTTATTGGAGAGGATGCCTGAGATGCAAGAGGATTTTCAACATACGTCGTATGTAGTGATTGATCTAATGGTCTAAGTGGGAAGAGACTTAAGACAAGTGAGGGTATGCAAAGGCCGTTGAATGATGGTTGATGCTCAGATTGTAGTTAATTTAATCACATTAACAATCCCTATTGTAGAGGTCATTCAAAGAATCAAGATTCAGATACGAATTTTCCATCCCTAAAAGAGGTTAATAAGAGATTTGATAGCATCTTTGGTTGAGTGAGAGATGCCTTTCTTCAGAAGGACACAAAATTGGATTTCTACTAATAACAATTTCCACCCATCATTTGACAAAGGAGGGATTGTATGAATGGACACACCATTGCATGTGGCAGCCTATGCACTCAATCCTAAATGGTATGTGGAAAGCATAGTAGCACAAAGACATGTCTTAGAGACAAGAGACATCTTTTGTACTTGGAGACGTCTTGAGAGACAATAAAAGTCTCCCTGAGGACTCCCAATGTCACCTTTCTGTTAGAAAGTAATGGATGTGCTCGTTTAACCATAGACAATATAGTAATATTGTCACCCAACCATAGGCCGAAGCCACCCTCGAGCACCTTAACCTTGACAGAGAATGATTTAGGAAGCAAATCCTAGGCTTAATAGCCAAACAAAGGTGGTGCACCTCTCTCCAAGGATAGCGCACCAAGCAAGAATAACAGAAACTGATCAGAGAGTCCAACCCAGAAAACCGAAGATGCAGATTGCAAAACTGCCGGCAACAGCTGCTCCCAAGACTTGCGCACAAACTGGCCAACTTCAGTGCGCACAAGTGTACTTCTACAGTTCTGAGAATACTGGCTATAATGAAGACTGGCCTCCTATATTTATATTGTTTCTTCCAGACTCCTTGGGCCGACTTCTCATTCTGGGTGCTAATTACTTAGTATATAACATTTTCTTTAGCCGACTTCTTCTCTTGGAGGTTAATAACCTAATACAAATCGTTCTCTTGAGCCGACTTGTCTTCTAGGGTTCTTAATCAATTATTTAGGGTTTCTTCTTGCTTCCCAAAATATTCTATTCTCGCTAGGTTTACACATGGAGGTAAATACCTCCCGCAACTACCATATTATCAACACTCTCTCCTAGCTAGGGAGGTATTGAAGGCAATGGTCTTGAGCACAAACATACCATTCAACCGGTAGCATCATCATAGTCGTACAGACTATCTCATGATTAGATCACGAACACCATCATCACTATCATTGTCATTTGACAACATCAACTGCATCATCTCTCGAAACCATACTCCATCTGAGTAATCAGACATGATGTTGAATAAGTCACTCCAAGGAGTGATACAAAAGCCATTCTTCTAATTCGAGCATATGTCCTAGAAGAATAGATGTTCTGGACCATTTTTCGTTTGGAGAATCTCTGTCCATCAGTACACTGATCATCCATCTAGCTGATAATCATTTTCAATACTTCTGATAGTTTACAAGGCAATCATAACAATGTCATTCAATAAAACACAACTGTGTTTATCCATAGTAGTACACAACTACAATCCAGTGGTACACTACCACACCAAGTAGCGCACAACTACTTGATCAGTGACATATAGTCAAAATCAGTGGAACACATCCACCACAGTAGCATACATCTGCTGTTCAGAGACATACAGTCTCCATGGAAATCATATCATCTGATATCAACCTGCACAGAAACAATATCATAATATAAACCGAGTCATCTGGGCCATCCTTCCACTCACATTTGTGAGATCTGGAAGAGCATCTGCCCACAGAGAGTAAAACATCAACGATGGGCTATCTGGACTATTCTTCTCAAGCTAGGAAGATTAACTGTCCTGATTTCTGAGCATGGACCATTCACCTATTTGGGCCATTCCTCCGATACTAAACAAAGTGCAACCTGGAGAGAATGAGTCTGCCCTAGGGAATGCCTGTCCCTGATTGCTGAACCTGGACCATTCACCTATCTGGGTCATTCCTCCGGCACTAAACAAAGTGCAACCTAGAGAGAATGAATCTTCCCTAGGGAATGATTGTCCGGATTTCCTAAGGAAATGACTGTCCTGCACCAACCTCCAAAACGGACCATTCTTCGAAATTGCTCACAACTGTGAGCTTCGAAAGAATGGTTGTCCGATGAGGCAGACCAGTCTTCTTGACCACTACCGAGAGTGACTGTCAAGAAGAAAGACTGTCCTAGACCATCCCCCCACACTGGCCACAAGGGGAATCACTGTCTATGGTACATCAACAATCCATCGAACCATTTTCATTACAAAAATGACTGTTCGATCTGGACCATTTTCTGAATTGGAAAATGCTTGTCCGTCAGAAATCTCAAACCACTTTCCGAATTGGAAAGGGAATTGCTCATCCTGGACCATTTTTCGAACTGAAAAATGATGTCCATAAATCAATAACACATCAGTGCTCCCTCCCAACCTGGGAGTCATCTCTTCCTTTTTCAATAAAGAAGTCGTCTCCACGAGCTCCAGCTTGAGTACACAAACTCTTTCATCTTGGACAAAGGCCTTACCAAAACATCTGCTTATCTGCTCATCTATGGAGATATATATATTGGAGAACCACTTCTCTTTTCTGGACTTCATCAATGTACTTCGATCTTTCTGGAACATTGATTTTCTTTGAAGGATTCATATAACTCTGATCAATATAGTATATCATTGTTGGATTCATCTTTTATTTCCTGCTAGCTCATAACATCTTGGCAAGGGTCAAACTGGAACATATCCAAGTGGTACTTCTTCTGCCATCATGAGAGTTTGTCATGATTAGCAATCCATCATCTTGAGCTTCTGAGTAACCATTCTGATACAATATCTCTGTTTATAGAAAGTTTTCACCACGCTTTTGCTGTGCATTGGAGGCTCTGCACCAAGTTGTTTGAATCCGTATAAGATCTTCTTCCATCTTTATACAAGAATCTCTTTAAAGTATACCTCAAAACCTCGAGGTTGCTCTACATACACTTCTTGTTCAATTGTTCTGAGAACATTCCTTACATTTATCTGATGTAAACTCCAACCCATGGATATTGTAGAAGATATAATGACTCATGTAGAGGTATGTCTGGAACAAGCTATCATCATAGTCCTCTCCCTCCATCTGGGAGAACCTTTGGTTCTGGATCTCGCAATGCTTTCATTCATAAGTCTTACATACACTGTTCTTCATCACAACTTTCATTTCTTCTGCTTGATTGCTTCTAGAAGGTTCAGATCAAGTTGGTAGTCTTGTGATTCTTGATATAATGACTGGTTGTTCTGGATTTTCTTTCTCTCTTGGAATCTTCATGTTCTTCTTCATGTTTCTCTTTAGCTCTTAGGTCAATGGAGTTTTCTATAGATTCCATGCCTCGAGGATTCCAACTTCTTTCTTTCATCATAGGATCATGGATGTGGATGGACAACCAGGGATACTTTAAGGCTTCTTTTCGAAGAGGACTTCTTCTAAAGTCAAACTGAACACGTGCTGCTTTTCATGGTTGCTACCGTTGATGGGAACATGGATAGATACTTCATCATCTTCAATGGATCATATTATTTAGGATTAGCTCCCTCCTAATCCTTGCTTCATGCATGAATGCATGCTCTTCTTTTGGAATTATATAATCAACTCTCTTCATCTAATAGAGTCCACGCTTTCGTCTGCATCCTCATTGCCTTCTGCAAAGTGTCACAAGTCCTTTTCCAATTTCCTCTTGATTGCTGACTTCTTTCTGTTTTTACCTCTTCTAGGTTTCTTCAAGTTTGATTCCGATTTCGGCTTATCTTGCACCTGTTACTTATGTAATAGCTTCCACATGAATTGTTACTAGGGGTTGTTGATGTACTTCATCCTTTCATGTGTATTGCCTGTCTTGTAGTCATCGTGATATCAATCCTTATCTTGTTTGTTCTTCCATAGATATAGTTTCTCTTTGAACATCTTATCTTCTAAGAAATAGATATGCAAGATATGTACAGAAACTATGTAAACATGGTATGTCCAAGAACTATGAAGAGTATTGTTAACTTGTCTTAGAAGAAGAAGTCTGTTTTATCCTGCTTGGTCTTCTTTGAAGGTTTCTTTTCTTCGGCAACTGATGCTTTTATGTTTCCTTCCTTTTCTTTAGCTCGGGACAACGATTTTTGTAGTGACCATCTTTTCGACAGTTGAAGCATTGCATTTTTGACATATCTTTCTCTTGATTTGATTTCTTCCTGGAGCCAAACTTACTTTTATTCCTGAAATTCTTGAACCTTGCTGTGAAAGCTTGATCATCATATTCCTTTTGGGGTTTCTCTTTTGCATTGATCCTTGATTCTTCTTGTGCACAACAAGTCCAAAGTTCTTCAAATGTAGGATACTCCTTCCTTGTGTTCATGGTTGCGGCAAATGCATCCCATGTCTTGGGAAGACCATTGGGTACTATATTTACCAGTTCCTTCTCTGAAATGATCTCTTCAATAGTTTGTAGTTGATCTCTTAACTGAAAGATTCTCATAAAGTATGATGTTATGTTGTCATCATCATTCATTTTCATGTCGCGGAGCTCATTCTTCAGACTCATTACTTGTCCAATGTTTCTGACTGAGAAGAGGTTTGTTAGGGCATCGTACATCTTCTTAGATGAGTCAAGATGGGAGATGTAGGGTATCAAGTGGTCTTTTA
>SNQJ01S0002809.1:149652-210712 GCA_010110895.2 Picea sitchensis
AGATGTAGGGTATCAAGTGGTCTTTTATAGAGTCCACTATGATACTCATGGCATTGATGTCACTGTCTTTGAACTTCTCCATAACTGCAACGTTTTGAGGTTTCGTCTCTTTTCCTTCGTCGAATTATGGTTCCACGATCTTTCCTTTCACGATATCCAACACTTTATTCTTGGTGGGGATGAGGTCAATCCTTGTCTTCCATGCTCTGAAGTTAGAAGCCCCTTCTAACTTGTTTTCTGATTTCATAGAGTAAGTCATAATTGCTTTGACTTGGTCAACCTTTGACTTTGACCAAAAACTCAAACTTGACGTCTTGGCTAGCTGAGAATACCAGGAGGTGCGCTAGGCTAGGGCGCACTAGGCTATCCAAAAATTAGGTCAATCTCTTCACTCAAGGTGCCTCAACGAGAGGGTTAGGGTTTCGTTGTTGCAGCAGAAACTAGTTGTAACTGCAACTGCAACTGAGCACTTCCAGTGTGGTTGGACTGTCCGAAGATAGTGCGGGCCCATAACCTGTTAAAAAGTAATGGATGTGCTCGTTTAACCATAGACAATATATCAATATTGTCACCCAACCATAGGCCGAAGCCACCCCTGAGCACCTTAACCTTGACAGAGAATGATTTAGGAAGCAAACCCTAGGCTTAATAGCCAAACAAAGGTGGCACACCTCTCTCCAAGGATAGTGCACCAAGCAAGAATAACATAAACTTATCAGAGAGTCCAACCTAGAAAATCGAAGATGCAGGTTGCAGAACTATCGGCAGCAGTTGCTCCCAAGACTTGCGCACAAACTGGCCAACTGCAGTGTGCACAAGTGTACTTCTGCAGTTTTGAGAAGACTGGCCTCCTATATTTATACTGTTTCTGCCAGACTGCCTGGGTTGGCTTCTCATTCTGGGTGCTAATTACTTAGTATATAACATTTCCTTTAGCCGACTTCTTCTCTTGGAGGCTAATAACCTAATACAAATCATTCTCTTGAGCCGACTTGTCTTCTAGGGTTCTTAATCAATTATTTAGGGTTTCTTCTTGCTTCCCGGAATATTCTATTCTCGTTAGGTTTACATGTGGAGGTAAATACCTCCCGCAGCTACCATAATATCAACACTTTCGTCCCTAGATGTCTCCTGCGAACACCTCGATGTCTCCTACAATTTCTTCTTAAAAAGACAAAAAGTAAGAAATCACAATTAGAAAAGGAAAAAAGCCTACCTAAACCCTAGGGTAGACCCCACAGCAGAAACAGACTTGGAGAAGGAGATCATAACTATTAATAACAAAGAACATTCATGTATCAAAGAGATGGCCTCGTTGATCTACCTTCCATTACAAATGAGCCTTGACAATGCTGGAGAGTGAAGATTTCTTGGAGAGTATGTTGACAGAGGACTTAGAAAATGCAGAGAGTGAACCTGAATCAAATGACATAGTTATTGAGCTGGAGACCTGATTTTTGACTGTAAAGTTGAAATGTTTAAACTTTAAAGTTTTGTAACTTATATATTGTCTTTGTAATAGCCTATATTTTAGACTCTTATTGGACATATCTATCTTTGATTAATGCATGATAGTATGATATATATTATAGACCTAAGACAAGTGTTCAATGTTCATTGTTTATCATTTTATAAGTTTTAAAATCTGAATTTTGAAATTTGAATTTGTACATTTTTAATTTTTTTTAATTCACATTTCATTTGATGTACCCATACCCCCACGTTTCCCTGTACCTAGATTTCAAAAATGGCATACCTGTACCTGCACCTGTAGCCACATCTCCTGTCAATTATGGTGGAAGGCCCTAGTAGAGTGCCTCCTATTGATGATTAGGAGATGTTCATGAGGGATGTTCATTGTTATTGAGCGCATGATACTCTGATAACAATATCTTTATATATTAGAGATGGAGGAGGATCAACTTACTATAGCCTAAGAGAACTCAGTTGTGTGGTAGGGGATGCATGCGGGTGGAACTCTTGACCTCTGCGTACGAATTATTCATCAACTACATCAGAATGCAAGGCCCCTCGCGGCCGAGGGCAGGTATTCCACTTTTAGCTTCATTCACTATCAAGAGTAATAGACATTCATCTAGAAGACCAAAGAAGCTAGTTGTTGGTATTGAGATTCAAAAGACACTTGAGAATTTGAAGGGACCAATGACATAGTGGGATACCAATATAGGAGAGGGCAACTAGATACATAAGGGGGAGGGTGTAGAGTTGCAGCCAGGATTGGTTGAGGTGGCACTGAGTATCTTAAATGAGCTAGACTGAGAATAAGATTGATGATGGCATTGTCACCAATGATGTCAAAGAAATGTTGCATTGCATGAAAGCAGGAGACCAAGTACAAGCAATTTAAGTCTGGCTACAGGCTCGCTTTTTGTATTTGTTGCTTTAATATTTTTTCATATATACTGTGTTGCGGTATCCATCGACCCCGGGGGATGGATCCCCAGATCGGATTTGGATCCATTTCATAAATGGTTCCTGCACAAAGGGAAATGGATCCCTCCACTGTAAAATGCA
This sequence comes from Picea sitchensis, assembly GCA_010110895.2. Taxonomy (NCBI): domain Eukaryota; kingdom Viridiplantae; phylum Streptophyta; class Pinopsida; order Pinales; family Pinaceae; genus Picea; species Picea sitchensis. The sequence continues at coordinate 152,188 of SNQJ01S0002809.1, forward strand.
TCTTAGGAATCATTTGTGATCCTGCAATTTTGGATTTTTTAAAGTATGAAAATAAAAAAATTGCCCACCATTTTGTGTTCGCTGAATTTCAGTTCATGTTCTCACTCACAGCTTGACTGTAAGTCATGGACGGGTTTGCTTAACCGTAACAAAGCCCTTCAACGTTGATATCCTTTTTCTATTGATTGGTTGGTTTGAAGACCGATGGTCAGGCCAGTTGAATATCTCCTCTGCAATCTGCCTGTAGCGGTTGTACCATCGGGCATATAGAGAGAGTCGTAACAGTGCTAGTATTAGTGGGTAGTGCTGAGTTTTTGGAATTATGCTAGATTTGATAGGGTGCCATATTCCATTTATATATTTAAGGTGTGGGCGCACAAATGCTCTCTCTGACGATTAATAAATTACGCAATTCCTGGCCTGCATGTGTTAATGGAGGAGGAAGACTGTGAATGCGTCAATGGAGGAAGCATTAAATTAGAAGATAGTGAATGCTGAAGACTTTACAAATTACAAATTTAGATTTGGACTGAACAAGGCTACAATACTCATGGCAATTAGCCTAAACTCTGTTTGATACAATCTGAACCACAGGAGTATTGTAACCTCTGTGATATTGTCTGCTGTTTCTCCACCGTATTTGGATCCCGGGTTTTCAAAAATTCGACGGATCCACATCCTCATCCAGATCCGTATCGGAATCCTGGTAACTTAGCATATATATCATGTGAAATGATGATTTATAGATATATCATTGTATGTTGTAGGAATGTGGATCCAATGTTCATCTATTTGAATTACAAATTATGTAATTGGATGTTGCATTAATAAGATAATATAAAATAAGATAAGATAATTTTATTAATGTCTAACAAATGACCTCAAATAGGTCAATGGGACTGTAAGTACAATAGTATCAATACACTGTGGGAGAGTAAAAACTGCTCCTATATGGAAATAAAGGAATGAAAGAAGATATAACTTAAGATCTAAAGTCTACCATCTGGACGCGAAAGTGCTAATGTGAAAACTGAAGCGATACATGAGCATTGTATTTATTTGTGATTAATGATGATTTATTAAAATTATATATTTTTCAAATATTTCCCATATTTTGTGTATGATTTTTTTGTTGGGGGCACCAGACCCTGCTGTTCTATGAAATTTGCAGGGTCTGTTAAGCTGTTCCTCTATCCTTGTACCCAAACTTTTGTAAGGCATAGATATGCACAAACAAAGATCATGAAACACACAAATATCTTCAGATCCTAGTTGAGAAATTTCGCTTAAAATATCTTAGTCAGACATTACTCCTCTCAGAGATTCTCAGTATCCTCCAGCTAAAATGCCATAGTATTCTGTTATTGCAACTTCAAAACAGCCACAGTAGATGAAAGAACATTTTTCCCGCTCCCTAAAAGTTACAAAGTTATGGTGATATGCAGTCAAGAAGACTATTATAGATATAGGAAATTAGAGAGATGACTACCTTAATGGACACGACTCTATGTAAACAATTATCAGTGTTACTAATAGTCATTAGGTATATTACACAAACTAGTGACTAACAATAACTTATTAACACAACAAATGTAGCTTAGACAGGACTTGGGAGTGATTGATGCCATATCTTTCATGGCAAGAAAAGAGTCTGAGCAAGTCTTGTGTCTCATATAGCCTTGAATAATATGCTGGAACCATTAAATAAGTTAGTTCAGTTAATTATAAATGCTGAAAATATGATATTGCAACAACCCTGAATAAAGGCGCTGTATATCTAATGATGCATATTGTTTATTTCACAAATATGGTTGTTGCAAGTAACCAAGGATTTGTGGCATTGATCGAAGTTTGTATTAGAATTAGAAGTTGTAAGGTTTTCAATGCATGCTCACCTTCCTTCCTACGAATTGTGCCATCCCAGAATATTTATTTTCTAAATAGATGGGCTCTTATATTACTGCACCAAGTTATCTTATGAACACATTATTCCTTCTTCTCATTGTTTGCAGCCTGTCCTTAGAACTGCTGATCTGGCATACAGGGGTTTTGATAGAAAATGTACCATATCTTTGAAGATATTTCTGAAACGTGCTCTTCTGATGTTGAAAGATTTATGTTTTATTGTGGCATAATTATGCAGATCTGTGGAAGATCAATGAAACTTTCATGGAACAATAAATCAGTGTGCTTGTTTGCTTTAGTTAAACAGGAAATTGAGTTTTCTCTGAGTCTGTTTTCTGCTTACATGTTGATTATTGCATTGTTGATGTTGCAGTTCCGGACAATGTTGGATCTTCTGGTGCATGCTTCTCAATGTTGCTCTTCTTATTGCCAGTATCCGAATTGTCGGAAAGTGAAAGGACTGTTTCGACATGGAATGCAGTGTAGAGTTCGTGCTTCAGGAGGCTGCCATCTTTGCAAGAAGATGTGGTATCTCTTACAATTGCATGCTCGAGCTTGCAAGGAAGCTGACTGCCGGGTTCCTCGTTGTAGGTAGGCTACTCTACACCAAGCTTATGTGTTTCTTTATACTTCTGTGAATACTGCCATATTAAATCAGGTTGTCCCAGGGCTATAGCATTTATACATCCACTTTCATCTCTTTTAAGAATTTATCTACTTTTCATAAAAGGAAAGATCAGTGATACCCAGAAAATATTTCTGGTCATCCAGGAATGTATTTTACGGTTTCTAAAACATTTTTGGGTGCCAGACACTAACATGGAAACGTTTTGGATACTTCCAGAAATTGCTGAAACGTTTCCAGCAGGCACTGGCAACATTTCAACTCTTTCTTGACAGTTTCTGGAAACTTCTCAAAGTATCCTGCGGTTTTTAAGTGTTTGTTTTAAAGCTAAAAACAAACAGGGGTTTGTTGGTCTCCATGGTGCCCTCCAAACCCTAAAATGAAAGAGAGGAAAATAAAGAGAGAAAGATGTTTGGGATATTTGTCTATTTTTTTTATTTTAATCTTTTGTTTTAAAGCTAAAAACAAACAGAGGGGTTTGATGGTCTCCATGCTGGCTACCAAACCTTAAAAGAAAGGGAAAATAAAGAGATAAAGAGATGATGAATTATTTTAATTCATTTGGCCATTTTCATTTTGACAGTACTTTCTAGACTGCTGAACAGTACCAGATATCTCTAGACTTTTATTGTTTAGTGAATTTGCTATTAGTGTTTAAATTCTAAAGTTAAACTTTCAAACATCGTTTTTAACTTTTTCATGATTTATGAGGCGTTTTGACATTTTGATATTTAAAGTTGTGATTTTGTTTCCTATGAATTATGAAGAAGTATGCAATGTTCATCATCTATGTTGTATTGTGGTATGGAATATGAAATTAATACTTAGGAAGTTTGAAATTATCATTTAAAGTTGACACTAATGGATTGAATCTTGTTTTATTGGATTATTCTAATTATTCTAAATAATTCATTGAAAGAATCTTCATCCTGTTTCTGGAAACTATTTCCTAGCATTTCCTAAGTTTCTCATTGTTTCCCTTTGAGGCTTTCACTGCAATTTCCTATTTTGGGCCCTCACCTTTTCTGTTTCCAGAAGCTTCTGTCCTCTTGTTTCCCGTTTCCATTTTCCAGAACTTGTGGAACATAGGGAAAGAGTTGTATAGGATGTCAATTAATCCTATTTGGATACACTGTTCTAAGACATCTCTTAATGCCTATCTATATTTGTCAGGGATTTGAAAGAGCACTTGCGGAGGTTGCAACATCAAATGGAATCACGGCGTAGAGCTGCAGTTATGGAAATGATGAGACAGCGTGCTGCAGAGGTTGCTAGCAATGCTTGATTGAATGAATGTACATGCAGTTTAAAGTTCATATAGAAGCAAAATGCTTCTCAATTGCTAATCGGGGTCAAAATAATATTCAAAGGATGGGATTGATCTGGCTCTTCTCAAAATTTAACATAGCAAGTGCGTCACTGGTTTCACATTGAAATTTGAAAGAGCATATCCAAGAGTTGGAAAGATTTCCCATCCAGCATTTCCTATCTCATATCTCCAAATGAGATTAGAGTTGTATCATGTCCTTTATATTTCGGCATGTATGATTATGGACTCTAATGTTAACATATCCTTGTAGAATTACACCTAATGGTTTTCCGCCCGAAACAATTTGGGTAGAGTAATTCATTAATTTTTGCAGTTTACAGGATGGTTAATGATATATAGGACAGGAGGTACAGAAAAGTATATTCATTATTTTTTGGGGTTAGGCATTGGCCCCTTTGGAAAATTCTTGATTTTGTACTACTTTTCCGAGCATGTTCGTTGACTAGCCTAAAATGAAAACAGTATATGATCGCCCATAAAAATTCAGAAATTCTTTGGAGACAGACAGACTGGAGTGAATGAACTGTTGGTAATGTCTAAAAGCCACTCCATTTCTATATCTCTTTAAATTCTCACAGCCCATCATTGGGTTTCAACTTTCAACCAATTTTCCAAGCACACTTGGAATAAACAAACATGTAGAGGGATGCCATCCCAGCAGAGGCAAGTCTAAATTTGGCATTGAAAGAACAACTGTTCTGGCTGGTCCTTGGTGGAACAATCATCAGGAGCTATTTTTCATCCATTCTTCATGAAAATTTACCGGCAATGATTTGAAACAGGTAAGAAATGGATTTATTTCCTTTGTTTCCTAGTTCTTTATTTAGCAGTTTGTTTATTTTGTATCTAACTTGTGCTGATGTTTATATACAGTAGGGAGATACCAGTGGGCGGATCAGATTTTCATTCTTTATGGGCGTCGAGTGGCTGCCAGGGGCAAACCTGGTCAAGCATAATGGCATTATAATCAATCTGGCTCATCTCGATCAGAGTTGTACAGTGAGGGGGTGACATCCTCGACAAATTAGTGGTCTCTTGCCCAAATTTGGAACTCCAAACTGTAATGAAATGTTTAAGTAAGCCCATCACAAAATAAAGGTTTGTAAATATAATGAAATTCCTCCACAATTTTTACCTTTTTCAGTCAATAATCCGGTTTCTTCGATACACCCAATTTTAAAGAACTTTTTGCCTTTTAAGGGACTGTATTGGGCGCAGTTCCACTTTTAACTTGAAAATTTGTGGGCAACGGATGGTGCCGTGGGAACACTAAATGTTGGAAGCATGGAAAAATATATTATTGACAAATATAGTTTGGTTAGTCCATCTTGCCACCATGAACTGCAAAAGTGTGTAATAATTTCTTTAATTTTCCACTGAAGTTGAAATTTATTGATAAAAAAGTTAACAAAGTTAGTGGCAACTCGGTTGCTTTAATTGTGAGATCAGTGGGTTCGGTACATAATGCAATTTGGGAACAATTATGCTGAACTGGGACAAAGAATGTAGTAAAGTTGAGAAGCAAACAAATGAGTTTGATGTCTACTTTAGACCAAAGAAAAGTTAATGGGATTTCAGAGTACGGTGAGCACAAGTAACAAATCTAGAATGACAATAATAGAAAGGAAAACAGAATGGATTAACCAATCAAAGAAACCTTGTACAATGTATAAAAGAATATTCGGGAAGATTGGAAAACCATTGAAGAATCTGTAGTATCATTTTTCCTATTGAAAGAGACAGACTGGCTAGCTTATAATTGTCACATTAGGTAGAATATTAGTGTAGACTGCCAATAATGTCATAGGTGAGACAGTATATTAGTGTAGACTGCTGATAATGTCATATAAGCGGTTATGTATTTTGATGTCTCCCATTTCAAGCATGGTTCTTATTTGTACAAATGATTGACCGAGTAAACGTGGGATGTTAAACTGTTGTGGAGGTGGTTGCTTTTACTCCAGGTTTACTATTTATTTAAGCAAAGCTTACAATAGTCTAAAAATAATTGCCCTGGAAACACTTACATTCGGATGGGTTTATTTAGGGTTGAGTGACATGGATGGGACTACCTTTCCTGTTAATTAAGGTGTTGGCAATCTAACACAAACGTACCAAGTTCCCTACGCGGGGATGTTCGAAAGTGGAAATGCGTCCGGGAACATGTGGAGATTTAAGGAAGCTCTGATGGAATGTAGGTGCAGGGGTTCCATGCAATGCACTCCGTACAAAATATTAAAAATAAAAAATTAAATATATGAAATATCCATCCAAAATATTAAAAATAAAAAATTAAATATATGAAATATGAAAACATGAATAATACGAGATGGGAAGGGCTTTCCATGCAATGCGCTCCATCCAAAATATTAAAAATAAAAAATTAAATATACGAAATATGAAAACATGAATAATACGAGATGGGGATGTGTGGAGATTTAAGGATGGTCTGATGCATTGTAGGGGTTTCACTCCATATACAATAGTAAAAATTAAGTATATGAAAAATGAAATGTAAATAATACATATTAAAAAGTAAGTATATGAAAAATGAAATGTAAATAATACATATTAAAAATTAAGTATATGAAAAATGAAATATAAATAATACATATTATTAATGAATAATTAAAAATTAAGTATATGAAAAATTAAATGTAAATAGTATATATTAAAAATTAAGTATATGAAAAATGAAATATAAATTATACATATTATTAATGAATAATCAACAAATATTATTAATGAATAATCATTCAGTCCATCACAAATCTGGTAACAAAATGTTATATTCATACATGAAGTATAACATGATATTACATCTGAGGTATAATATGATATTACGTCTGTTCCCAACAAAATGCAGTGTTGCAGTGGTCTCAGTTTAGTGTTCACAGTGCAATGCTTAAGATGAAATGCAAATATAAAGTAAATGTGGGTTGTCGTTTATATACTTTTAAGAATTGCAACTTTTTAAAATGAAATACAAATAAAAAGTGAATGTGGGTTGTTTATATGCTTTTAAGAGTTGTAAATATGATTTATCAAGAGTTTTTAATTTATTTTGCCTATTTAATGTGGGTTGTCGTTTATATACTTTTAAGAGTTGCAACTTTTTAAAATGAAATACAAATAAAAAGTGAATGTGGGTTGTTTATATGCTTTGAAGAGTTGTAAATATGATTTAACAAGAGTTTTTAATTTATTTTGCCTGTTTCATGGTATGGTGTAACGGCTTTTAAGTAAAACAATAATAATTGAATCATTAGTATATCTAAGACATAATATGTTGATACATTGATACGTAACATATATACATAACAATGATCATTCATAATAATGGTACATATGATATTATGCTTGCTGTCCACAGAATATGCATAACAATGAACATACATAATAATGGTACACATGATATTACGCTCGCTGTCCACAGAATACAGAGTTTGGTAGTAAGCTTTAGGTTGTCATGGTTCAGTGTCCAGAATTCAATGCTCATGGTTCATTCTTCAGTGTAGCTCATAAGATGAAATGCAAATGAGTATGAATATGTGTTGATGTTTAGGTGCTTTATAAGTTGCAAATAGGATATAGGGGATAGATGAATTAGAGTTGTTTTCTTAGTTACTTTTTTGGTCTTATTTCACAAGTATGACATGGGTTTTTAGGTGTCCATGGGTAGTAGCATTTTCTTATTTTTTCAAGAAATGGAATATCTTTCTCTTTTGGGAACATCTTATGTGGGTCTTTTGGAATCCTCCCAAAAATAATACATGGGTAGACACCTCCAACAGAGTACTCATGCCCCGGGAATGTAGTGAGCACACCCTTGAGCCTTAAGATTGTGTTCCTGTGTAATGTTGCTAATATGCTATGTAGTGAACACACCCTTGATCCTTAATATTGTGTTCCCATGTAGTGCTGCTAATATGCTATGTGCATCAACTTTTAGATTTTATGGTTCCGGAGTTTCCAAACTCCAATGGCATCTCATAACAAAAGTGTATGTTGGGTTGCATATATGGCCAAAAAAATATATCAAGACAGAGAAATACATTGTACATAAGAATTAGAATAATGCAACTAAGAATTAGAATAATGCAATTAAGAATTATTAAAAAAGGTAAAAGTGATAATTTCAATGGAAAATGCAAAATGCAACTATCACTTAAATTCACATGCCGTAACATTCTACATTTTGGTTATTTTCCAAAGATATTATCCGTTTAATTTTGCTCAAAATTGTCAAATCTTTAGATTTGAATGGTTGTCTATATAATACCAGTGCACTCGGTTTTTTTTAAGCTTGCTCAATCCATTTATGCATTCATAAATGCAATTTAAGCAACATAAAATTGTGATTTTACCTAGATTTATATCTTCGGGCCAAAAATGCCAAAATGCATAATGTTTAGACAACACCAATTCACATTACCATTTGTACTACAAAGAAAAACCATACAAAAGGTGTATATTCTATTAAAACATGTAAAAAACAATCATGTTAGAATCTATGTTTTTATAGTAACAAAAATGCATGGTGTGTGGGGTGGTTGAGGGAAAACAAATTCTGGTAGATTCTCGTGCTATTTCATGGGTATCATGTAGTGTCAATGGATCAAATCATAGAACTTCATAAACAATGATCAATACTTGTGGGTATTTTCATTCCATGAAATGATACGCTATATGTAAGTATTCATCTAAAGGAACTCAAAATAGCTTTTAGATGTAAATACAACTTTTTTTGAAAGCATCTCAGGGATTTGTAGGTTGGATGTTCTCAAGGATCTCAAGTTTGGATGCATGACTTGACATATATTATAGTTATTGATAAATACACACTGCAATTTGACCGTGTTTTATAAAAGATAAGGTGACACATGCCCTTAAATTGAAATAATCCGAATCTTTAATTAGGTTTTGCATAATGAAGATTGAAGATTTAAATTGTTTAAAGGATTGGCCCATTGGTTACTATTATTTTGGAGGAATAAAACAAAGAATAACAACACTGGTATCTTGCTAGTGCTATTTTGTGGATTTCTCTGATTCCATGGGTTTATGGATGGAGTGCAGTGTTAATTTCCATTGACAATCATTGTCGGTAACCCCACATGTTTATAGGTTGAACCAACAAAGCTATCCCTTGGCATTGGTGGTTCATCGATTACTATTGGCTCTATAGAACACGAGACTTTGTTGGTGGCATTGTTTAAGGTTGAAAACCCATTGACAATTGAATTACCTTTGACTTGTATTATTTTGCTTATAATTTAATATATAAGGTAGAATTTCATAATTGCATTGAAAGAAGCAAGGTGTTCTTACAACCTTGGGCTAATGAGATGTATAAACAAATTAGTATATATCCAACCTAATCTAGTGTATATTTTTCTTATTGCTTGAGTGCCTAATAGATTTGTGGTTAAGATGGATCTAGGCTTAAGTAATGATATAGAGATAATCTTGCAATAAAAAGTACCCTTTATGTTTTTGAGAAGGGGGTATCAAGGGTTGAAGGATAAAATTATTTATCATGTATCATTGTGTATTGAAATTCAATACATTGAAACAACTAAGTGGTGATCTAGGCTTGAGATTGAAGTTTCAACAATAAACTCATAACAAAAGGTTATGAGGATAAATCTTGCATACTGTTTGATGCTTGGGACCACCTTGTCACTAGACTAAAAGCTAGTGTTCACAAGAAAACCATGGCTTTCTTGCAGCAAGTATGGATATGGGTCACATATGTATCTTTTGGGTTGAACTACACAAATGTCCAATTATATAAATATAAAGATGGTCAAGGTATATGGGCAAAGGGCAAAGGAAAGGGGTAGGAAATCACGATATTAATTAATATTATCTAATGTGAGAGAACATGGATTATCCATCGAATAAGCTTGAAGAACATTGTGCATGTTTCTCAATTTAAGTGGCCTCTTCTCACTTGTTGTCTAATGAGGCGGCTAGATCGCCTTTGAGAATCAAATATTTTTATATGAAATCTAATTGTTCTTCATCACTTTCAAATTGGAAGGTTACCTAGTATATATACGGTCCTTTGAGAAGATAAGGTACATACCATTCTTGCAAGTTGTTTTGAGGATCACATTTGTCCTCTATGGTCTAGTGTGAGTTTGGTAGGAGTGATGTGCTTCATATGGATGTGGAGAAGTTTCCTAAAAATGACATTGTGTATCTTAACCACTTGTTGGAGCTCTTTGTGTTTATCATAGTGATTTCACCACCCATCTATTCTTAAGGTGTAAGAATTCAAGATGATCACTAAAGCAACGACAAAGATTGTGATGATGGTGATTTCCCTTTGAGACTTAACTAAAATCTTTATAGGTGTTAAATGTCATATGTTACCATGTAATGATCATATTTACGATTTAAAAGTTTAATTAATGTACCTTCTACTTGCCTTATATTATGTGATAGTCCTAGTAAAATCATAAATCATGATCTAGTTTGATTCATTAATTAATAAACAAATTATGAGTTAGGTGATTGGGAGTTATGTAATACACTCAATGTAGGCTTCTCACATTTATATATGTATTAAGACATTATCCCATTTTTATATAGTAATACAATCATAGAGATGAGAATTTTACGAAAAGTAATGATAATTACATGATAAAAAGAATCCCTATGTATTAAAACATATCCCCATTTTAATATAATAATACAACCATAAAAATTGAAAATAATGAGAAAAGTGCTAAAAATGCTAAGTCACTTTACATGATAAAAAGAGCTGGTATGTATTTAGACATTGTCCCATTTTAACAGAGTAATAAAAACATAATAATAAAAATCCAAAAAAAAATGGAAGTGAAATCCTAAAAAAAGCAATGAAGAGAACCTAAGCACTGAAGTACATACCAAGTTATTTTAACACAATTTATTACATCCCCATTGAAAAGAGTGTCAGGTTACAGTATCTTTTAAACTCAAAAACCTAATCGAAAGCGGGTTTTTCCTAATCGTGGTGGCCAAGCTGTCCTGGCGGTTTCTAATCACTGCCAAAAAAATGTCAATCATCCATTCTTCACAGCCTGGCGGTTTCTAATCACTGTAAAAAAAAACGTCAATCATGACCATTTTTTACAGCCAGTCGTGACATTAATTTTTTTTTTTTTTTTTAATGATATAAATTTAGATAAAATCACTATTTTTTGTTGTTTAAATTGCATTTTTAATTATATAATTGTATTCGTCTAACTGAAAATTTTTGAAGTACTTTTATTCTATAAACTTAGCCATTCAAAAATTGCAAATCTAACCATTTTTCACCAGATTTGGAAAAAAAAAGAAAAAAGAAAAAATAGATCGTTTAGATTCAGCTGTTTTTATTGTCTAAATGGGCACCCATACAACCCATCCATGGCTTTTATTGCGGCCTCTTGACACCCATGCAACACTCCATGGATTTTATCACGGCTTCTTATCATGGATTTTATCACCCCTTTTTATCATGGATTTTGATTTTTTTTTGTAAATGATATAAATTTAGATAAAATCACTATTTTTTGTTATTTAAATTGTATTTCTAACTATAACTATATAATTGGATTCAAGTAACTGAAAAATCTTGAAGCACTTTCATTATATAAACTTAACCACTCAAACTTGCAAATCCAACCATTCTTCACCAGATTTAGACTAAACTGTTTTTGTCGTATAAATGGACACCCATGCAACCCATCCATGGCTTTTATTGCGACCTCCTGACACCCATGCAACACTCCATGGATTTTATCACGGCTTCTTGACACCCATGCAACACTCCATGGCTTTTATCGCAGCCACCAGCTCGCGGTTCAATTTGGCAGCGAATGCATACTAGAACAATATTGCTTGTGTACAGTATACGCGATTCTACTACTTCTTCGTCATTTAATCCGCCTGCTTTTACCACTGCATCCTGAGGTCGTGGGATTCATAGAAACGGGGATTTGAAACAGTTGCGAGTTTATTGCAGGTTTAGATTAATTACTGGTAATCTCACAGGATTAATTACGCTGTAGTCTAGTCTGAACCAGTTGCGAGTTTATTGCAGGTTTAGATTTCACGTTTTTCTGATATTTTTGTTGGCATGGAAATCAAGCCTTGAATCCGCTCTCTGCCGCTGCTAAGAGAATTGAGTAAATCACCGATGAGCTACAACATGTTGCAGCTGAAGACGAGACCCAGAAATTCGCAGATAAGCTCGTTGTTATCTAGTGCAGAAGCTCAAAAATGGATTCTGCCACTTCAAAAGCGAGGTTTACCAGTTAGTATAATAATTATAGATCGATGGCAAGCTTGAACCTCTGACGTGCAGAAAGGACACATATTTGTTCTCCAGATTGTCCAAGGGCCAATCTCCCAAGGTTAGGAGGGTAAAATATGGTGTAATTACATATAATGAAAGAATCCGTCGCTGTAATTAGTTCATGGTGTTTGCTAGCTCGGATTCGCGCGTATACCCTTCCCATGTCCTCAAATTCAATGTGTGATGGTTTTCCTGAACTGACAGGTTGGTTGGAGCTGTGATTATTTCACAGATTGAGCCTGTTATTTCTTGTGCCTATCCACAACTTCAATTTATTTATTAATTGTTCCGCTTATTTCATTGTAGGAAATTTGTCGATTTATTGTTATGCTTATCCCTGTATATTAATTTGCTTTGACCTAAATTTTTTGTAATAACGTTTGTTCCACGTTGACCTGTGTATATTAATTTGTTTTCCCTTATTTTTTTTTAAAGAAACCTAATCCGTCCTTCTGTTCTGTATTCGTAGTAAAAGATCAAGAATCAATTCCAATTTTATGGTAAGTGTGGGTGCAACGTCAACGTTTCTATTGGCTCTGTTGAGCCCCAAAATCAGTTAATACAAGCCCCCTTTTGCTCTGTGGACAGGTTCAAGAAAATCAACGTTTCTACTGGCTCTGTTGAGCCCCAAAATAGCCCCAAAATCAGTTAATACAAGCCCCCCCTTTGCTCTGTGTACAGGTTCAAGAAAACTCGTGAGCGTTTTCCTTTGGTGCTTTTCCCTTTTTTTTTTTTAGGAAATTTGAATAACAGGCATTAGCTTCCTCTGTTAAGCCCCTTTCCTTCATATGACCTCGGGCTATGACTCAGGGCTTAACCCAAAAGGCACTAAGTCTTCGGGCTTAGGAACTTTAGACGCCCAATGATTATCTGATCTCTCGAAGTGTCCAATAGCTGAAGCAACGGATCAGGCGCCACATGTCCTCCTTCAAATCTATGGTTAGGGTGTGTCCCGCCTTTAGGGCTTCAGATGACTTTTGGTCAACTCTCCCTCTGGCTCTTCCTCCCGGAGTACTAACCCTGGATACATGATCCTATGACGCGTGTCTGTGACATATCAATGGTCACGATTGAATTTCGCCTTTGGGCTTCGAAAGTTTGTGCTCCACTACATGGGATTTTCCCTGAAGTGCCTTTCTTTCGAAGCGAGGATCTTGTGCCACGTGCCCCATTTGGATCCAGCAGTCGAGATCTCTTAGGGCTTCGGAAGATTCGGGCGTTGGACCATTTCTTTTTTCCGAATAACCTTTTCTTCGAAATAAACCACACGATGACGCGTGTCCACTGGAGATCAACGGTCCAGATTTTCTTTCCTCAGAATCGTGGATCTTCCGCCACGTGTCCCCTCTCAGATCTACGACCCGGATCTATTGTAACACACCCACTACCTACAATCAAATTTTTTTGTTGATTTCTCAACAATGAGAATCCCCGAAGCTCGCAACAGCGAAAGACCAATCCCGATCTACAGGTCTTTATTTCCCTATCACAACCTCTTTTTCACGCGCCTGTGACATTTCCTTGATGATAGCTTCGAGTTTCGGAGTTTCATGATTCTTGACGACAAAAGTTCCTGTCCACTCGAACTCCCGATCTCCGATGAGCAATTTTACCGATACACGCCCTTTACGCGTTATCCCTCTTGGCTATGCTCTGGTCCATGTGGTCGTTAATTCATAAGACCGTAGCCATACCTCCTCATCGGGTTTTCGGACTTTTCAATGTCGAAATACACTCGTCCTCAGGATTCACGATCCCTCGAATTCCGACGTGCTCTTTATGCACTAGCTCTCTTGGCTAGGCTCCTGACCCATACGACCGTTATCCCCGTGACCGCAGTCTTACTGCTCGTCGGGGTTTCGAGCTTTTAAGTGCCGCAATACATTGGCCCACGGGATTCCCGATCCTTCAAATCACGACACGCTCCAACTTCCGTTAGCTCTCCGGGCTAGACCTCTAGCCCACGTGACCACTATTCCACAACACTGCAGCCTTGTCTCCCATCAGGGTTTCGAACATCGCAATGTCGAAATGCATAAACATTTTGTTCTCGGAATCCTCGATATCCCGATAGGACGTTAGTTTCCGCTAGTCCCCTGGGCCAGATCTTTTGGGTCCATACGACCTCCCTCTATATGACCGCCGTCCTACCACCTATTGGGGCTTTGGGGTTTCTAATGCTGAAAAACATTTGCCCACGGGATTGCCGATCCCTCGAATCCCGATTCTCCGATAGGCTGACAGCTGGCCCCACGATGGCACTCTTCTCCTTGTCGGGGTTTCAGACTTCACGATTCCGAAATGCCCAAACCTCTCGTCACCAGGATTCCCGATATCCCGATGACCAATATGCCGATAGACGACTTCTTGTCGGGACTTTCCCGATGGCTCCGATTGCTGCCGCGCGTCCTCCTTTGATGGACGGTCCTGGTTAACTCTTGGGATTTCGCGACTTTTGATGTCCTGGACGCCTCGTCCCTAGGACTCGCGAAATGTCGGACTCCGACTCCCTTCAGATCTCTGACACACGTCCCAAGTGAATGGACGGTTCAGATTGCTCCTCGCGTTTTCGAGACTTTTGATGTCCCGACTTTCACGACCTCAGGAATTCCGATTTCCCGAATGCCAACGTCCCGATGTCTAGTGCCCGGATCTCCGGAACGGACGATCGCATGACACACGTCCTCTCTCAGATGGACGACCTAGATTGCTTCTAGGTAATTTCCCATGGAAATTCCCGATCTCATGTCATCGAGACTTCCGATTTCCCGATATGTGAAACTCCGATGAGCCAACCCTCCTTCCAGGATTTTTTTTCCCTCTATTCACGAGCTTAACCCTCGCACAACTTCTGTCAGATCAGACGGCTGACGGGTATTTGCTCAAGATCTGACGGCTCAGATCTGTCCCACCTCGATGTTCGAGATCGTCCCCACCTCAGCGCATTCTTCCGCCGTTAGATTATTGGAAAGATCAACGGTCAAATCATGGACGCTGGGGGTCGATCGATTTCGCTATTCTGAAGATATAGAGAATGGCAAAATTAATGTAATGCCACTTGTTACTTTACGAAGATAGAGAGAAAAAGGGGCAAGGTATGTAATGCCCTTGTTACTTTCGTCAATCTGACGGTCGTGAATGACCATGGGTCTTCCGATAGGATCTCATCCGTCGCTTCGTTACTTATTCTTACGCTGCTACTTCGAAATCTTAAGAGGGTCATTTCTCCTCGTACAGGGTTATTAAGACTTGCACCTTCAAGTCCTTTTTCCAAGTTCTTGGTAAACCTTTCCAAGGAGGGAATCTCTGTGAAGAGATCTATACCGGGGCGTTCCCGGAGACAGATAAGGGTAAACAGCTTCCCGAGAACGGGCTGGAAGCCTAACTTAGTTCAACCTAGGCATAATTAGATTCATTTATCAATGTAAGTCATGCATGGTTTCCTCTGTTATAAGCATATATCTATTAATTCTTATCAAAACACTGCACATACATTCTTACACTGAAATCGTTCACAATTTCACAGTTCTATGAGCATATATATCAGTATATGAATTTCAAGATGCAATATGTAAAACACTTATCAGAAATAACACCAAAAGTGGGTGCAACTGCTGAGAGGGGTGCTCGTTTCCACCCAATTGTAGGCGTAGCGACTCGCAGCGGATTTACCACTATCCACCCCCGAGCTAAGACCATGATGCTCTGAGACTGCGTCTCTCTGTCTTCCAGTGACCAGGAGCGAAGGTTGCAATCCTCCCTCTCTGCTATCACTCACTCTGCGTAATGCCAGAGTTCCCTTCGCGTCTGCCCCCCTCGAAATCGCTTCTACCTCACGCCTTATCCTCTTGCGAGGTTGCGTGTGGCGCGATTCCCCTCGCGTCTGATCAGGCCTAATGGCTCTACGGATGGGCGGTTCACCATCCCATCCCTCATTAAGACATCCGCCTACCAGCCTGCGAGACATTAAATTTAGGGCCAGCGAGCCGCTTTTGGTTCTCCGAGCCAGTGGAGTCCAAATACGGTATTCATTCTCGATGGAAGTTAGCGCCACCTTTCCAGGTGCCTTCCACCGCCATCGTGGTCTCTTTTTCTGTACATCCCCTCTCAGCAGTCCTGCAATATAAATTCATAATGTTTTTTACATTCCTCGACCTTCTTCATAAGGTCCATTCACATCATACATTCACATTTTCATCATGCTTTAGCATGGTAATTCCTGTATTAGGATTAATTACAAATTTGGGGGAAACAGGGTGTTACATCTATTCACTCTCCGGGACTTTGGTGATCTCGCTCCTTGTGCTCCTTCAAACCCCCGAATACACAGAGTGCTGAAGGTCTTAAGGGTTATCCTTCATGTAGCTTCCCCAGATCTGACGGTTGTTATCTCTCTGGTGATCTCCCGCTAAATCCCCACCGTCGAGTCTTCAAAATCTCTCCTTCAAAGGATCCTCGTCGCTTTCCCTCCCAAGCTTAAGTTCCAGAGGTATGTGAGACCTCTGTCTTCCCTCTGTGCGCTCCTTTTAAAACTTTAAAACACTTAAACTTAGAAATTTTCTAAGTTACTCCAGCCAATGTTTACAGTCACTACCTCTCTAAGCTTGTTCCTCCAAGGTTTTAAAGCCTTGGGAGTGCTCCTCGCATCCTTGGAACACTTCCACTTGACTGTTCTCCTCTGAGACAAAGAGTTTGAGAACAACTCGGCCTATGCACTGCTTGCGTGGCTCTGTGCACTCCCTGCACTTTTACTGTCAAAGATCCAACATTATCTCTCCTGAGCTTCTCTGTGTTGAAATTAAATATGTCAATGCACTCCTTGTGGAAAATACACACTCCTTGCACGAGCTGTCAGAAGAGAAACAATTGAAACTTATTCTAACTTCATAGATTTATGTATTCAACCACATAATACATTCACAAACACAAGAACAAATATAAACATAGAATTTAAATGAGCAGAAGGCCTACCATTCATTCAGATAAACACAAAAATCAGGAATAACAAACATTTGGGTCAAAGCTTCTCTGTTCTATTCATTCAAGTGATTAAATATACATAGATAGAGGCAGTCCTCCACTTCTCCTTCAACAACTTATACAATGCTCTCTGACTCTCAACAACAACAACTCTCTCTCTCTCAATAACAACTATCACAAATGAGCAACAACCCTATTTTGGAAAAATGATACAAGTATATATACAAGTGGTGATTCATCAAATATTCCCCCCACAATGACCTTAATGCTATCCTATCAAGATTTACAAAGCCACCTACTAAGGACTAAGAAGTTATTAACATTTACAATAAGATAAGGGTTGATGCATAGCCTCTATGCAATACAACCTTTACATTAAATTGATATTGATCCTAGAGGATCTTTAGGGATGGCCTTAGCCTCCAATTCATTAATTACATTTCTTTTCATGAAATTCAAATTCAAAAAGGTGCGCTCTCCTGTGTAGAATTCAAATCAGCTCCTTATATGCGCTGGGTGAAGTGTTGTCCTCCAACCTGTCATTTTAATGCTGATCTAGATGCCCCTACATCACACTATGTTTTTCATATACACAATTATTCTTCATATATTGTATGAAAACTGGTACAAATATAATAGGTTTATATAAAGATCTTCGAGTTGTTGTGAGATCCAACTTATTTCAAATTTAAGAAGTTATTCCAAATTTAGGAAGAGAGGTTGAGAGAATATCTCAACAATCTCTAAGAAAGACAAACCAAATATGATCATTACAATAATGGAAGAATTATTTCCAATAATAACATATTTTTCTAATATGTTATTGGTTGATATGTTTGAAGACTTATTAAAACATTCACGTAGATGGAGGATTTAAATTAATTGGAAATTTAATATTCTGTCGCATATACAAATAGATTACAACATGACGTCTCCTCATTCCCAGCTGAACTTACTTTCCTATATAAATAGTAACCGTTTATAAACTTGTAACATCCTTTTCAACTTGTTTTGGCTATGGCCAACTTAAACCCCTACTAGCTGCTATGTTGTATGCTCGGTTGCAAAATAACAAGTATGCTCCGCTGGAAAATAACAAGTTAAAAGGAGTTGAATCTGTCATGCCAGGATGACAAAAAAGATAACTCCACACTGATGTGTTTGGCATTAACATGATAGGTTAATAAATACACAATAAACGACTCTTGGTTTTTCATAACTGAAGATGTTTCCTATCACCTACGACTATTCATATTTACAATATATTACAAGTAACACATCCAAGAGGGATTACGTGCCCAATATTCCCTCCCTTAATCCAAAGGGGTGTGTGTGAGTCCAAACATCATTCTGAACTTCTCAATTTGTTTTTCTTCCAAGCGCTTTGGTGAAGATGTCTGTAATTTGCTCATTAGTGGAACAATGTCTCAAGTGAATAGTCTTGGCCTCTACATGATATCAAATCAGGTGATTCTTTGTGTTGATGTGCTTAGTTCGATCATGGAATCTGAGATTCTTGACCAACTATTAGATTTTTAGCTCGGGAGGTACTCCACATATGTGTCTTGTATGTGAAAGTTACCTACACTACTAAACACTTCACTTTGTAACGGGTTTTTATAAAGTTGTAATAAAGTGGTTCTTTTATGTAAGTGACTTTTAAAATAAAGTGTACCTTCTAATATTAAAGTGACTTTATTTCATAAAGTGCACTTATGTTATAAAGTGAAATTGTACTTTAATATTTTAAGTGATTTATTTTGGAGGGAATGAATCATATCCCTTGATCATGTAAAGGCAAGATTAGATCTTGGCCTTTGGATTTAGGGATGGGGAAGGTGAAAATACACTTTTAAGGTGAAAGGTCACTTTCAGATTATAAGAGAATGCATTGGGTAGTGTGCAAGACACATTGAGGAGGAGATTGAGAGAGAGAAATTAGAGCAGCAAAGAGGTCACATTTCCCAATAGATTTTGGGCACAAATCCCAAGGAAACATTTCTGTTTGAGTGCTGAATAATTTTTTTACCGTTGGAAACCGTATTGTACGAATCTGTACAGTCCGTACAAAAAGAGGAAGAGGGAACGAAAATTGAGGCAATATAGGCATGTTTTTCGAGGTTGTTTAGAGGGTTTTTCTTGCTGCTACTGGGCCATACATAATAGTCCATACAACAAACTGTGTGCATGGATTTCAAGGTGCAAATTCTCTGGGTGGGTCGTACAACAATACAAAATTGGCACATATTTCAAGGCAGAATCTGTGGGGACTGTTTTAGTGTGCTGTAAATGGATCTCTTGCTGGAATATGTATTGTTGTTGTTGATATGCATTTTTCCTAAAGCTGAATAATAGATCTCTCTCTCTTTCCCATTGGGTTTCCCCAAATTGGGGTTTTCCATGGAATTTGTCTAAATTTCTGAGTATTTATGGGTTGAATGGTTGTTGTTCATTGTGTTTATTCCATTGAAAAATTACTTAGCAATGTGTATTTCTTCATATGGTAATTTTTGAATGTGGGTGTGTACATTTCAGAGTTCATAGATGACAATTATCTCTAGGTTGCTAAGTGTATGACTGGAATTAGTATTTGCTGATTTTGTCATTAAATTTCTACATGGTATCAGAGCTTGGGCTTTGAGTGACAATGAACAGTGAGATTTTTGGGCAAGGTTGAAGGGGGAAATCTGTTGTTTGTTTTCCTTTGAATAGTGTCAGGGAGTATGGCTACATGCATCAAATATGATGATTGGTTGGATGAAATTTCCAACTATTTGCAGTGGAAGGTCCGGATGTCAACTGTTTTCAAGGAGAACAAGATTTGGAACTATGTCAGTTCTGTTGTTGTGGTTCCCATAATAGATCCTGTTGCTTTGGATTTGCATGAGGTCAAGGAGGCCAAAGCTCAAAGGATTATTCTGGATGGGGTGAAGGACCACCTTATCCCACACTTGGATGAGAAGAAGACAACCCAAGAGATGTGGGATGCACTTAAGAACTTATTTGAGACGAATAATGAAAACCGGAAGATGGCCTTGAAGGATAAGCTGCATGATACTAAGATGGGTAAGGGGGAGAGTGTGTCTTCTTATCTTACCTGGGTAGCTCAAGTGAAAGATGAGCTGGCTGCAGTTGGGGAGGTCATATCGGATTCAGAGTTGGTGAGGATAGTCTTGAAAGGCTTCACCAAGGAACGAGAACTCTTCGTGAAGTGTGTGGTGGGTCGTGAGCATATTCCAAATTGGAGAAGACTGTGGGACAATTTCATTCAGGAGGATATCCAGGAAGGATCTCAAAGCATTGGACAAAAGACAGATGGAGTTGATGAGAATGTTGCTCTTGCTGCAAAGAACAAGAAGAAAGGGAGTTTCGGGAGGGACTTGAGTAAAGTCAGATGTTACTGTTGTAACCAGTTGGGGCACCTTTCTTCTCATTGTCTCGAGAGGAAGAATAAGGAACTGGAGGGGCCTAAGATAGCTGCTACAACAACCATGGAGGACTTTGCTTCCAAGTATGACATAGAATTTTCTTTGGTTACTCTAATATCCAGTGTTGGTAGTGGAGGATTTGGGGGTGATATTAGATGGATTAACAGTGGAGCCTCTTGTCAGATGGCAAGTATTCCTTATTATCACAAATACAGGTCCTAACCGATTGATGGAGAGTGAAGGTGGTATGGCGAGAGTTGTACATGGAGTTGGACATGTTAGATTCCAACTCGAGTATGGAGGATCCCTGGAGCTTGATGGAGTTCTCTTTGTTCCAAGGTTGAGGGTTAACTTGATCTCAGTATTAGCCTTGGAGGATGATGGATATTGTACATTGTTCAAGAGGGGACATGTATTTATCTAGAGGGAGGGAGCGGACCCGGTGGAACCACAAATGATTGGTGATCAGGTGGGCATGTTGTAGATGTTATGAGGACAACCTTCTAGATATGATTCAACGTTGGATGAGGATCATGAGGCTCCTGAGACTGCGGTGGGCCCAAGGATTCAATTTTTATTCCAAGAGAAGAGAGGGAGACTCTTCTGAGCACCGATAGGAGGATTAGTTGGTGTGATCGAACCGATGCTCAGGGTGTAGTGGATTCTTCTAGCAGCTTAGGGTTCAAGGTAGATGTTAAGATAAGATCTTCTATTTTGAGTTTTGTGTAGGTGTTGAGGATGACTCCAGGTTCAGAGGGAGCTTCTACTGAACACAGTGTGATGGGACCAGATGATGGAGATGATGAGTACAACCCTTGCTAAGAGGGAGTGTTATCTTTTTAGCTCAGGAGATACTCCACATATGTGTCTTGTATCTGGAAGTTACCTTGTACCTACACTACTAGACACTTGACTTTGTAATGGGTTTTTATAAATTTGCAATAAAGTGGTTCTTTTATGTATGTGACTTTTTTTAATAAAGTGTACCTTCTAATATTAAAGTGACTTTATTTCATAAAGTGGACTTATGTTATAAAGTGAAATCATACTTTAATATTTTAAGTAATTTATTTTGGAAGGAATGAATCATGTCCCTTGATCATGTAAAGGCAATATTAGATCTTGGACTTTGGATTTAGGGATGGGTAAGGTGAAAGGTCTCTTTCAGATTAGAAGAGAATGCATTGGGTAATGTGCAAGACACATTGAGGAGGAGATTGAGAGAGATTTTCGAGTAAGCTTGAGAGAGGGAAATTAGGGCAGCAAGAGGGCACATTTCCCAAGATATTTTGGGCACAAATCCCAAGGAAACATTTCTGTTTGAATGCTGAGTGATTTTTTTACTGTTGGAGGCTGTATTGTACGGATCTGTACATCAAGGGGAAGAGGGAACAAAAATCGAGGCAAGTTGGGCACATTTTTCGAGGTTGTTTAGAGGGTTTTTCTTGCTGCTACTGGGCCGTACAAAACAATCTATACAATAGACAGTGTGCATGGATTTCAAGGTGCATATTTTATGGGTGGGACGTACAACAATACAGACTTGGCATGAATTTCGAGGCAGAATTTGTGGGGACTATTTTAGTGTGCTGTAAGTGGATTTCCCTTAATGGAATATGTATTTTTGCCGCTAATATGTATTTTTCCTGAAGCTGAATAATAGATCTCTCTCTCTCTCTCTCTCTCTCTCATTGGGTTTCCCCACATTGGGGTTTTCCCTGGCATTTGCTTAAATTTCTGAGTATTTGTGGGTTGAATGGTTGCCATTCATTGTATTTATTCCACTACAAAATTACTTAGCAATGTGTATTTCTTCATATGGTAATTTATGAATGTGGGTGTGTACATTTCAGAGTTCAAGGATGACAATTATCTCTAGGTTGCTAAGTGTATGACTGGAATTAGTATTTGATGATTTTGTCATTAAGTTTCTACACCAACTTGATTGCAGAAGTATTGTCAAGTAGGAGAGGAATATAATTCACTTGTTTCTCCTGCAAATCTTCAAGTATTTTCCGAGCCACACAATTTCCCTTGTCACTTCTGCAACTGTCACATATTTTTCCTCTAGCGTGGAATATACTGGGACTGATTGTTTGCATGATCTCTAGGAGACAACTGAAGATCCAAGACTCATAAGATAATCTGAAGTTGACATTCCATTTTCCTTATCCCCACCAAAGTCTGAATGTCACACACCCGACCACTAAGTACCTTTTTAAGGGATGGGGTATAAATTTTTTGCTTAACCTAATTCCCATGGCCCAGTAATTACTGAAGTCTTTACTTTCTTTCTTCTCTCTTAGAAGTAGTTTAACACTAACTCAATAAATTACTCATATGACAATTATGAGTAATTATATTATAACACAATGAGAATAATTTTTCCACAATATACTTAAGTTGATTAACCTTAATTAAGGTATATAATTCAATTCCTCCATGCCACATTTTCATGTAATTTAATATATATATATATATATATATATATATATATATATATATATATATATATTGACAAAAAATGATTAACTATATTCAACCACAAATTATCCTTTTATTAATTATATTATAATATAATTGTATTTAATTATATTATAATATGATTAATTTATATCAAAGGGGGCACTTAGGATTATCAATTCCCATGAATTCGACGAAGATTCCATATCATGCTTTTATGAACCCAAATCTGTCGAACGATGGAGTTTTGGAGAGGGTCCCACTCATATTGTGCCTTTATAATTTATTATATCATCATATAATATAATTAATTCCACGTTTATTATAACATTGGGATACGGGAAAATAGGTTTGGCCTTCGATTGTTTTTCTCTTACACTTATCTTCCCCAACATCTCCGAGTCCCGAAGCTTCGGGGCTTCGAACTCCCGGAGCCTCGAAGCTTCGAACTCCCGGAGCCCCAAACTCTCGAAGGGTCCATGTTTACACATGACATTAAAAAGGGTAAATGCAATTTGTACTTCCCCACGTGTAGGTATCACAATAAACTTATTTAAAATGTATGTATATTATATTCAACCCCCTTCAGCTCTCCACCACATTCCTTAAATTCCAATCACCCAGAGTCTCGGAGCTCCGAAGTGACCCCACTGGCACACATTACCACACCATTTAATATTCAAAGGAGTTGGCTTCGTTTACGTGAAATCAATTTAACGAATATTAAAATAATACAATATATTATTTTATATTCCTCGAAAATTACGCCCATGTTTTAAAATTCTCCAATATTATATTATTATTTGACATGAGAGAGAGAGAGAGAGAGAGAGAGAGAGAGAGAGAGAGATAATTCTTCGGGTTAATCCCCTTTGACTCTCCACCATGTTCCTTATACTCCAATCTCCCGGAGCCTCGAAGTTCCGAAGCTCCGAAGTGACCCCACTTATACACCTTTCAACATTATTTAATAATTTAAAAATGGTTGGCATCGTTCACGTGTAAACGTTTTAATAAATATCAATATAATATAATATATTATATTATACCTCTTGAAATTCTCACCTAGGTTTAAACAAATCTAAGGTTATATTTAATATTCAATAATATAATGAAACTAAGGTTATATTTAATATTCAATAATATAATGAAAGAAATGATATTTGGGTCCACACCTTCGGCTCCTCTACTCAAATCTTCATTCTCATATAACCTCTTGGAGTCTCGGAGTTCTAGAGGGTACCCACTTGTATTACAGTGTGATTTAAAGCACATGTATATATGCTATATATATATATATATATATATACATATATATTATATATATACCTCTCTATATATATTGTAATAAAGGTGTATTATAACAAATGCACATCCATGTTTGGGTCATGCTTAAAACACCTACAAAATGAACAAATGCACATCCATGTTTGGGTCATGCTTAAAACACCTACAAAATGTAATTTAGTTCTCTCCGGACGAACATAATTAAGTTTTTTTTCTTCTGAAGAATTTGTTTTTATAACAAATACACATTAAACACAATAACATAATTGATTATATATGCAACCTTATACCGGGAAAGGTAGGGTTCATGCATTCGACAACTTTGACTCGTGGAATCCCATCACCCAAACATCCCGGAGCCCCGGAGCTCTGAACTCCCGAAGTTCCGAATACTACGAGAAGGTTAAAACATTTAGTCACGATTTATTACCTATTCTCTTTGGTCTCAAGTCTTTCACGCTCCAGGGGATTTAACCTGCATTTGAAGAATAATAAAATAATATTACTAATAATACTAATACTAATACTAATAATAATCATTTGTATATAAACATATATACATACATTTCCATAGTTTTACTCAGTAGTTTATTAAAATATAATTACAATCTTTCCCTTCTAGTGAGTAAATGAGTAAAACTTTATTTCCTTATTACTGTGCTTTATTAATCTTACTAAATTTGATGGAAATGGTCTTAATACAAAGATTTACCTCCATAATAAATTCGGTGTTTCTACCAGGTTTTACTGTGCAACAAAATTTAAGGGGATTCTTCCCAAATTTAGGAGATTTAACACAATTTAAACATAAATTTTTATTTATGCCCCAAATAGAATTTTGAGAACTTTTGCATTTTAATTCATTTAGACCAATTTCATGTTTATGTCCTAATTATTTTTCCTCGATGATTATTTATAAGGACTTTTAATGTTTTCCCATGATTGGGATTAATTCCTAAAGTCCACACAAATATGATATCTCCTAACTTTTCTGGTAGGGGATTTGAGAACATACTAAAATGGAGCACTATTACGTAGAAAAATTAGTCTCTCTTCTTTCAAAGGTGTTATAGATGTTTTTAACTGTTTAATCATCAATTCCCCAGCATGCATTAAACCGTACAACATAGTCAACCACAACATCCACTCCAAGAAATCTCGTTTTAGCACACATATAGTCAAGAGATAATAAATTAAATTAGAAGAGCTTCAAATAAGACATTCTCTTTATTCTGCTTAAATTTGTCAAGTCACTTCTGTCAGAAATTAAACTTACATAGTTCTAAGATACAATATAAAATTTTCTCTCATCTAAACACTACAAAGATTTAACCAAATATACTTGTCTAGAAACCATATAGTGATGTAACTAATGAAAGGGGTGCCCTTTTTCCACCCAACTGTAGGAACAACAACTCCTAGACGGATTTACCGCTGGCCATCCCCTAGCTAGATCATGATGCTCTGAGAGAGACTCTTCCTTCTATTCAGCAACAACCAGGTACAAAGGCCACTCTCCTCCTCCCACAAGAACTTGGAAGACCGATTTTCTCTCCACCAAGCAAGGGGGTCTGCAATGAGTGCTTCCTCAATCACTCATCTTCTTGCAACCCCATTTATTAACTTGGACTAAAAACGCTACCCAAAAATTCATGTACCTAGAACACATTTGTTTTTCAGTTCTCTTCATAACTAGAGAGATGCACATACTCTACCTCTTTAGAAAATGGTCACCAGACTCATTCTTCTACCTCTTCTCTACTAAGAGAAATGTCTCCCCGACTCAACCCACCTTCTCCCCTCTTCTCTGCTCTTCAATTTTCCCTATCTCTTGCCTTCTTTAGTAAGATTTTCGTGGGTCCAATCCCCTAATTCGTGGGTCAGTCCAGAATCCCCTAGATGGGTACTTTTCTGCCCATGCTTCTGAGTCAAGGTAGTTTTGGTACAACGCCCATTCCTTTTCATAAATGTGGGAAGATGATAGTTCATCTACCTACTCCCTCCATTGACCACAATTCTAGAAAAATGGGCAATGTGGATTTTTCTTGATTATTAAATTAGCAAGGGAAAATTTCCTCCTTGATTTAATCTCATGCATCATGATCCACCTTGGAAATCCTTTCAACAGTTATGCAACACTTTCCTTTTCACATAAGTAGCGTGAATATTTACACTACCCTTTTAGAAAAATATAGTTACATTTACAAGCTGGGGGAAATAGGGGTATTACACTGAATCCGAATATCCGATCAGGTTGAAGTAATCTACCTTAGTGTACTTGAGTCCAAAATCTTGAGTTCCTTTCAAGTATTTTAGAATTCTCTTTTCAGTAGACCAATGCCCTTCACAAGGTTTCTGCATGAACCTAGAAATAATGCCAACAACAAATGAAATGTCTAGTTTGGTGGTAGTTATATAGATAATACTTCCAACAAGCTGTCTATACTTGGTTGCATCCTCAAATTCATTCCCTTATTTTGATGTGAGTTTCAAGTTCTTTTCCATTAGAGTAGAAACAAGACTGCACTTATCCATGCCAAACTTGTTCAACATTTCTCCAATGTACTTCTTCTGGGAGATGAATATGTACTTTGGATTCTGAATCACTTCAATGCCCAAGTAGTAGTGAAGATGTCCCAGAGCTGTCATCTCGAAGGCTTTATTTAAGTCTTTCTTTATGGATGCAATGTAGTTCTCATTATTCCGTGTTATGAACAAATCATCTACATATACTACAATATATACAACAATTTTTCCAACTTTCTTTACAAACAAAGTTGTATCGTCAAGATTGAAATGCTTGAAATTCAATTTCAAAAGATGCTTGGTTAAATTTTCATACCATGCTCGCGGTGATTGTTTCAAGCCATACAAGGATCTTATGAGCTTGCATACCTTATGTTCTTGTCGCTTCACAACAAAGCCTTCTAGTTGAGACATGAACACATTATCTTTCATGTCTCCATTCAAGAAAGCAATCTTCACATCCATTTGATGAATTTTCCATCCATTTTGTGCTTCCATGGAAAATAGAGTGTAGATGGTAGCCCATTTTGTTGTGGGGGAAAATGTCTTCTCATAATCAACACCTTATTTTTGTGCAAATCCTTTTACCATGAGCCTTTCTTTGTGCTTGTCAAGTGAGCCATCTAATATGTACTTGTTCTTGAATACCCACTTGCATCCAATCGGTTTGGTTCCATATGGAGGGTCGACCAACTTCCATGTCCCATTCTTGATGAGAGCATCATATTCCTTCTACATGGATTCTTTCCATTCACCATGAGAAGTGGTTTCTTCAAAGGAAGTCGGTTCATGGTTAGTAGATAAATTCAACTCACAGTCATATGAAATATCCATCTCAACTACATCATCCGAGTTTGAATTATCCACATTACCTCCATCTTGTTTTGAGGACAATCAGGTTCCTTTCTTCCCGACCTCATAAGGATGAAAACTTTCAAGTGTTTTTGTGAGCCATTTTGATGGACCTTTTTGTTACACATTGTTTTGGTCATCATAGTAATCTATTGACAACATGTGTTCATGTTCCCAAAAAGAGCCTTTCTCCATGAGGAAAGTGATTGAATTTGTCTTCCAAAAAACCCTATTAAGGAAGGTCATTGTAGGCTACACCATAAGCAAGGTGCGACGATGCCTGGTTTTCACACTCTGCCCTAAAAATGGTTTGCGACGTCTCCACAGGCTGCTCTACAACTGGGGTGTGACGATGTCAAAAGGCTAAGAAAAGGTCGACCTTCACGAAAGTTCTAGAAGGGGATCTTCTAGAAGGTGAGGTGGCATCCATATGGTTGGGATCCTACTCGCTTCTCTGATTTGGTGGGATCATCCTAATATCTTCAACCATCTCTCTTTCCCCTATATAAAGAGGGATTTCTCATGGAAAAGGCTAAGGTTAATGAAGGTGGAATAAGGCTAAAATTGTATGGAGAATTCTGCATTGGGTCATTCTTGAGAGCTTCATTTCAGTTTATCAAGTCATTGTGGATCTTCTTCATTCAAGATTGGAGCAAGTGTGTGTGTTGGAGCAAAGGGTCATTGGAAGGGGACCTTGCAACATCAAGGCTTTGGTTGTGATCTCCACTGTCACTTTAATATAATACAGTAAGATGTTTCTTTCCCATAAAACTTATCTCATTTTATTGTATGATTCCTTGATCACATACATAGGTTCTTTGTGAGTATGCTATATTGCTTTCAATTTGGTTGGCTTGTGTTCTCTTGCAAGTCAAATATCACGGGAGCAATGGAGTGAAGCTAGGATGAAAACGACAAGGGGAAGTGATATTTAAATGGTATGTTGCTCATCTCTTCTTAAATAGTAAACTCAATGATTAGAGCTTAGGGAAAGCGTCATATTCTGTTATGTTTTGTTCTAAATCTAGGTGGATCTAGGGAGATCTGTTTATGTCTGCATTTAACGATAAGTCCCATAACAAAATTGGAGACCGTATTGGGGATATGACCTTTTGATTTTTTGCTTTCCATTTTCCTTTAGCCTACCTTCCTCTGATAATTTTCATTCTCCGAGTCTATGGATGATCCATCTAGACTCCCTGGGTGTAGAAGTTCTTTTGGAGTTTTTGTCTTTCTCCCAAATTTTTCATTTTTACAGAGATCGTCGCACTATACCTTACTGACAACCAGCGACGACCCTAAGAGGTCACTCTCTTCTTAGTCAATCCAGTGCGATGACGTCACACTCTGCTTTGCCAGTGGCCTGCGACGACCCTTGCTCGTTGCACTGTGTCCCATACCCAGCCTGCAATGACTCTTGTAGGTTTTGATGGAGTGAGTCATTCTGTCTTTCACTACCCAGATTTGTCTTGGAAGCCTGGGGTGAACTTACTATGCCCATGATTGATTGATTCTTGATTTTGGAGCTTGCTTCTGGTTGGTTTTTGGTGATTGAAATTTTTTCTTTTCTTTTTGCAAATTTTTGCTCATACTCATTGTCACAAGGATATAATCTCGGATCTTCATCTGGGTGCTTGTTTGACAAAGGGCCTTTGATTTGTTTCGAGTTTTGGATTCATTTTGTTTGTCAGATTGTTTGCTGATTAAGAAACACTTCTTGCTTTCTTATGTCAAGAGTTTTTCTTGTCTTTTTCGCTTTGTTTACATTGTGAATTTGATTTGGGAATGGTATTGAGAGTGTCTTGATTTTCTTGGATTGCATTTTCCTTTCGTTATCACATCTCTCATTTTGTCTTAGAAAGGAAGAACAATATTCATTTATTCTTTTAGCAATCTCTCATAAGAAAATTTTTACATTCGAAATATAAGAAGAAATTGGAAAATTTGTAGTTCATGATTATTTGGAATTTTGTTCATTCACAATTAAGGAATTGCAGTTAGTAGCTTGCTGTACTTCGAAAGAAAAATACCTTCTCCCTACTGTAACTAGAGTTGATTGAATTGAAAATTGCACATTCATCTCTTTTTGAATTTTATTGGGTCAAGGTCATAACATCAACAATTTCACTTCCATATCCTTTTTGAGTAAGCAACAACCTCTAAAATACAATGTAAATCTAAAATTTAATTAGTGACTTTTATTTTCTAGGGATATTTTACACCAACATTAGCTAGGATAACGCTTTGGAATAGGTTGCGAGGCACACTCTCTAAAGCATCAAAACACACAATAGTATCTTGTGATAGGGAGAGTTCAAATCCAATTGCTACATTATGTCCTGGGAAGCCCTTCTCACACAAGGGTCAAACCTGAGGTCACATTAAGAATAGCAAAGTTACTCACCCTGCTTTGTTGGTATTGGTGTAGAGATTGCGCGTATTATGGGGGTCACTTGAAGGTATACCCACAATGATGAGTGGAATCATTTCAAGTTGATTTCAGGCTAGATACCTTGCCTTTGCGGGTGGATCGGATTGTCGAGTATTTCCCCAGGCATCATTGTTGTAGTTGGTAACCTTAGTAGCCTATCTCTTTAGGGTCTTTACACAAGGTGACTGTGGAGGGGAAAGTATTCACGGTACCTGGAATCGACGTTGGCCAGACTCACTCAGGGTCCTTGGAGGGTATACCCACGATTATGTGTGGGATCTTGCACCAGAGTGTAAGTTAGTTAAGCAGGTCGTCAACACAACTTTTCCACCCGCTTATCCCAGCCCCTTCTTGTCTCGATTTTGCGATGTTGGATTTCATCACCAACTAGTGACCTCGAAACAAGAAGGTTTGTTTTCTTTGTTTGATTCTTAGATTTTATTAGCGAGCGCTGTTTGTTTTCTCTACTTGGCCATAGATTTTTTCCGTTATTTACTCGGTTCAACCGACATCGGCCTTCATCATTCATGTAGGATGCAAGGGCTTCCCCCAAAATATCCGGAAGGCTACCAACCTTTGCTTCCTAATTCACTAGAAGGCTCTCTAGAGGGAGTAGTTGACCACGAAGTTGCTTCAGAAGTTGGAAGCACATACTCCTTGGAAAGATTTGAAATTTTTTCGGACTCCCTAGAGGATTTCCGTCCCCCTATAAATCCAACATTGAGTGTTGTACGAAATACACGTATGCTCCAGATGAACTCATCAGGAAAAAATGTTGTTGACGAAAATTTTGAAGTTCCTACTGGACCTAATGCAGGATTCAGAGTAGAGGATCCACATTTTCACAGTGAATCCTTTAGGACCCTGACTCACACTGTCGAAATTTCTATTCCTAGTTTTGTCCCTTTGACAGTACGTGTTCTGTACGGTAACCTAGGAGCGATTCCCGATCAACCTATAGCATGGCAAGTGCCTGAAACGTCCGTCACCTACACGATACCTTTGGACCATTTCACTAGTACTACCAGTAGTGTCACTACCATGTCGGACCAAATATTGATTGGTTCTCACTCAATCCGTACTCTTTAGATGGCCCATTCTACTATGGTCCCACAAGCTACCACGATTCCTACCGAAAATGTGGTTATATCCCAAGCTCTGATTGGGATTCCACTTCCATATAGACCAAATCCATCACCTCCCCCTGGGTATAGAGCTATGAAAACTTCCATTGCTATCTTTACCCAGGTTCCATTCGGACCTTTTGTTCCTCCTGGGTATAATGCTGCTGTTGGTTTTGTTCGTACACCTTCCCAGGTTCTCTCTGGAGGGATTTATGTGCCTCCTCCACCTTTTCTTGGAGGATCTGGCCTTAGTGGTTCCAATCCAGTTGGAGGCACTATTCATTCGTTCACTTCTGGTTACCCGATTCTTGTTGGAAGTCAACCTCAAGCTGGCGGGAAACCTCAATTTTGGGGTCAACCTCAAATTAGGGCACAACCTTAACTTGGGGGGCAACCTCAGGTTGGAGTCCATAACCCACTGTATGGACATAATGCACTTGGATCACAATCCCAACTTTGGAACCTTCCTTACCAAGGAAATCCACAACCATCTGGGGGGAAACATCCTCAAGTTAACTCTTTTGTACCCCCTAACTTCGGTCAACCATATCCAGGTTCCTTGAATCCCACTTGGGGTGAGGGCATTCAATCTAGTGTCCCTTACCAAGGGAACCCCTCTACCCAACCCAACCTTGTGGGATATATGTCCCAAAACCCTCCACAATCGAGTCTGTCAGGACTGTCTAATTACTTGCGGACTACTTATGGTCCTACTGGTATATCTATGAGACTCCCCCCTCAAAAATACTAGTTTCCATAAGTGAATCGACAATTTCCTTTCCTGGCCACTTTGGATTTACCTGATCTGTCTAGGATTTTGAATGATCCTATCTTTAATTCTCCTCATTGGCCCGTCATATCGACCAAGTTACCGTCTGAAATTCCTAAATTTGATGGTCGAGCAGGAGAATATCCTAATAATCATGTCATGAATTTTCATCTGTGGTGTTCATCCAACTCCTTGATGGATGACTCCATTAGACTGCGACTTTTCCAACGAACTCTCACGGGTTCGACAAAAAAATGGTACATTGAGTTACCTCGAGGTTTATTCAATGAATTTAACACCCTAGCCATGGCCTTTTCGACACATTACCATTTACCAATTCGATACGAGACGAGAACCAACATTTTGAGTTCTTTTAAGCAATCCTCATCCACTCATATTTCTGATCACATCCATGAGTGGAGGAGGAGAAGATGTTGAATCAAAGTTCCTCTTCCTGATCAACTATTGGCCGAGTGGTTTACCAAATCACTCATTGGACCTATTTCTCGTGATGTCACCATGGGTGGTGTTGTCACTGAAGAGCATGCGATTAGTCATGCTCAATATCTTGATCTCATTTATTCGCAAATGAGAACGCTTTACGATTTGATCCCTGACACTCATCGTCCTTCCACAAACCCTACCCCAAAATCTCCAACTCCTCTCATGCTGTTGATGGTGTGATTGGCACCTTCCACGTTGAGACCTAGTCAACGCATGCCGGTCACACCAATCCCAAATCCAATAATTCCAATGCACAAGATACTCCTACTCCAACTCCTTCCACTGGTAAGAGTGCTGAGGTTAATTCTGTTCAATCCATGCCTACCGGGAAAAATCAATGTAAAAAGAAAGGAAAGGGTAAGAATAAGGAGGAAAAGAATAATAATTCACAATCTGATAAATCCAAAACACAAACTGCTGATGAGAAATACAAACGTAAACCTTGTTACCCCTGCCTTATTTGTGGTGACGATCATTACACAAAAGATTGTCCAAGACGTTCCAAAGTTACTAAGTTCCTCCAAGGGGCCGGGAAACCTTTTACACCTATCGTTTTGTCACAACCTTTCCCTTATCAACAACAAGCCCAATTGGTCATTCATGACCAAGACACCCCTTCTACTTCATCCTATGTCCTTATTGTACTGGTGACTCTAAAAAGAATGAAGTTGTAGTTGCAGCTCGAGCCAAATATTACTTCCCGTTAAAAGAGAAAGTTGATGATACACCACCTTCGTTGGTTCAACCTTCTCCCCCAACTTCACCTCTCAATGGTCCTGTTCATCTCAAACGACCGGGTCTCGATACAGTCATTCTCCCTCCTCCTAAGGGCGTTGTTTGAAAGTTTGCATTTAACCCTCACACCCGTGATGCACAAAACTATATCATTGTAGAAGATCTTGCGCAAGCACCCTCTGCGATGTCAACTCTCGAAGTCCTTCAATTTTTCCCAGCTCAACGGAAAGCACTGTTAAAGGCCATTGGTGGAATTGATCCCATAGATATTAAACTCATAATATTTGACTTGGAAGATCACATTCCAAGGCTTCCTCCTCAATTAACATTCCAGATCCAAGTTGTTGAAAACAAGAATATCTGTAGAACTGTTATTGACAAGGAGCCTCGACTTGCGTTATGTCAATTACTTGTTGGAAATCCATTGGCTCTCCTACCTTCACTGAATCACACAATACACTTAAGGCATTCAATGGTACATGATTTAAACCCTACAATGTTCTTCCGTCGTTGTCTATTATGTTGGAAGGTAAATCGATCAATGTTGAAGTTGAGGTCTTCGATGCACCTCTTGATTATAACCCTTTACTTGGTTGTAGCTGGATTGATTCCTTGCATGAAGTTGTGTCTACCCTTTTCCATGTGGTACGTTTCTCGCATCAAGGAAAGGTCATTACTATTGACCAACTAGACTTCTTTAATTTCAATTCCTGTACTAGCAACATTCCTGTCATTTCGAAGGCACCTCCTGGTTACGAGAATGTCATCTTGGGTCTTTTGAAAGATTCAACTTTGATGGGTACATTTCCAATCCCACCACCCGATATCCCCCCTCCTTTTGTTGCCTCTATTAACATGATATCCACCACCTTCGTGCAGCCCCTGCATCATACGACCCATGGGTGGTACCTAGACCTAGTTATTACTCTTGTTACAACGACAAGATACCTTTATGTTCTGCTGAATTCGCTTACCAAACTATTCAATCGACAACCCCTTCCTCTCCTTCTCTCTGTGACTCATCTCCTGATTCGTTTCATGTGATCTTTCCTACTTATGAGATGATCATCTCAGTCATGTCTATGGAAGACACCCCCTGGGACAATGGACATCATCGATCCATTCTCTTCCTAGAACACACCACTATAGAGAGTTACCAACGGATTTCGACTCCGTTGACCATTGTGGTTATTTCTTCCGTTCCCGAGTCAACGCATGATGTCTTGCACGAAGGGAACTTGAGAAACATTTCACCTATTGTCCCTCTTGACATATCTATTAAACCCGAAGTCGTGGTGAATCTTCATATTGGAGCTTCCTGTTCTACTGACGAGGTCCACAAATATAAATTCCTTTTCCAATAATTCCGCGACGTTTTCTGTTGGAGTTACAAAGAGATGCTAGGTATTGATCCTGATATCATTGTACATGAGATTAAGACATACCCGGATGGTAAACCCGTTCAACAGAGACTTCAGCCAGTGCACCCACACAAAGCTGCTGCTATCAATCTTGAAGTTGAAAAACTTCTTAAAACTGGCTTTATCTATCCCGTGGCTTTGAATGATTGGGTATCCAATATAGTTCCGATGAATAATAAACAAGGTACCGTCCGTGTCTGTGTATATTATAGGGACATAAATAAGGCTTGTCCTAAGGACAATTACCCCACCCCCTTCATTGATTAGATCATCGACGACTGTGCTGACAATGGAATCTTCTCTCTGATGGATGGTTTCTCTGGCTATAATCAAATTAACATCTTACCCATGGACCAACACAAGACCACTTTTATTTGCCCATGGGGGACCTTTGCCTACCAGAAATTACACTTTGGTCTCAAGAATGTTAGCGTGACTTTTCAGCGTGCTATGTTTTATGCTTTCCATGATATTAAGCACATCATGTAACCTTATCTTGATGATCTACCGATGCATTCCACGCGTCGCCAAGATCACCTGACACATTTGAGGGCCATTTTCGTACGTTGTCGTTATTACCATATCCGTTTAAACCCACAAAATGTGTTTTTTGTGTGGAGTCTGGATGACTTCTTGGTTTTATCATGTCGATACATGGGATTAATGTGGATCCTTTGAAGGTTGAGGCTATCCTTAATCTACCTCCTCCTCCCACTTTATGCCAACTCCAAAGTTTGCAAGGGAAGGATTTTTTTTTACGTCGCTTCATCCCCAATTATGCTGAACTTACGAAAGGATTCACTTGGATACTTGATCCAGGTGGATATCGATGGCCACCCACCTTTTCCAAATGGCTCAAAACAGTTATCTGACAATTTACTATTTTTAGCATGTTTTAACTTTCGGGGCCATTTTGAGGGCCTAAATGAAGGATTTTCGAGATAGATTTTCTCAATGATATCTAAAAGC
The DNA here is from genome assembly GCA_010110895.2 of Picea sitchensis. Taxonomy (NCBI): domain Eukaryota; kingdom Viridiplantae; phylum Streptophyta; class Pinopsida; order Pinales; family Pinaceae; genus Picea; species Picea sitchensis. The sequence goes on from SNQJ01S0002809.1 coordinate 187,869, forward strand.
ATGATTGAGCCCCCAAAATGAATATCCTTGACAATACCTTTCCAACGAGCTATTATACGCCTAAAACAGATATTGTATGCAAAAGTTACGACCTCGGGAAGTTGATGTACTAACTTACCCAAACGGGGCCCACATGACTTGTGGCGCTTCATCTCATAGGGTTAGGTTTTTGGATGTCTAGGGTTTTTGGAATTCCTATTTATTGTAAAAATGCCTTCAGATCCTCATTGTCATCATCTTCTTGTGAATGTGAGTAGCCATCACATCTCTTCTCAGAGATAAGCTTCCACCATTCTAGCGAGTTTTTCACTCTGTTTTTTTACAGTCTATGTACATTTATTTCATTAATAGAAATCATGTATTAATGTATCTTTGTGTTTATGGTTGCATCTCTGATACATTTATGTTATATTATTGGATATCTGTGATATCTTTGTGAATTTATTTATTATATCTCCCCTCTCATTTCGTGCCGAAAATAATCCGGATCAGTGGTATCAGAGCATGCTGCTCTTGATCGTTTTTTCAGTGCATGTCCCCAACGAGGTTCAAGTATAGCAAGTTGGGTCTCGAGCTTGTCTCTCTTGAAGACAATCTCTCTCGCACACCCACGAAACCCTCAATGGCGTAAGAAAAGAAAAACGACGGAGTAGACGATCTTATCAATTTGTTGCTTGAGCAAGCTCTCACGTGACAAAGTGACGAAATGATGGAGAATTTTGCCCACATCCTTAAAGGCCTGCTGATAGCATCAGACGCATCTTCATCAAGAATCCACTTTGGAGGCACCTCGACTTTCGAGGTACAAGTTAATTTTGATATTCCTATATTTGAAGGACAGATAGATGCAGAAGCCCTAGAAAAATGGTTAACTCTGCTAGAAGGTTATTTCTCTGTTCAGAATTTTTCCGACAAAGAAAAGATCACCTTTGCAGTCCTTAAATATCTCCCTCATGTCAAACATTGGTGGGAAACTTACTGGGAGAAAATTTCCACAGAGGAGTCTGGAATATATGGGGCCGATCCTACTTGGGATTTTTTTGTGGATGCGGTAAAGGAACAGTATTATCCTGTTGGCAACTATGAGGACCAGTACATGAGATGGACCACACTGCGAAAAGAGAGGGGCCAAGCAGTTTTGGATTTCACCAATACCTTCCATACATTGAGCACCAAGTTGGGTATCAAAGACTCCGAGCGACATTTGGTTCTGAAATACCGTGGGGCTCTACACAGATACATCTAGACTAAAATGGATTTTCTGGACATCTCATCACTCGGTGCTGCTTATCGATATGCAGTTAAAATTGAGCAGAAATTTAAGCACCAAAACAAACGAGAGTTCGGGTCTGCAAATCCGCAACAACCAAAGTATGACAAAGATGGCCCTAACAAACAGTCTCCCAAAAACCAGTCCAAGACACAAGAAAAGAAGGGTCACGGGAAGACAAAGAAGGACATTAGAAAATGGTGCGAGTTCCACAAAATCCCTTGGCACAACACCGATGAATGCCACTCAAAAAAATCATTGGTGGCCGAGATCAAAGACAAAGACCCGAACCCTGATTCAGAATCTGATTATGAAAATAATGGTAAAAGATAGATCATTGATGTGGACCCCACAACTATTGTCGCGACCGCAACAATTCAACTAGAAGAACCAACAGATCCCGAAGAGGGGGAGTGCCTTTTTCATTCACAGATGTGGGTGAAGGGGACCCTGCTGCATTTGATTATTGATAGCGAAAGCCAGAAGAATCTCATTTTAGCAGAGGTCGTCAAATAGTTGGGATTGTTGACAACACCACACCCGCATCCATACAACATCGGGTGGCTTCGCCAAGGACGAGATCTTCGTGTCAGCCAACATTGTCGATTATCATAAGACATCCAACCCTTCAAGGATGAGGTATTATGTGATGTTGCCCCACTGGATGTCTGTGATGTGCTCTTGGGCCAACCATATATGTGGAGACGCCATGCTGTTTATGAGTCTCGACCCCATAGTGTCATTGTTACTTTGGGGGGTCATCTCTACAGAATACCAGAGGTAGTTCCAACTACTGTTCCACCTAAAAAGTGTCGCAAGGTAGTATCTCATATTGCAAAATTTAGCTTCTTCACAATCTGTTCAAAAGGAGAACAAAAGGACACTGCAACCACTACAACCTTGCCCCAAGCACCTTCTATCCAACAGAAGCAGGTCGAAAAGGCTGCAACAAAGTGAAAATATTCCTTATGCACATCGTCCTCTCATGTATCTCGATTTGTTGAACAACCTCAACCTCAACATGTTCGTGACAAATTTCCACAAACTGAGCAACAAGACGTCTCCAGCAAGACAAGCAGCCCACCAAGATGCAGATTCAACAAACACTTTTCCCTTTCCCTCGGGAACTCAACACAATGGAGACCATTGCTTCCTAAGGAGGGAGGATTGATCTAGGTGGATATCAGTGGCCACCCACCTTTTCCAAATGTCTCAAAACAATTATCTGGCAACTTTGACAATTTACTATTTTTAGCAGGTTTTAACTTCCGGGGCCATTTTGAGGGCCTAAATGAAGGATTTTTGAGATCGAGGTTCTTAAAGATATCCAAATGCATGATTGAGCCCCCAAAATAAATCTCCTTGAAGATACCTTTCCAACGAGCTATTATACACCTAAAATGAAGATCGTATGCAAAAGTTATGACCCCGGGAAGTTGATGTACTAACTTACCCAAACGGGGCCCACATGACTTTTGGCGCTTCATCTCCTAGGGTTATGTTTTTGGATGTATAGGGTTTTTGGCATTCCCGTTTATTGTAAAAATGCCTTCAAAGATCATTGTCATCATCTTCTTGAGAATGCGAGTAGCCGTCACATCTCTTCTCAGAGATAAGCTGCCACCATTCTAGCAAGTCTTTCACTCTGTATTTTTACAGTCTCTGTACATTTATTTCATTAATAGAAATCATGTATTACTGTATCTCTCTGTTTATGGTTGCATCTCTGATACATTTATGTTATATTATTGGATATCCACGATATCTCTGTGAATTTCTTTATTATATCTCCGCTCTCATTTCGTGCCGAAAATAATCCAGATCACTACTTAAGAATGGTTACGAGTTCATATGGAATGATACCGCAAACAAATCTTTCGAAGCTTTGAAACTTGCCTTAACCCGTACAACATTATTATTTCCCCCTAAATATAGCCGAGATTACTTCCTCTACTTAGCTGCTTCGGACTCTACCATTGCCATGGTGTTAGTCCAAGAGGATGATTCGAATGATGAACATGTGATATACTATTTGAGTCGGAGTCTCACGACTACCAAGACCAAATACCTACATGTGGAGAAATTGGCCTTGGCAACTGTTCAAGTTGCCCAATGTTTTCGTCATTATATCCTATTATGCAAAGCCACCGTTATTTCTGATTGCAACCCTATGCAACATATCCTTACGCGACAATTTCTAGGGGGAAAGTACTCCAAATGGATAGTGATTCTCCAGGAGTTTGACTTAGAGTTTGAACGTGCCAAGTCTGAGAAATATTTGGTTTTCGTCGAACTGATATGTGACCTTCCCTCCACTGAGACAGAAAATGTGGCAGATGATTCCTTCCCTGATGAATACCTTCTTATGATCAGTTCTGATGATATATGGTACAGAGATATCATTATCTATCTCCAGACTCAAACTTTCCGACTCGATCTATCTAGTACAGATCGTCGTCTCATACACTATCAAGCCTGCTAATACATCATTCTAGGTGATACTCTTTACTGCCATGGTGTTGATTCTATTTTTTGACGATGTCTCACTTACGACGAAGATGAGAAAGCTTTGAATGACTGTCACTTCGGAGCCCATGGACTTATTTTTGGCCTTCTTTATTTAAGGATTGTATCATTGCTGTTCAGAAATGCCATGCTTGCCAAACTTATAATAACAAGATAAGATCTCATCCTACTCCTTTACATCCTATAGTTTATGTTGGTCCATTCACCAAATTGGGCATTGACTTCATGACATATAACCCTCACTTGGCCGGGGGGCATGGATAAATCATTATAGCTGTGGATTATTTCACTAAATGGGCCGAGGCGATGCCTACATTTTATAACACCGAGAAAACTGCAACATTGTTCATATTCAATCATATTATTACTTGGTTTGGTATCCCTCAAGCTATCATTACTTATCACGATAGTCATTTTCGGAATTTCATGATGTCCGAACTTACTAAAAAATTGGGTTTTCGCCATGAAAACTCAACCCCCTATTACCCATAGGCCAATGGCCAAGTTGAAGCAATCAACAAAGTTCTCATTACTATGCTTCGACGGATGATAGGAGTTCATAAGACAAGCTGGAACACCATGTTGTTCTCAACATTATGGGATTATCGGACATTCGTCAAGTCTGCCACGAGATTTACACCTTTCCATTTAGTTTATGGTATCGAGGCTATCCTGCCGATTGAATGTGAAATACCATCTTTGAAACTGGTCCTTGAACTTCTCCCCAATACCTCCGCTGAAGAAGATCATCTTTTGTATTTAATGCAATTAGACGAAACCCATCATGATGCTGCCCTAGTTATTGAAACTCAGAAGAAACGTGTTAAAGCCCAATACGACAAGCATGGTAAGCCCCATGTTTTTTCTGAAGGTGATCTAGTTCTCCTTTACGAAAAGGATCATGATTTTCTAGGGGCTGGTAAATTCAAGGCCATGTGGCGAGGTCCTTACATTGCCAAACGTGTGTTGGAGAAGGGAGCTTATGAGCTAGTCGATTATGATGGAATCCCTTTGAGTGAGCCCCAAAATGGGCTTTACTTAAAGAAGTAATATGCTTAAGTCATTTTTGCATGATCACTTGTATTTTTAGTGTATCATACTCTTGCGTGATTTTTCGTTGTTTGGTTTTGACCTTCAAATGATTACCTTGCATTGTGCTTGGTTTCTAGATGTCGGTGTCTTCACTACCTTACATTGGATTCACTGATGGCGCTAGTCGTGGTACTCAGAACTTAACATCTACTGCTTGTGCAATTTGTGCACCTATGGATGAGTTGGTTAGTCTACATGGTGTTTGCCTTGGTCGAGCAACTAACAATATCGCGGAATACAGTGCAACCATCGAATTATTGACTGACGTTGTGTCTCTTGGAATCCGTCATCTTGTTGTACGCCTCGATTCACAATTAGTAGTCTTACAGTTGAGTAACGTATACTCCATTCAAAGACCTACGCTATGAAGGGTATATTTACGAATTCACCTCTTGGAACATCATTTTGATTACATTGAATATCAACACATTCCTAGATGTATAAATACATTAACATATACATTGACTAATTATGTGTTAGACATACATTTGAGAAATTTATAAAATCCAATCACACTTTGTATATACAACAAGTAAGCTGGTAGAAGCCTCATATATATATAACGATAAAAGTTTTTACAAAAAGTGCCTTTGTCCGAAGACCAAAATGTCAAAAATGTGAAGCACATGGCTTTATATACAAATATAGCATCAAGGATGCTACTCGCGATAGCATGTGAATGCCCGTGTTACTCTATGGAGCAGTTGACTGATGGACGCAGATACACCCACTGTGTGGTGCTAGTAACGCCTCATAATCTTATCAATAGAGGCATCTGGGACATCCATCGTCAGCCCCTCCATGTTTTTTTCTATAGCCTCATAGTTAGCAATGGCTAATCCTGCTACCTTGACTCTCTCCCCTCACCTTTGAATGGGAGATGAACCTGGAGGTCGACGAGGTCCCACATTTGCATCATCAAAGAGATTTTTGATTAGTCATCAGATAAAAGACATAAAAACATTTCATATTTAAAAATCACAAAAACATTATAAAAACAAAATGTACTTCTTACCTATGTTCCCCCATTGATAACCTTTAGGAAGAACCAAGTCTGGATCACCTCAGAATTCTAAGACGACATATGCGTAGTCATCTACCATAAGCATCTGGGGCCTCAACCAATCAAAGAAAACGTCATTGTACCTGATGATAGGACTAGTCACATGCCGTGCCATGAGGTCAACCCACGTATTCATTCTTGGATCCTATGGGACAAGTATGCCCCACTCTACCTGTAGGCGCAAGTTTGGAACCCTCTCTAGGAAGAAGGACACCAAAATCGACTCGTATCCGAATTGCTTCAGGTCACCTCTCCTACACTCAGTCAACTATTTTTTCATTCTTTTGAGAAACCCGTCACTCCAGTTCAAAAATCGGGGCTCCATACAGTCCAGCGCATACCATAAATATCTCTGAAGAACCATATGGGGAGTTTCACTCCCTGCCATGCATGCAATGGTGTAGAGGATATTCCGTAAAGGCAAGTCACAAACATCTCTTATAGCGACTTTGCCGCTATGCTTCTGAGTATCGGGCATGCAATGTGCACTGATATAGTGGCTCATAGGTTTGCCACCTCCTCTGCTACCTACCAGTGTAACTCAAGCCCCACGGTGAGACAACCCGATCAAGAAGTAGATGTCCTCGATATCTATCTCAAGAATGTGAGTCCCCACACGGAATACTTGTAGGTCCACATCCCACATGTGAACTAAGTATTCGAGCAACCTCAACTGGACCCTCATGCCCTAGACCTTGACGAATTTTAGCAGTCCACACTGTCGGAGGGCATTTAACATTCCCTGGTCATTCTCGACAAAGTAATCTTCGTCCTCATGCTCTCTCTCTCTCTCGCCATTCCAACATCCTTACTGTAGAAAAACTGAAATGGAACATAAAAGAGGGATTAGAATCTTCATCTCTCTCTTGAAATTTTTTTATTGGCAGAAACATCTAAAAATCATTTTTGTTTTGCGCACGTCGCAGGCTAGCATGCCTGTACAGTGCAGATTCGTCGCACTGTATCTTAAAGGTTGTCTGCAATGACCCTGGGTCGTCGTAGGGTACGATATAGGGCGCCTACGATGACCTTCACGCGCAAGTACCTTTGAAAATGTAACCTAAAAAACCATTTCTAACCAATGAAAAGAAAACATGAATCCATGAAAAGTTGAAGGAGATGAAAATTACTTGTCCCGTGGAGACCATTTGCCAAATGATCAACCTTGTCTCGCACAATCCGCAGTGGAAACTTGAGGTAAAATGGGGGTTTTGGAACAAAGTTTGGGTGGAGTAACACTGAAATGGTAAAAATAAGTTTTTACCCATTTTTATTACTTTTTTACTTTTTCATCCTTATTTTTTATATATTTTATATTTTCCACTTAAACCCCAATGTTTTAAGGATATTGCAAGTGTTTTGTTTTTTGAATATGAAAAACCTAAGGGTGAAGTGTTGAACAAGGATACGTCTTTTGGTTTGCTTTTATGCATGTATAGATCCTTTTAGAGTTTTTTCAGGAAAAACTCCGAGCTTAGTTTTTGTTCCTTCTCACACTCATAAATCGATGAGAATGTAATCGAGTATACTTTTGTCGTATTTTCATACTCGTAATGGTAACATGAAAAATGAAACCCATGGAGTATCCTTTAAGCTCTTTTCACGCTTCGTAAAAATGAAAAGATTGCCGAGTGATCTTGTTCTTTTCACGCTCGTAAAAGTATTTGAAGAAAACATTTGATGGGCAGTAGATTATTACTTTTTCGGTCTCATCAGATTAAATTACAAAAATTGAAATTGTGGAGTCCTCTTTAAGTGTTTTTCAGACTCTCTAAACATGAAAAACCCTCGAGTTTTCTCTCTTTAGACTCGTTAAACAAACATCGAAAGACCCATATGCGACCAAGCCACTCTTTCTTAGGGTTCATTAAACATACTCCGAGGGACTCATCCGAAGGATGAGCTTACATCAAAAAGCATATGTTGTCCTCCTCAAGCTTGCATAAAAATAAAAAGGTACTCGCCAGAAATGGTGGGGGGAAATTTGGGAAAGAAATGTGTCTCTGTATTTGTGCTAGTGGCATTAATAGTTGCTCTTGAACATGAAACCCACCTTCATCATTGTATCCGGGTTGGGAATTCCATTTGCATCTCGTTTGACTATCCACATGTCCATATGTTGGATCCTCCTTGAGCCAATGCTTCCAATACCATTGTCGTATCGTTCATATGTTCAGGAGAAGTCCAGCCTCAATGAGCCTTCTATCGAGTCGGCCATCTGCAGTTATAAGTTTTCTACCATGTCGGCCTTCCCCGTGCCAGTTTCGAATCATTTCATGCTCCGATCTATCTCAAATATGTTACTTATTTTGTGTCATTGATGGGGGATACATGAAGGCCCTCCTGTGACGAGTCTTTTCATGTCGACTTCAACTCATCATCCAGGGACAAGACTTAGAAATCATTCAGTGCCTTAGAGGTTGCATGCCTCAATGGAAGGTTTCTTCGCTTTCGACAGTGGGTTCACATCATTGAACCATGATTGGAAGATTCTCTCGAGTGTTTGAATTCAACTCCTTTATTCACACTCATGGGATTGTACTGGGTTACCTTGGGAGTCATTGAAATAAATGGTGATTTCCCTCGCACTTGTTAACGATTCTCATCATTGATCGGTAATCAAGTGGTTTCTACCATGTTTGACTTCAACACCTGTAATCACATGGTTAGATTCGTACTTAGGGACGGTGGAAATGAAGACCCTGGGTTATACCATTTTGGCTCAGGTTGTGATGGAGTATTCATGATTTGTATTGACACATAGATCCACTTTGTATGTCTCGTGGCTATGTCCGAGTTTGAGTCATTTTAGAGCATAGATGCATAGTGTATTCTGGGTGGCTATGTCGATTCACCTTGACATAGATCCACAATGTCTGTTTAGTGGCCATGACTCATTTTAACACTTTGTAATCTTAGTATGGGAATACCTACCTTGGACAATGGTATATTATTATGCTGATTCTTGACTGTTTGCATGTTCCCGACTGGTGCGCTCTTTGTTTCCGACACACATTCTACAAAGTATTTCGACTGTCATGAGTTCTAGCCTCATACTTTGGGGGTCATTATATTACACATTATTTTGGTCATCATAGTAATCTATTGACAACATGTTTTCATGTTCCCAAAAAGAGCCTCTCTCCATGAGGAAAGTGACTAGATTTCTCTTCCAAAAAAACCTATTAAGGAAGGTCATCGCAGGCTGCACCATAAGCAGGGTGCGTTGATGCCTGGTCATCGAACTCTGCCCTAAAACTATTTTGTGACGTCTCCACATGATTCTCTATAGCTAGGGTGTGATGATGTCGAAAGGATAAGAGAATGTTGACCTTCACGAAAGTTCTAGAAGGGGATCTTCTAGTAGGTGAGGTGGCATCCGTATTGTTGGGATCCCACTCGCTTCTATGATTTGGTGGGATCATCATAATATCTTCAATCATCTCTCTTTCCCCTATATAAAGAGGGATTTCTCATGGAAAAGGCTAAGGTTAATGAAGGTGGAATAAGGCTAAAATTGTATGGAGAATTCTACATTGGGTCATACTTGAGAGCTTCATTTCACTTTATAAAGTCATTGTGGATCTTCTTCATTCAATATTGGAGCAAGTGTGTGTGTTGGAGAAAAGGTTCATCGGAAGAGGACCTTGCAACATCAAGGCTTTGGTTGTAATCTCCAATTTCACTTTAATATAATACAGTGATATGTTTTTTTCCCATAAAACTTATCTCGTTTTATTGTATGATTCCTTGATCACATACATAGGTTCTCTTTGAGTATTCTATATTTCTTTCACTTTGGTTGGCTTGTGTTCTCTTGCAGGTCCAATATCACATGAGCACTAAAGTGAAGCTAGGACGACAATGGAAAGAGGAAGCGATATTTAAATGGTATGTTGCTCATCTCTTGTTAAATAGTAAACTCAATGATTAGATCTTAGGGAAAGCGTCATATTCTATTATGTTTTGTTCTAGATATAAGTGGATCTAGGGAGATCTGTTTATGTACACATTTACTGATAAGTCCCATAACACTTTTTGATATGGTCCAGGTTTCTCGACTGATTGAGATGATGCTGAGTTCTCATCAAGCCTCAACTTTTCAATCCTCTCGATTACATCATCCAATTGAACTTCTGGTTTTGAAAAAGTGGCATGAACTTCTTCATATGGGGTAGATGGTGCTACAAAATGAGATTCCAGAGATTGACCCAAGATAGAGATCCCTCCTTCAAGATGTATAATGTCATCATCAATTCATGATATGTCTTTACACAAGTGAATCTGTCTAGATGATCAAGTTGCCTCTCAACAATTTCATCTTTCTTGGTAGATTCAAGAAAGATCACATCTTTAGAAAGGATGAAATTCTTGTTTGTCTCATCGTAAAGACAATATCCCTTGGTGGTATTTGAGTACCACAAGACGATTCACTTATGACTTCTTGCATCAAGATTTCTTCTTTGTTCCTTAGGAATCAAGGCATAATAGGTGGAACCAAAAAACCTGAGATGCCTCATCGAAGGAATGTGGCCATACCACATGTCATATGGAGTCTAATTTTTGATAGCATGATATGGACACCTATTTTTGACATAAACTGCATCAACCCAAAACATCAATTTAACATTCTTGAAAAACATCATGGAACGAACCATATTAAAGAATGTCATGTTCATTCGTCAACTACAACGTTCTGTTGGGAATTGTATGGAACTATGGTTTGATGTTTGATCCCATGTTGGTGAAGGTAGCTTTAAAATTCATTAGAAGTATATTCTCTTCCATTATCAGTGCGAAGAGAGCCAATACAAGATCAAGCTTCATTTTGAATCCATACATGACAATTTTTAAATGTTTCAAAAGCTTGTGATTTGTCTTTCAACAAATATACCCAACACATTCTGGTGTAATCATCAAGAAAAGTCATGATATATTTGTTTCCATTTGTGGAAGGAAAAAGCATAGGGCCACACAAATCAGAATGAATCAGTTCAAGTTTTCAACATGCTCTAGAAGTGGAATTATGGAAAGGTTGTTTGATATGCTTTCCAAGAATAGAAGCATCACATTGTTTCAGTTTTCTAGGAATGGTGGGAAAATTAGAAACACCATTCTTTCTCAACAAACAAAGAATGTCATAATTAATATGGACAAATCTAGCATGCCACAAAACACTAGATGACATTATACCTGAGTCATGATGAGAGAGGCATGCTAACAGTGTGTGTATAGGCATATGTCCCATTTAGCTTTAACAATCTTCCATATTCTATTCTGGTCATGACAACCACGTTGTCAAAGTCCTTTCTTGTCTCAACTTTGCCACTGAACATATGAACATAGTGGCCTTGGTTTTTGATGTGCAGAAGGGACAACAAGCTTCTTTGCAGCTCAGGAAGATATAGTACATTATGTAGAAGAAAATCCAGGAGTCTAGGAAACTTAAGTCTGATGGTGCCCATTCCAGAAGGCTCGAGACTTGATCTGTCTGCAAAGTACACTACGTCATCTACATTATCATCAATTTTTTTCAAAGAAATCTCTTTGAAATGTCACGTGGGAGGTCGCACATGTGTCAAGAAGCCATGCATCTCCCTAAAAAGAAAATGAAGTATTAAAGAGATCTTCAGTTACTCCTATATTTCAATAGACAACAAAATAATGTACAAGTGCTTTACCTTTCGCCAGGTCTGAGGTTCTATATTTGTCTTCTTTGGTCTACTGTCGTGGAACTCTGAATTCAGAGGCTTCCTGTGACCCATTCATTCAACAATGGGTACCATGAAAGTTAGATTTTTCTCGGGGATTATTCCAACCCCCTTTGCCTCTGAGCTTCTTCTTTCTCTGTCTTCCTTTATTTCCTCTGTGCTATCCAAAGGAAGATGAAAGATAATGCATTTTTTTCTGCCTATAGTCACATGTTAGCAAAAAATATAATGAAGCTTATTCAATAGAAACCACAATTATCTTGCTACTACACTAAGAATGTAATGCAACGTTATCAACTATATTACAATGAATCTCAAGGTGTTACTCGAATGTAGTCAAAGGGTGCATAAGAGTGAAATAAGTCCATCTTCATTTTGCATTAAAAATCATGCTCACAATCATGCTTGCTCTCCCTGACTGGATCATAAGCTTTAGGGTTTTTCTTCGTTGTTTATGAATGCAACATACTGCAATTACTAGCGCCCAGACTTCTCACGGGTTTTTACTATGGACAAACCTTGGAATTTTAACATACCAATGATCATAATTTTTTTTGTGGATGATCATACCAACACCCAAGTAAATATAATGCCACCCAAGTAAATATAAAGGAGTGGAGGGTGAAAATCCAATTAATATATGGTTGCAAATAGATTTAATATAATATGGATATATGGGCGATTGAATAAATCAACAAATGAATGTAAATTTATATGCCAATCCGACTTGAATGTTGGATGAATATATGGTGCAATGGAACAGAATGTGCAAGAAGGATAGAAAACAATGCGTTAAAATAACGAACTCTGTGTGCGATTGTGTGAGCTCTGAGCATGAGAAAATCTCCCAACGAACAGTGAATGACATGGAGTATACCAACGATTTAGGGTTAGACATGCAAATTCTCACAACAAACGTATCAAAGATGAATACCATTACCATCCCTAGAAACGATGCAGTGTACTCGTCACTCCTCTCCCTCAACCAACGATCAAAACTCAACATGTATATTGGCCAGAACGACCCAAACTCATAGTTTTTGATTGCTGCGTAAATTCATTCTGTGCAGCAAGAAAACCTCATGGCATAAATCAATAAAGTGCTCTCTTGCCTCGATTACTATGAGACTTATCTCCCATGACTAGGAGGTAAATCGATGTTCTAGGGTTTAGTTCTTTGCTAATGGAGAAGGAAAAAATCTAGAGCGAAAGAGCTTGGATTCTAGACTGACAGTAAGATATTAGAGAGTAGAATGGATACCATGAGTCTAAGAGCTTTTGTATCATTACTAGCTGTGTGAGATAGCGTGAGGTCGTGATCCATATTTTATGAGAAGAACAAAATGACTACAGATTATTAATAGGTGCTTAACAAAAAATAACAGAGATACAATAAAACTGGTTTTCTATTCAATAAGGAAATAAGCTGAAACTGTAAAATGCAACAGAAGCAAGCTTGTTGGAATGGTGGCAGCTTATCTCTGAGAAGAGATGTGACGACTGCGCTCATCCATAAGAAGATGATTACAATGAGGCTCTGAAGGCATTTTTACAATAAATAGGAATGAAAAAACCCTAGACAACCAAAAACCTAACATTAGGAGATGAAGCGCCAAAAGTCATGTGGGCACTGTTTGGGTAAGTTAGTACATCAACTTCCTGAGGTTGTAACTTTTGTGCACGATCTCCGTTTTAGGTGTATGATAGCCCGTTGGAAAGGTATCGTCGAGGAGATTCATTTTAGGGGAAATGTTGAATTAAATTCCATATTTCTCCTCGTTTTCCCAAAAAACATCATTTAAGGCTTCAAAACAACTCTAGAAGTGCAAAACTGCTAAAAATAGTAAATTACCAAAATTGCCAGAAAACTGTTTTGAGCCAGTTGGAAAAGGTGGGTGGCCACCGATATCCACCTGGACCAATCCTCCCTAATTAGGAAGCAATGGTCTCCATTGCGTTGAGTTCCCCCATTAGATGAGGAAATTTCTGCTGAATTTGGCCTCAGATGAGCCACTTGCCTTGGTGCAGGAGCTGCCCTGATTTGACGACTTGATAAAGTTGGATCCTTTGCTGTCGAGTGCCCTTGATCCGTGTGTCCACAATTTGATCACTAGATTCCTGTTGTATGCAGTCGGGCTTGAGCTATGTTGGTGTCAACTATTCTGCTACTTCTGAGGTGTCCAATAATGGTGGGAAATAAGGGCGAAGGAGATCCACGTTGAACACTGGGTGCAGGCCAAGGAAAGGAGGAATGTTGAACTCAAAAGAATTATCTCCCACGACCTTAATGATGGTGTACAACCCATAACAAAGTGTGTAAGGTGGCTAGAGAGGTAGTGGGGGGGTCCAAAGGGCCCATAGTGATAATAGTGGAGGTCATTCAATGTAAGGTGGATTAGGTCCACTATATTATTAAATAAGGTCCACTATGGTAGTTAGATATAATAAATGGGTAATTAAATATAATAAATGTAAGAGGACTTCTTAGAAGGTTCTACTTCTAGAAGATTTCTCATTTAGAATGTTCTTAGGTGATGGTAGCACTATATAAAGGGGTTCAAGCAATGTAATGAGACATGAAGATAATTATTGTATTTGGAGCTGAAGCTCATTAGGAGGTTTCCCCCTCAAAGAGACAAGTGAATATGAGAGGATCCCTTCCATAATATGATCCATTGTATGGTGTTTCCCTACCTCAAGGGTTTGGTAATAATAAAGTGTGGTTTCTTCTATCTTGTTTTGTGGATCTATTGTGTATTCAGTATTTGTGGTGATTATATTGGTAGATCTATTCAGTTTCTTAACAAGTGGTATCAGAGCACTTTCCTTGGCAGACATTGTGGACAAATATTTTTTATTTTTGCAGATTGTTTTTTGGAGAAGAAAAAAAGGGCCGCGACATTCCAGAAATTTTCAGTATATTTTTGTGAAAAATTTGTAGAAACAGGTTGTGGATCTGAGTTCCTCTCAGAAAAACACCCAATTTGAAAAAAAAAATCGTCCGAAACGGAGTCTGGGAAGTCAAGATATTGAAGTTTTAAAATCTGTAATTTTCAGGGATTTTTTTTTTCGCGGATGGTGGCGCGTTTTTTATTTTTATTTTATTTTTGTATCATATGGAGGCCGAATTTGTCCAAATAAATTACAGATCTGAGTTCCTCTCATAATTTCACCCAATTTCAAAAAAAAAAATCAGCCGAAACGGAGTCCGGGAAGTGAAGTTATGAACATTTTAACTTTAACCGTTTTTTAGGGTTTTTCCAGAAAAAACCGCGATTTTCTGCCGTAACTTATTGGGTCTATTTTTTTTTTTTTTTTGTCATGCCAGTTGAGGGACCGAAGAGTTCATAGGGTGATCAGATGACTATTTCTTCTCAAAACCTCAAAGAAATTCTTGAAGCATTCAAATCTCAATTGTATGACACATTGTGTGGCACATTGCATGACAGATTCCATGACGTTGCAGATGGCCTCAAGGATAGTTTTCGTAGTTCATTGGATAACATGCATGAGCAATTTCTTATGGCAGACATAAAATATGAATATAATCAAGAAATGTATGCTTGGTATGATTTTGAGGCCGATTGTGATGATTGGTATATGTATAGCTGTCATTTCTGGGATGACAAAAACTTTCACATTTTATTTGATGACTCTAATCCACCTTCTGTAGAGAGCATCAATGTGACAAATCGAGAGCTAATGATTATTACCGGTGTCCTTCCTGCATATTATACAGTGGTATTTTTCCTTCAAGATTTTGCTACGACCCTTTTCCACTATGTGGATGGATATTCTTATTTGGATCCACATGACAGGTGTCAGTCTTTGGAGTATCATTTTGAGTTGGTTATTGGGTTCCAAAATCTTCCACGGGGAGTTCACATGAGCACTTGGACATGGGACCCTGGCTTACAATGGTGGTTGGACTACTTCAACATGGTGGTTTTCCTTTCTACATGGGACCTTGGTTCTCCAGTCTTCTTCAGCATTATGGGCCACAATTATCCATGGGACCCTGGTATATGGTTGTACATCAAGTGTTGAGAACAACACTTTTATAAGGGGGATGGAATGTAAGGTAGCTAGAGAGGTAGTGGGGGGGCTTAGAGGGCCCATAGTGATAGTAGTGGAGGTCATTCAATGTAAGGTGGAATAGGTCCACTATATTATTAAATAAGGCCCACTATGGTAGTTAGATATAATAAATGGGTAATTAGATATAATAAATGTAAGAAGACTTCTTAGAAGGTTCTACTTCTAGAAAATTCCTCCTCTAAAATGTTCTTAGGTGATGGTAGCACTATATAAAGGGGTTCAAGCAATGTAATGAAACATGAAGAGAATTATTGTATTTGGAGCTGAAGCTCATTAGGAGGTTGCCTCCTCGAAGAGGCAAGTGAACAGGAGAGGATCCATTTCCATAATAGGATCCATTGTATGATGTTTCCCTACCTCAAGGGTTTGGTAATAATAAAGTGTGGTTTCTTCTATATTTTTTTGTGGATTTATTGTGTATTCAGTATTTATGGTGATTATATTGGTAGATCTATTCAGGTTCTTAACAAAGTGGGTGAAGCTTCCGATGGGGTCCTGTAAGGCGTTCTTTCTGCAAGTGCAACCAAACTTTGTCTCCCACCTGAAACTTATGTGGCACCCAATGTTGATCATGGTGCTTCTTGTACTTGTCATTGGACTTCTGAAGGATATCCTGGAACTGTTGGCGGAGGTGATGGATCCGCTCAATGAACCGGGTGGCTTTGTCAACTTCAGTTGGAGTAGGAAATGAGTCGGTCGAGGTGACAACAAGGGGAAGTGAAACATCTATGGGACCCAATGGTTGGAATCCCAACCCCACCTGAAAGGGGTTGTGGTTGGTTGAGCTATGCAGGGCTCAGTTGTAGCTATGCTGGACATAGGGAAGGCTCTCATCCCATGTGCGAGGGTGCTTGGAATTATACATGCGAAGGATATGCACAATCATTCGATTTACGACCTCGATTTGGCCATCTGTTCGGGGGTAGAAGGCCCTGGATTTGGTGAGATTGGTTTCTAGCAGTGATTAGAGGCTTGAATATAATCTGCTGAGAAATCGACTGTCCCGATCTGAGACAATGGTTTGTGGGATTCCAAAATGTACCTTGAATCGTTCAAAGAAGAGCTTGGAAGTGGGCTCTGCTGTGATGCTCTTCTTGTAGGCAACCAGAATCACCATCTTAGAAAAACGATCAACAACCACAAAAACACAGTCATTTCCCCACTTGGTGGATGGGAGGCCCGACATGTAGTCCATTGAGATGGATTCCCATGGCCTGTCAGAAGTAGGAAGAGGGGTGTATAAGCCATGTTTCTTAGTGGTTGTTTTGGAAATAACGCAGGAAGTGCATGACCTGATATACTTGTTGACCTCCTGTCGAAGTTTTGACCAATAGAAATGTTTCTGTAGCATCGCCACTGTCTTTTCAACGCTTAAGTGTCCTGCCACCCGACTGTAGTGGGCTTCCCAGATCATCTTCTCTCGCTCACTTGATGGAACACAGATATGGCCCAGATGACACAACAACCCATCCCGAAGATGGAAATGATCAACAACTACATTTTCACCCAACATTTGGTAGGTGGTGGAGAAGTCCGGGTCTATATCATAGAGTTGGGACCATCTAGAGGTCTCATGGCCACAAGAGTCTAGCATCGTGGTGTGTGTCGCGACTGGAGGTTTGCTGAGGCAATCAATGATGCGATTGGTGCTTCTTGTTTTATACTTGATGTTGAGGTGGAATTGATGCAAGTATGTGGAACACTTTTGATGGCGTTCATTCTGCAATTTTCCTTGTGTCTACATGAACTACAGTGGCTTATGATCAATGCGGATGAATTTCTCCTTCCCAAGAGTGTAATGTCTCCACTAGTGGCAGGCTTGCACAATGGAGTACATTTCTTTGTCGTAAGTAGGGTACTTACGAAAAACATATGTTAGTGTCTCACTATGATAGGCCACGGGGTGGCCGTGATGAGTGAGAATGACACCCAAAACATATTCTGAATCATCTATCTCAATCTCAAAGGGCTGCTGTAGGTCTGGTAGTGAAAGTACTGGGGCTGAGAAAAAACGTTGCTTCAGATCATCGCACGCTTGCTGTTGGGAATGACCCCACATAAATTTTTCCTTACCACCACCCCTGGTTATTTGGCTGAGATCCCATGCAATATGGGAGAATCCCAACATGAACCTACGGTAGAAATTGGCAAGGCCAAAGAATCTCCGAATCTCAGTGAGTGTGGTTGTGGTTGGACAGTCATGGATGGCTTGGATCTTGGATGGATCCACATGTACGCCATGTTGATCAATGATGTAGCTCAGGTAATGGACCCTGTCCATGTCGAAGGAGCATTTTTCCAAGTTGGTGTATAGCTTGTGCTGCCGCAGGGTGTGTAGAACCTGCTGAATATGCTGCAAGTGTTCGACCCAAGTCTTGTTGTAAATGAGAATGTCATCTAGATACACCACTACAAAATTATTGATGAATGGTTGCAGTATATCGTCCATCATCCCCATGAAAGTGGTTGGAGCATTTGTCAAACCAAAGGGCATGACCAACCATTCAAAAAGGCCTTCCTTTGACTTGAAGGAGGTCTTCCATACATCTATTTGTTCTATCGAGACTTGGTGGTAGCCAGACTTCAAATAAATATTACTGAAGTTTTTGGCCCCCATGAGTTGATCAAAGAGGTCGTCGATTCGTGGAATTGGGTACCGGTTTCTGACTGTGATTTTATTCAAATCCCGGTAATCAATTCATAGTCGCCAGGTTCCATCTTTCTTCTGTACAAACACGATTGGGCTCCCACAAGGTGATGAACTGGGACAGATGTGCCCCTTGTGGACCAGTTCTTGGATCTGTCGCTTGATCTCCTCATTCTCTAACATAGAGTGATGATAGACTGGCCCATTGGGTAGCAATGCGCCGAGGGTCAGATCGATGGGGTGCTTGACCTGGCAGTGCAGAGGTACCCCGGTAAGTGAGGAGAAGATATTTGAGTATTCTTTCACAAACTTATCTACTTGCTTTTGCTGTGTGGAGAGGTCGATTGTAGAGACCTTGTATGTGGCTATGATATTTCTCTTATTCTGAGAGCGAATCACGAAGTAGAAAAACTTCCTCGTCTGAGAGATGAACTTCCTTCATTGCTTAGCAAATATCAATGAAATAGCACTGGGTGGGACTCCCTCGAGTATCTTGTACAATTTTCTGTTCAAAGTAATAATAACACTACGAGGCCTAGACTCATATACAACATGACATTTCCATAAATAAGTTTGGCCCAAAAGAACATCACAAAATTTGAGAGGAGAAACATCACACAATACCTCGTCTTTGAAGGGCTTGATGCCGTACGACAATTGACATTGTTAGCTGAGACATAGATCTCTTCCTTGGCAGAGCCATCCAATGGTGTAGGGTTGTGGGTGCGGCATTGTCGGTAGGGCCAGTCACTTGATGACCTCTGCTGAGATGAGGTTCTTCTGGCTACCGCTATCAACGATGAAGTGCAACGATGTGCCTTTTACCCACATTTATGAATGGAAGAGGCACTCTCTTTCTTATGGATTGTCTGGTTCACCAGGCTGAAGCTTGGTGGTAGCAACGATGGCACTGGGTTCCGCATCAATGATCCATCTTCTCCTTTCTGGTTTTGTCTCAGAGTCAGAACCCACATCTGATTCACAGGGTTTCACTTCGGCCACCAACGACTGCTTTGAGCGTCAATCAACAATGTTATTCCAAGGGATCTTATGGAAGTCGCACCACTTCTTGATATATTTATTTATTTTATTGGTGTCCTTCTTTGCTTGTGGCTTGGACTGGTTGTCCTGATACTAACCATATTTTCTCTGTCTTTTGTTCTGTTGGTTGGGGCCGCCCTTTCCTAGATTTTGTTGTGAGGGGTTCCCATGCCCAAATTGCCACATCTTTTGTTTGAGCTCCTGCTTGATTTTGACGGCATATCGGTAGGCCGCACCCAAGGATGATATGTCCAGAAATTCCATTTCGGTCTAGATGCATCTATGCAGAGCACCACGATACTTGAGCACCAGATGTCGCTCCGAATCTTTGATACCCATATTGGTGCGCAAGGTATGGAAGATATTTGTGAAATTTGTCATTGCTTGGTCTCTTTCTTGCCATAATGTGGTCCATTTGGTATACAAGTCAACATAACTTCTGACAGGGTAGTATAGTTCCTTAATGGCACACCTGAAGGATTCCTAGGTGGTCGCGACTGTAAATAATGAGGGTTCCTTCGTTTCCTTTTGCTCACATAAAGTTTCCCACCAATCTGTGACACGGGGAACAACTTTGAGGAGCGCAAAATTAATATTTTCTCTATTCTAAAAGTTATGGACAGAAAAATACCCTTCTAGTAGATTCAACCACTTGTATACAACATTTGCATCTATCTGACCTTCAAATATAGGAATATTGAAGTTTATTTGTACCTTGAAGGGGGTGACACCTTCGCTCGAAGAGGATGCATCGCCTGTTGGTAGTCGCCGAAGGATTTGCACGAAAATGTCCATCATTTGGTTCCTCTGTTGTGTGAGGGATTCCTCAATCAACTATTTGAAAGTATCTTCTATCCTATCATCTTTATTTTCTCCTGCCATGAGATATCGCTTGGGAGTGCGAGAGATTTTGTCCTCAAGAGAAACAAGCTCGAGACCCAACTCTTTGTACTCCAACCTTGTTGGGGACATGCATGAAGATGACAAGGGGAAGATCACTCTGATACTACTGATCCAGATTTTATGAGCAGAACAAAATGACTACAGATTATTAACAGGTTCTTAACACAAACTAACAAAGATACAGTAAAACTAGTTTTCTATTCAATAAGGAAATAAGATGAAACTGTAAAATATAGCAGAAACAAGTTTGTTGGAATGGTGGCAACTTATCTTTGAGAAGAGATGTGACGACTGTGCTCATTCGCAAGAAGTTGATTACAATGAGGCTCCGAAGGCCTTTTTATAATAAACAAGAATGCCAAAAACCCTAGAAGGAAATTCCATATTGCTCCCCATTTTCCCAAAAAACATCGCTTAGGGCCTCAAAACGGTTTCGGAAGTGAAAAACTGCTAAAAGTAGTAAATCATGAAAATTGCTAGAAAACTATTTTGAGCCAATTGGAAAAGGTGGGTGGCCACCGATATCCACCTAGACTAGGTCGCATGAGGGAAGTAAGAGTAGCGACAAGAATTAGGTTTAGGGTTTTCGTAACTGTGTGATTGCGTAACTGTGGACAATGGAATGATACCGAATGATTACCAAACAAATCAATAGAATTTAGGGTTGTATCGTTGAATGAGGAATCAAGGTGATGAATCAGCCCAACCGTAATGAAGTGAGGTGATAGAGTGGAGCTGAGAAATGCCTAGTTTAGGGTTACATGCTAAGGAAAAATGACAATGAACAATAGAAAATAGAGCTATCAATTTTAGGTCTGATAAACCTAACACCTGAGGGAATATGACAGAGAGAATATCCACAGAGATGGCATAATGCGAAGGTAGAAATGAAAGAGGGTGTTTTCTTCACAAGAGAAAAAAATACTCACAGAATTAGTGTTGATTAAGGTTGATTGTCATTGATGTAAACCCTTGAAGAAAGCCCCGCAACACAAAGATTTGGGTAATGGAACCATGATTTTTTGATGTAAATATGACTCATTATTGTCTTTTTATGGTTGATAGAAGTAAATATGGATGAACTCCGAAGTAGTCACCTTATGGTGAAAGCCCTCACGCGAAGATGCTTTGCGGAGTAAGAGAACCCATGCTTAATTGTGGAATAATGAGATGAAGGACAATGAATTTTTCAGGTAAAATATCCTAGATGGATAGTTCTTTTCATTCCATTTCCAGTGGTATGTGGAACGTCACATAACTCCTCACGGTTATAGAGTTATGGCCATGAGAAGTTGGAGACCCCAGGTTTGGGTAATGGACCCAATTTTGTTTGATGGATAGCGGTATGAGTTATGATATATTTTCAGATAATACTATTCTATATGGATAGTACATTTCATTACATTTCTGGTGGTATGTGGAACATCACATAACTCCTCACGGTTTGAGAGTTATGGCCTTACGAAGTTGGAGGACCCTCATATGTCATCTAGAAGCCCCAAAAGGTCAAAGTAGTCAAAGTGGTTTAAGAGATTTTAAATATTAAATAATAAAGTGAAGTAATGAGTGTATTATAATTCAAAGTGAATACAAAATAAATCATTTCAATAATAAATTTAATGGATAAATTAGAAGTGGGTTAACCCTAAAATAAGGAAAGTGGGGCCAAGTGACCTAGAAGATGTTTTTAAGGAAGCTACTTGGAGAGTATAAATAAGAGGTAAGGCTCTCTAATTTTAATAACACTTGAGCATATTGAATATACATAGGTGTCTAAGGTGACCAAGGATATCTAAGCCGAAATTATGAGGGAAGGTGAAGAAAATAAGGCCAAAATGCAAGGAAGGATAAATTCTTTTGATGGTGCTTTCTAAGGTATGTTATTTACAGGCCATCTCACCATTTTTGCTATAACTTTTATTTTTTTATTTTTTTATATAATGATTCAGACCATGAAATTTCTATTCCATTGAGAAAACATAACCAAGTATATGTGGTAAAAAATTCAGCTTGTGGGTCATTGTATTTTTGGAGTTACACTACGTGGAAAATAGGGTTTGTGGCTAGTCCTGAAACTAGTCAAAAACAAGTTTTTTCGGGTAAAAACATCATAACTTCTTCATAACAAATCAAAATTCAGTGAAACCAAATATGTTGGTTAGGGTATAGTATGTAGTATGTTTTTTCATAGTTTCAGATCAATTCAACAAATATTCCGTGCAGGGCATGCTCTACAAGGTAGCTCTCTAGAATAAGCCAGAATTCAGCAAGGTATGCCATTTTTGCTATAACTCCTTTTATGAGAGGTTCTAAGTAGTGAAATATAGAGGAATTGCATAAATCACACTGAAGAACATTGTGTATCAGTTTCATATCTTTATACATTACAGATACACAGTTATGATTACTTCAAGTTAGGGTTGTTGACTAATCCAAAACTAGGCATGTGAGACTAAAGAAAAGTTTGATGAAAATGCTAGTCTCTTGTTGTTG
>SNQJ01S0002809.1:210859-226551 GCA_010110895.2 Picea sitchensis
AGTAGTTGAGACATGGTTGGTACATACTTGGTACATGGTTGGATGCACTTGTTTATGGTACAGGTTGATTACAAGTTATTTGGTATAGGTTGGTGCATGGTTGATGCACTTGTTTATGGTACAGGTTGATTACAGGTTGAGGTGCAGGTTGATGCATGGTTCAGATTTATTGGTACAGGTTTACAGTGGCATATCTCACAGTGACAGGTTGACAGTGGTTCCATCATTCTACTTCTACTTCAGGGTGGCAGGACGGGGCAAGGACAGGTGGTTGTAGCCACATTCCGGTTGTAGCCGAAGAACATAGGGGGTTGTAGCCTCCTTCTGGTTGTAGCTAGAGAATTGGGGAGTTGGAGCTTCCCTCAATTTGTAGCCTGAGAAACTAGGGGGTTGGAGCCTCCTTCCAGTTGCAGCTGAAAAACAAAGGAAGTTGGTGCTTCCAATGAATGTAATTCTTCAAGACATATAATAAAAATCATTCTGTGGTTTTCTCCCGATTTGAGTTTCCACGTAAAACACTGGTGTACTGTTTATGTGTATGTTTGTTCATTGCTTATTTACTCTGTAGTTATTGGATGATAATTCTTCATTGACATAACACTTGGATTATATGGTTAAAAATGATTAAATTGCTCTATTACTGATTCACGCCCCCCTCTCAGTAATCCAACAGTTAGCACAGAAAAAATACTCACAGCGTTAGCACTGGATCTGATACCACTGTCAAGTCAGAACGACAGAAACTATAAGTCCACACTGATGTGTTTGGAATTAACATGATAGGTTAATAAATACACAATAAACAACTCTTGGTCTTTCATAACTAAAGACGTTTCCTATCACCTATGACTATTCATATTTAAAATATGTTACAATTAAGGCATGTTTCCAACATACTCAATGACCCTATGCTAAATTAACATCCATTATTGAAATATAACTCAAATTGTAAAATGGAAGAAAGTATTGAAATCATATCCTAGTAATGCCTTTGGAAGAGGGTAAAGGATTTGGATTTTAATGAATTGTAAAGGAAACCGCATTACACAGGGCCACTTCTTTGTTGCATTCACAAAAAAGGGAAAGTTGGCTGCCATTCCTAGTCAGGCCAGGAGGGGCGGAAAAATGCAAGTCATGAAGCAAGGGGAATACCTTTGGAAAGAAGGGTGCCACTAGGTCAGGCATGAAGAAGGAAAGGAAGTAGAACAAAGGAAGAAGCAAGGATAGGGGCATGCCAGGATGGAAACAATACATTATAACCTTAGCACGAGGGAGGGTAGGTCATATACTCTGAAATAAAGAAGATCACCATTAAATTCCCTAAATGCCAAGATTTGATCCATGACTCCGAAATAGAGAAAGAGCACTGTTACATTCACTGAATGCCAAGATTTGATCCATGTCTCCGAAATAGATACATTCACTGAATGCCAAGATTTGATCCATGACTCCGAAATAGAGACATAGCACTGGTATTCGCAAGATTAAAATGGAGAAGAGATTTCGCCATGAGCACATCCACGCTGAAAATAATGAAAGTGAGAAATTAATGGGATTTGAAGAAGTGTATCCCAAAATCTATTGGTGATGCTTAGATTCTAAATAAATGATGGACCATTTATATAGGAAAGTAATTTTTGGCCATTTATATAGACCATTTTCTGATCAAGAGCATGTGCTGGACAATTTTGGATAAGGGGGAATGTCTATTTTAAATTGAATCGAGATGAAGTCAATGATAGGTTTTCTGGAAAACTTCCACAACTTCAATAGATATGTTGGAGCTAGAGCCAACTTTGGAGCTAACCTCTAAATTAAACTCTATAAGCTCCGTAGATATGTTGAAGTTAGTTAATCTCTATATTAAATTTGTACTTTTTCTTTGTATCTTATTACTTACTGCTTCAAATGCAATATAAGCATTGCTGTACTTATTAGTCCCAGTAGAAGGCAAGTAGGGACTATAGCGTTCGATTGAGCGTTGACATTGTATTAGTTTAAAGTTGATTATATATTTTTTCCCCACTTTACAATATTCCACATAGTAAATTGAAAATTTTATTTTTTATATAATAAAAAAAACTTATTCTTTATAATCTGATTGGAAGATGAAATTGAAGTCTTATTGTTGGCTTTGCTATTCTGTATATTTGATTTTTACTCTCTTGCTAATGTTTGTGTATGTTTTCTCTAGCTCATGTTCTCCCTTAGCCTTCTTATGTTTTCTCTAGCTCATGTTCTCCCTTAGCCTTCTTGGATTAATCAATGATATTTTTCTATCCGTCTATGTTTTATTTTTAGCTTCTTAGATTAATTCTGACAAATCGTGACAGGCAATGAACATGGTTGACAAGTCCTGACAGGGAATGAACATGGTTATGACAGCCTTCCCACCGCCATTTATGGACCCCTCACCGCCTTCTTGGTTGTGACAACCTTCCCATCGCCATCTATGGACCGCCTCACTGCCCTCTTGGTATCTATTCATCGCCCCATACCAAAAGTACACAGAGAGATGCATACGAATGCTAACCTTTGCAAGACAATGGATGTTAAGTATGTGTAATTATAAATGCTATATTAGGGCATTGTAGGCTGATTTGGCTTGCTCTTATGGACGGGGTAAGTGCCACCTTTAACTAGTTAATTTCCCAAGGGAATAACCCAGCTACAGTGCCATATTTCTGAGGTCCAGTTACGAAGGACACTGTAGCTAGGCCTTCTATGCTTGCGTGGGTTGTATTGTGTTTGTGAGAGATTCCACCGATTAGCCTTACCCGATGAACGTTAGCAGAAGTTGACAAGGGATCGTACTAAATTACTGAAAGATGTAAACAATGCAAACAAGAGATTCACGTTGCAAGCATTAACAGAAGACCAATACAACAGGACGAGAGATTCACCGAAGTCCGGTAGAGCTAGCATCTAGAGGGAACATAAACGACAAAGCACACAATGTCTTGCATGTAGGGCATAAATCCTTAACCTAATGGATGTCTGGCCTAGGGTTTATCTCCCTAATGTCTTAACCTATGGATGTCTGGCCTAGATATATCATTACCGGTCTCATTCTATGCCACTAGGTGTGCCCATTCCTATTTCCTCTCCATTCTAAGTATCTTCGTTCTCAGGTACACCAGGCTATTGGCCCTTCTAAGCTTATGTATATCTCCTATTCTCTAGAAACTAATTTCGATAGAGTTGTGCTTCCCACCCGCATTCGTTCCATCCTTCCCAGAGAACTATGCACGCCCAGGTAACTTGAGGGATCTGCATAACGAATTATTGTAGTTCGGGTGGTGGGAGGACAGATCCCTACTCTTGCAGATATCAAGAGGATCTTCATTGAGGAATTTCAATTACTAATAGGTGCACTAGCCACTTTGTATGGTCGATGGACAATTGTTTCATTCTTATATCCTTCAACTCCTTATTTGGTGTATACTGCATGATGATGTAGTGTATATCCGATATACAATGTTTCCCTAATACCCCTTCCTGTTTCATATGAAACTAAATTATAAAAACACATAACCTTTCTATATTTTCAATTTCAAGTACGGTAGAGACTAAGTTGCTAAGCAACTCTTATTAAATTTGTACTTTTTCTTTGTATCTTTATTAGTTACTGCTTCAAAGGCAGTATACGCAGTGTTGTAATAGCAATCATAGCCCACTGTATATCAATATTGTCGATACAAATATTTGCATTGTTAATCTATACAAATATTTACTTGACTTAAAAAATTAAATTTGTTCAATTTTTTTTTAAGGTTATTTGAATACATTGCATATGAGAATTTTTATTCATAACTATAAATTTTTATTTAACATTAAAAAATATTATACCTTTAACCTTTTAAAGGTTAATTGAATTCTTTTAAGGTTATTTGAATTTTTGAATATAAAAAGTGAAATGTATTTTATAAATTTAATAATAAATAAATTATAAAGTAAATCTTAAATCACATCAACTTCTTATATATATATATATATATATATATGAATATGAATACTTATTTATTCTAATGAATATTGGAAATATATGAATAAATCTTGAAAATGTACCTATAAAAATAAATTATTATTATTATTATTAGATATTGGAATAGTTTTAAATATAATTTTAACTTTATGTTTTTATATTTTATTTTAGGTTTACATTGTAACTAAATTAAATATTAGAATGGTTTTAAATAAATATTAAAAATATATTAACTATATATATAATTTTTTTTGTAAATAAAAAAGAGTTTGTATTACCTTAATATGTCAAAAAAAAGTGATACATGTCAAACATACATCAAAACTCGCCACTTGTTCTGCCACATGTATGGAAACCAAAACAAATGACTTGCAATGGTCATAGGCAAGCCATTATATTAGAATCTGTCTTCAACAAAATCTGGCTGTAAATGCATCCTAGCTAAGACTAATAACATAATAGTAAAGAAACTAAATTTGAGGCGAACCTGAACTTCCATCATGGCAGACGATGAAAGCAAATGACTGTTAGCATGTTGGGCATCGACTTTTCGCAGGCTCGCTTGACAGGGAATCGAACAACATGTTCAAACGTCTGTTGAGGGCATGCTGACTATGAAGTTGGTCAGCCATATCTCGCCTCATCTCAAAGATCAGATTTAAATGGTCCTCCGTAATCCTGCGAGGACTGGGAAAATCGTGGCGTGCCAAGGCTGGATGGTCTAGCTCACATGTATGCTGCTTCCTATGGGTCTCCTCCTTGGCCCAACAATCATCCCAATCAATCTTGGGTGCTTCATTGTGTGGTCTGCTGAAATTAGGGGCTGCTCCTTGCATGAAGTCACCCTGCTTCTGTGGAGGGATTTCCTCCTCCACCACACAACCACCCATAGCAATATCAAGATAATTCAAGGGGAGGGTAGTGTCGGTTGGTGCTATCTGCTCCGTGATGTCTTCCTCCCAGTTAGGAGGAATCTCCTCCTCCACTATACAACCTCCATAATTTATCTCAGGGTCGGGAAATTGGGGCGTAGGCTGGCCATAGTCTCGCTTGCTTTGGCCGGAATAAGGATAATATACAGAGCTACTTCCAATATTGGGAGAAAGAGAGGGAGGGCCTGTGCGTCAGTGCCGTCCTACCATACTGTAGTAGCTCGACCCACGTTTGGACTTACCTCTCTCATGAGGCATGACTTTGACACAACTGGGAGAGGAATGGAAGGAGAAGCTGGGCACGGGGGAAAGAAAATTGGCAGAGACTCAGCTCCATCAGACGAATATTGCAGGTGGAAAATGCAGAGCCAAGGGAAAACATTGGAGATAAGTACCACACCAAGAGATTACCTATGTGATGACGAGAGAAATGACAGTTTGGGGTGCCATGAATGCTTAGGTGATGTTTCCTTACTGCATCGTACCATCTCCAGATGACCAAGCTTGGTGCACCATTAAACTTCCCTAACTGTCCCAACGTACTAACTCTTTGCCAGATTGAATGCTAGTCATAATGGATTGATGGAGGTGGAGGGTAGTGGTGAGGGGATTTAAGTGCACTTGTCACGAGAGTTCCATGTATCAATTGCTCGACATGTGTCACCCCATCGAGGACTATAAATATAATTTTACTTATATTTTATATTTGAGTTTTGCATTGTAAACCCCCCATATATATAATTTTACTTATATTTTATATTTGAGTTTGACATTATAAACCCCCCCACATATAGGAATGTTCTTTAATTTATAAGCATGTTTTTATATATAGAAAAGAATGATCTTTGATTTATAAATATGTTTATTTTAAAGTTTGAAAATGAAAAATATATAATTGATAAATATAATTTTATTTTATGTTTTTTTTTTTTACCTTCACATTGTAATCACAAGTTAACTGTTCTCGTAAAGTCTACAAAGTTATACATACTCTACCTCTCTCTGGATTTGAATATGTAACCTTTTAGGAGGAAACACATGTTCTTAACCATTAATTCAATTTTATATTAATATATATCTTTGTAAATATAATTTTAAAAATTAGTAAAATGATTATGTGAAATCTGTTTTAAGTTGGAAAAGTTACAAGTTTTATTCTCTTAATCCCCACTTTAATTATAAGAAAAATAAATTAACTTATTTTTATGTATTAATATAATATATATTTCAAAAAATTATATTATATATATATGAGTTATAACATTATATACAAAAAATACAGCTTCATAAATTTTAGAACTTATACCAAAACAACTCTATAATACTACATAGCATAATTTGCAATAGATCGAAAATTACATTTTATGCTTTCTTAATTGTAATTTATTTCACCAAAACTTGACTCTTGTTAATTTATAAAAAAAACATTCATTTAATAAAAAGCATGAACACTTTTTGCCTCCCTCATCTATAGTAACATTCGAGTGAGGGAATGTTGTTTCTTGATATCCATTGTTTCATTGAGTTAATTAACCATTTCTTCTTGATTTTAGAGTGAATAGAATTGATAGAGATTTTGTTGTTTGAAGTTGTGGATAATGAGTTCTTACAAAGATTAAGCATAAATTTCTTAGCATATTGCATTCAAATTTTAGGATATCCATCTTTTGTTTTTGTTGGTCTAGCATTTTAATACTTGAGTGACACAAAGGTATTCATTTTCATGTATTTTGGTACTGACTGAAAATACATAGGTTTTATTGGAGTGGATGTACTCTTAATGTATTCTTAAGGCTCTCTTGAGTCATAGGATTTCCTCGTGCTCCATATTTTCACACACAACACAGAACTAGACAATCAACCAAACCAAACCAAACCAATAACATCAAGACACAATCAATATTGAGTCCTTGCACTAGGATGGTTAGACTAGAACCAAAACATGACCGAGTTTCCTTCCCCAATCTTTGAGAATTTACTAATCGAACAAAGTTCCCGCACTAGAGAAACCACACAACCTACACCACATAACTCAGGCCTCAGGAGAGACACAGATGAAATTGAGATCCGACTAAGGTAGGACTAACCGAATTCTTTTGAAAACTTCCCCAAAATAAAGCCAACACTAAAATTGTCACATGAGATTAGGCTTGGAATAGATACACCCTAGAATACGACCCATATGAAGGAGAGTTGTAAGAGGGGCTCAAAAATCTACTTAGAATGCCACATAAGCTAATGAACCATAACCAATATTCAAAGAATATCCTTCTACTAAATGAATTTAAATAGCCCAAATCCTAGACAAACCACTTAACACTTGAAAAATTACTCACTTGGTGTTTGGATATTCAAGAAGAATAACTATTTTTATCCCTAATTTCATTTCTTCATTGTAGATGTTGCGCATTTCCATATTTATCTGAAAGCTTATTAAACCAAGCATAAGCAATTCATAAATAGAAATATCAATTATGTAAAAAAGTAAAAAGAAGGTTCCCAAATTCCAAAAATTTAGTTCCTAAAAAAGTAAAAAGAAGGTTCCCAAATTCCAAAAATTTAAAAGAGGTATTGAGACTTCAACATATCCAAATCTCAAGGAAAAATACTACATACTATAGAAGAAAAACAACATTACAAATGGACTTTAGATGTCAAACGTCATTTTAAAGTAAGGCATAAACCTTAACCAAGATACCACATGGCATGAACATTTGATACCATGTTCTATGAACATGATAAGTAGCATACTTATTAACTTGAACTTCACTAGACTCTTTTTTAGAGGTGGCATCATTTTAATAACACCCTTTTAATAGTTTGAATCTTTTTATTATAAAGCATTAACATTTACTTCATTTACTTTTTCAAATGATATATTTTAATTTTTTTTTTTTTTTCTAAAATGTTTGTTTTTAAATTTTTTTCTATTTTTTTTCAGGGTTAATTTTTTTTTTTTTAATTTTCATATTTAACAATATTAAAAATGCTTTATATGAATTCTTTTAAGTTATATTTTATTATTTAACAATATTAAAAATGCATTATATCAATTTTTTTAAGTTATA
This sequence comes from Picea sitchensis, assembly GCA_010110895.2. Classification (NCBI taxonomy): domain Eukaryota; kingdom Viridiplantae; phylum Streptophyta; class Pinopsida; order Pinales; family Pinaceae; genus Picea; species Picea sitchensis. The sequence continues at coordinate 218,845 of SNQJ01S0002809.1, forward strand.
TTTTATTATTATTAATTAATTTAGGTGCCATACATTTTAAATAAAATTGAAATATTATTTTTAAATACAATATGAAATATTGTTTTTAAACACTTGTGCATTGTTGTTAGTTGTGTAGCTAAATAACACTAGTGTTAAATGTTTAAAAGAAACATATATTTAAAACTTATATATAATGAAAAATCTATACATTTTGGAATTAATGGAGTAGGAGTGGGAGAAGAAAATCAACATTTCTAAAATAAGAACAAATTCTCATGAATTTTCTAGTAAAAAAGAGTATTAATAATTTTTAAAACATCATGGGTCAAAACAATTTGTTAGATTTGTGATTATAAGAGAGTTGAAGATGAAAAATACTCTCTTAAAATGTCATGCATATACTCATATTAGATAACAATTTCAAAATATTTGTTACAATTTCCTAACCTTTAAACTCATTTAGAATGACTTAGAAATATTTTTCTTAAAGTTATTAGAACACAAAATTAAAATTTAAAAACAAACCAAATAACTTATTACCTTTTTAAAATTAAATAAATCAACATTTATTTAGTAAACATTAGTAACCAATCATCGTAATCATCTATAATTAGCAATCGAAAATATAACACTAAATAAAAACACACTTTAAGTAAGTAAGATGTAAGAAAAATTAGATATTAATGCATGAAAAATATAAGTAAGATGTACGAAAAATTAGATATTAATGCATGGAAAATATAACCTAAGAATATGAAAATAAAAGATTAGGGTGTAAAGATAAACATAGTAACTATTTGTCTTTTTAAATTCAATAAATAAAATTAATCTGAGTAATCGTAAATACGTATCATCATCAATATATACAGAATCTTTCTCAATAGATATCAAATCTATAGCTGGCAATGGAAAACATAACCTTAAATAAAAAACTCTTGTAAGAAAAAGTGGATATTAATGTATGGGAAACATAATCTAAAGATATTTAACCATGAAAACAACGGATTAGGAATGTAAAGATAAAGTGGATATTAATTTTTATTTTTATTTTTTATAATTTAAATATTAATTTTTATTATAAAAATAAAATAAAATAAATGAAGTTGATGGTAAAGTAAAAATATTTACAGTTTAATTTATGTGTTAATTTTCACTTAAGTTGAAGAAAGTATATGAAAGTGATGGTAAAGTACTTAGATTTGCAGCTCAACATAAAAGTCAAGTAAAAATAAGAGAATATAATTATTATTATAAAAGAAAAAAATATTTTTGAATTTTTTAATAAATTATTTAATAAGAGTGATAGTTTATTTAAATAATATAATTATTTTTAAATATAGTGAATATATTTTATTATTAATTAATAACTAAGTTATAATAAATTTTTAATTAAATAAATAATATTTAATATTCAAATTTAATTATTTTTTTTTGGGTAAAATATAAAGTGGATATGCTCAATGCACGAAACTTTTCAAAATCTCAAGACTTTTTTATTCTGCATATTTTATTAAATGATTTTTTTGGGGATATTTTACTAAATGATTTTTTTTTTAGTTATATTTGGCCAGTAAGCCCTAGCTAGAGGCTACGCTCACAGAGGATGACATCGCTCTAGTCCGCGGAGCGATGGAGGATGTGTATGAGGACCTCTTATAGAGATATAGCGCGAAACAAGAAGAGTTGTATGTAAGAGTTGAGAATGAGCTGAAGGAGATACAACGAGCTATTCAAGTTAGTCGCACAGTACCTACTGCGCCCTCCTTGTCTGAGACTGCAAAGTTGGGGGATGAACTAGCCCAAATTCGAAGATTGGCAGATACAATAGAGGCTTGGCTTCAACGAGTCCAAGAAGAAAAGGAACAAGCTACATAAGCCCCGAAGAAAGAAAAAGAGGAGATATTGGAGCAACTGCGAGCTGCACGGTACTGTGCAACCACAAATGAAAACGAGAGAGATGAGTTCCGGATGATGCTTGAGGGAGACAGAGTGAAGATACAGAAGGAAAAAGACCAGCTACTCACAGAGCAGACTGTAGTCAAGGAAGTGGTGAGCAAAGCACTTCGCTCTGTGCCAGTTTCGACACAGGAGGAACATGAGGTAGTTGAGGTTCAAGTGATGAAGCTCGCTGAGGCCATCCAACAACTTCAAGCAAGGGTAATAGAGTTGGAGCTTCAAGCAATACCTAGCACTCCGCAGGAAGTGCGTGACCAGAGGGAGGAAGCCGCTAAGAGCGTAGTGGAAAGGATCAGAGTCCTCGCCTCTAAATGCAAGCAACTGAGAAACATAAGTGCACAGATCTACGAACGCTTCATGGAAGACCCAGAGATTAGGAAGTTGGAAGCGCAACTACAGGAGGCATAACAACAGTTAATGAAAGTACAAGTGCAGATGAAGTCACTCACTACAGTCGAGAGAATGAAGAGATCATAAGAACAATGCGCGGCCCAACAAAATATTATTACCATCCAAGGAAGAGTCATGGAGGTCACACAAAGGCTACAACTGGTGTAGGACGAAGCCTACACAGTGTTTGAAGATATTGGAGGACAAGGCTCACAACTAGACCAAGTGGTTGTGATAGTAGAACAATGCCTAGAAGGGCCTGTTACAGAGAAAATGATCCAGAAGTTCACTGAGCAGGAAGCTCAGGCGAAGCAACAAGTCGAGGCATCTCGAGCTAAGCTCGAGCTAAGCTCGAGGCCTTCAAAGCAACACTGCCCAGATCTGAGTGACTCAGGACGAGTCACACGTGAGTGTTGGGGGCCTGTTGGCCCTTGACCAAGTTTTGAGGAAACATTGGTTAGGATTGACCACTTTTTGGACATCGACAGTCTGGTCGAAGATGGAGCACCCAGGAGGAGATGAGATCGCGGGATCTCACTTGTTTTGTGGACCCAACAAGGGGTTCATTAGGGTTTATGTAATGGGTTATGGGATGTGGGTCCATGGGGTTACCCATGATTAGGCCTTTTTGTAAGGAATGTAAAAGTATAAATAAGAAAATATTGCAAGGTAGAGAAGGAAATTAAGTGGTATGTAGCTAAGTGCAAAAGAAAGTATCTAGCTAAGTGAAAGAGGCAAGTAGTTCTGAGTTGATTTGTGCAAAAAACCATGTATGTAAGGCCCTGTGCTTAGTAGAGGAGTTGGCTCTGTGCCTTGACCTGATTTGGGGAAGGTGGATCTGGTGCGCAATGTGCAGATCACCTGTTCGATGTGAAGCTTGGCTCTGTGGATTAGTTCACATGAGTAGATGGATGTAAGAGATTGAAGCCTAATAAAGAAGAAGAAGCAGTTGGTGGACATAGCCCCACACTGGGGTGAACCATGTATATCATGTGTTGATGGTTTTAATTATGTTATGATATTTATGTTGTAGATTTGCTTAGTGCATTGATTATTGTGAATGATAGATAGATCTATGAATGCTTAGTGCGTTGTCTATGTTGAATGTGTTAGATATAATTTTTGATGCTAAGTGCGATGTATATTTTGTCATTGTTACTGCGTCCATCTATACTTAGGGTTTGATTTGCGATGTGAATAAAGCTAATGAATTAATGTGTGCTATTCCTAAGTACTCTGTGAGGTGTTATAATCATAGATCCGTGTCCCAGCTTGGTTACAGACACTTGAGTCCTGTAACCCCCCTTGCATCTACCTTGGGTGGGACTGCATCTGCTTCACAGGTGTTGCCGAAAGGGCCGATAGTTAGGGTTTTGTTGGTGCGTTGTTGAAGCGTTGAACCCTGGGTCTTCTCCTGTGCCAATACTATCCATGAGGGATTTAGGGAAGGGTATTAGACTATTTACAAATATAAATAAATCTCATGACACAACTACAACAATGTGAACAATACATAGCAAAAAATAAGGAGAACCGATTGGTTGTATTAAAAATTATAAACTAAAGAGGGATTTCCAGAGCAACATCACACTCATTTATTTCAATTTTTGTGTAATATAGATGGTAAGCAATTGTATATCGGTAATTTAATGCTAGAAATGAGTTTAAAATCTCAGTGCTAATGGGTGGTAATACAATTACAAGATCTGTCATAGTAATACAAATGAAGTAAAAATCTCATACATGTAGAGATATCTTGTTTTGCGATGGCAAAAAAGAAAGATACAGGCCACCGGGATGGCTAGACGTTATGGTAGCATTGTCATATTTTTTTTCAAACACAGAAAAAGTAAAATATAATACCCAAGTACAACTACAACTACCTGCCTGCATTAAATAATGTTACCTTAAACCCCTCTTCTGCATTGGCAAAGCCACCAAATAAAAAACATAGAAAAAAGAGATAAAAAGAGATAAAAAGATGATGATCAGACACACCTACCACAATCTGCTATGCTCTAATCTCTGTGTATTTCTCTCTTTGCAAGCTATAGACCGCTCATATGGTTAGAAATAATGGAAGCATTGCCATATTTTCCTCAAACACGGGAACAATAAAATCCCATTATCGTCTACAACTACATGCCTGCACAAAATAATCAAAACCTAAACCCCTCTTCTGTAGAGCAAAGAAAGAAAGAAAAATATGAACAAACACACCTATCTCAACGCTTTGTTTTGATCTATTTAGTTCGCTCTTTTCTCTGCCCCGCTTTGATTGCTTTTTGTTCTACGATATTTTTTTCATTCACAAAATTTGAAAGAAAAACAGAGCGATCTCAACGGTAAATATCATCGTGTGCTCCAATCCCATTCTTGAATGATATTTTCTTGGCATGATACCATTACATAGTATTTCAATCTCGCCTTTTTCTTCTTTGTCTCATCTCGTCAACCATTTCGGCGTTGCTCTCATTTCTTTTTCTCTATCTCATCGTCTTCAAACATCTCTGCGATGCTCTCATTTCATTTCATCAACCTCTTCAAACTCTTCAACCATTTGGACATTTCGTCAATGTTTTTTGGGCATTTCCCATTGCCCTATATTGTTAAGCACAACATCTCCAAGAAGAAGTTCCCATTGCCCTAAATGGTTGTCATAGAGGATCACATGACTAGTAATGAGATCTTATTTCTCGTGGATAGATTCTCAAGATATAATTAGATTCAAACCACCCTAGATTACCAATACCAACACAAGACTTTAAAATTCACTACCCCATGGGATTTGTTTTGTCATGTAGTCATTTAATTTGGAATCAAGAATGTAGGAGGCACTAATTAGCATGCCATGACCCATATTTTCCATGATATAATCCACAAAACCATTAATGCATGTGTGGATGATTAATGTATGTGTGGATGATTTGCTTGTGAAATATTTGTACAAAGTTGATCACACCAAATCTTTGAGCAATGTTGCCAATTCCACATAACCTTGAATCTATGAAAGTGTGCATCAAAGCTAAGAATATTTATGGATTTGTCATTTCCATAGGGGGTATTGAAATCGATCCTACCCAAATCAAAGTATCATATAAATGTCTCCATGTTGCACACTTATGGAAGTTAATTGACTCTTGGAATAGTTAAAAGTTATTTGATAATTTCATATTGGTTGTTATTTTAAATATAATCCATCAACCAATATTCATAAAGAACGTATCCTGTAGATGGAGCAAATACAATTAGAAAGCCACAGAGCATTTAAATGAGCTTATATTTCAACCTCAATAATTATGCCTTCTACTAAGGAAAATCCTCTCATTCTATATACATGAATTATATATAGATTCATAGGAGTCATGTCAGTTCAAGAAGATAACATGGGTAGAGAGAAAACTATCTATCATGTCAATCATGCACTTGATTTTAAGATGAATTATCCTCCCACTTGGAAATAATGTTTTGAAATGGTCTTTATGACCAAGACGCTTCATGATTATATGAGATAAATAAACATATCTTATATAGTTAAATTTGATCCATTGTGATATCTTCTTAAAAAAACAATCTTACATGTAGAGTAGGCAAATGAATTAGACTTGTTTAAAAGTTTGATCTTAAAACTATTAACTACGAGTCAAATAAGGGTATAATTATGGTAGAGCACCTCACCAAGCCTTCCCTTTCAAATAAACAACATCAATATATTCATGGCCATTCCCTTATGAAAATGTCATATCATGGAAGCAACACCGAATTTCAAGCTCAAAGTGTATTCTACAATGTTCCACCATTTTTGTGACGTGTCGACGTGAGAGTAAGGAGACACACTTTGGGGACGTGTGGAGACACCCCCAAAAGTTTAGGGAACATCATGGGGGGTGGGAGGTCGTTGGGGTCCCTAGCATAGGAGGGTCATCTATAAAATTATTAAAAAAAATCCCAATAATAACAATTCAACATTGTACAAGTTACATGCTACAGTAACTTGTATAGGGTTCATGAAAGTTTTTTGCATGTGGTCTGCATCAGGAGATTCCCCTGACAAAATCTAGGGTTTCTGACACTGGTTGCCATGGCCTTTGGCTCGGGGTATCGCGACCCCCCCCAACCCCCATCGTCGCCTGACCTTGCAACGTTTCAAGTGCTGATCTCCTCCTACTTTAAAGATGCCAAGGGAACCCCTCCATCTCAGTTCGTCAAAAGGCTGGAAGCGATTCCAAAAGTTTCTGTCCACTCCCCTTCTTCGAGACCATTTTTCCTTCGTCTTGCTGAAAACGGTCTAATAGGGAAATTTACCGGACTCTAGTTTCCCCCCAAAGCAATGGCTCAATGGCTGGAGCAGAACTGGAAGAAAACAATCAAAGGACAACTTTCTACAACATTTTTTGGTAAGGGCTTCTACGTTTTTCTCTTTGAAAATAAAGCAGATCAAGATGTGATCTTTAGGAATGGATAGTATTTCATGGGAACCAAAGGGATGTATCTGAACAAATGACTCTAGAATTCAATCTGTAGAATGACATTCCCTCATCGATTCCAGTATGGGTTAGGCTTCCCTTCTTTCCCCTCCACTGTTGGAATGATGAAACAATAAAAAATATAGACAACGCTCTGGGAAGGTTCATCGATCGAGTCGAGCCACGAGATGGGTTGCAATCTTGCGCAAGGTTATGTGTAGAAGTAGACCTAGAGAAAGGTCTCCCATAAGAAATCCAACTCACTTTGGATGGGTGGTCATACATCCAAACTGTGGACTATGAACAACTCCCCTTCAAGTGCAAATCCTGTCATGAATACATGCACTTTGCCAAAAATTGTCTTAAGGCGATCCAAGAGCACCCAGAAAAAAAAGGCATCAGATCAATGGCAACAAGCAAAAAGAAAGAAAACAATGAACAAAGCAGGTAACCAACAACAGGAGTGAAAAAGCAATTCCAGGCCTCCCTCGCCAAGTAAAGGGAAATCCCCAATACAAATTGACGATGAAGCTGAAAGTAGTAAGAACAAATACGAACCCTTGGAAACTTTAGAAGCAGAGTTGATTAGTTCTAAAGAAAATACATAAGACAATATCCCAGATCAAGATGTGGATCTCGTGACACCCCCAGTGGATCCAAATCCTCAGCTCCAGGAAATACATCAAACACAGGAGGAAGATAGCCAAGAAGACTCTGGAGAAGAGATGGAACTGGAAACCCCAAAGAATGCTCCAACTACGAAAGAAGGAAGGAAAACAAATAAAACAAGAAGGGAAAAATCAACTACCCAGGACAAAGAGCTAGGAACCCAACCAACACTAGAGGGAATTCTAAAAAAAGATGGGAAAAATGGGAAAGCTCAAGGCAACAAAGGGGTAATCTCAACCCACTA
>SNQJ01S0002809.1:226613-238101 GCA_010110895.2 Picea sitchensis
GGCGCTCAAAGAACAATAGTAAATAATGAAGGTAGTCTCCTGGAATTGTAGAGGTCTGTTCCAGAGGGAAAAAAAAGAAGCCATGGGAAAGTTAATTTGAGTAGAAAAGCCCCATATTCTCTTAATCCATGAGACAAAAATATAGGGAGATGAGGCCATACGAGAGATGAAGAAACTATGGAAATCAAGAAGCGGAACGAAGCTAAACGCTAGAGGCGCCTTAGGAGGGATTTGTACAGTGTGGAATACTCAACTCTACAAGGAAGAACAAATAGTGAATCAACCTACTGGACATTGGTAACAATTAAACACCTCCAATCAAGTATTATTTACCTCATATGCAATGTTTATATGCTTAATAATTATTGGGAAAAGAGGGAGTAATGGGAAACACTAATGAAAATTAAAGAGTTAGGAGACCAAGGCAACTGCAATATAGCAGGGGATTTCAACACAACACTTCATCGGGGGAAAAAAAGGGAGGCTCCTCTGTTAGGGATCAGTTTTGGGAACATATGGAGGATTTGATCTCGGACCTAGATCTGTTTGATGTCCAACCCTCCAAAGGGAAATATACTTGGATTAACAAAAGGACAAGGGTGGGACACATAACCGCCAGGTTGGACCGTTTCCTCAACCATATCCCTCTTATCTTCCACCTTCTCTCCATCTCCTCCCAAATAGTGTCTTGGGGAATTTCAGATCACAACCCAATAGCCCTTTCCCTTGTAAAAGAAGAAAACCTGGGTCCCATTCCTTTCAAATTCAACCCTTTGTGGATGGACTCATTGGATCTCCTCCCCCTAATCTCCTCGATCTGGGATACCTGGGTGGATGGAACCCCTGTGTATATTTGGGAGAAAAAGTTGAAAAAGGAAAATCAAGCAATAAAGGACTAGGCCAAAGCTTCCTTCAATAGCACAAAAGAAGTAGAAAGACATAAAAAGAAGTTGGAAGATCTGCACATTGATATGGACAATAGTGAAATACAAACCAGACACCTAGAGTAGGAGAAATAATACTTTCAAAATTACATAAGGGCACTCCATAATGAAGAAAAGGAATGGAGACTAAAATCCAGAGCTTTGTGGCTCCAAGCAGGAGACAAAAATGCCTCCTTTTTTCATAAGCAGGCCAAAGCAAGACAACAGAACACGGTGGAGGAAATTAAAAAAGCTACAGGAGAAGTAATTAATTCCTTTGAAGAGATAAAAAGGAAGCCTCCTCCCATTTTAAAAATCTCTATACCCAGGATGGAGCAGATAATAAAGAACAGAGTATGGAGTTCATGGAACCGATCTCATAGTTGATAAATGATCAGGATGACCAAGAACTGACAAAGGTAGTAATAGAAGCCGAAGTCAGAACGATTGTCTTCCAATTTGACCCAGATAAAGCTCCCGAGCCAGATGGATTCACTCTCCACTTCTACAGAAATTGTTGGGAAATCACTAAAAAGGACCTGCTTTGTATGATCAGATATGTCCAAACTACCTGCGAGCTAGGAGGAGCCACCAATACCTCCTTTCTTACGCTGATCCCTAAAGTTAAAAATGCAAACACTTTTGACCGTTTTCACCCCATTTCACTATGCAATGTTTCCTACAAGATTCTCACAAAAGTTATAGCCAATAGGATAAAACAACTGCTCCCAAGGATAATTCTCCCAAATCAAGGGGGCTTCGTGGCCAAAAGACAAATATGGGACAACATAATTTTGGTCCAGGACGCTATCCACACCAGTGTTATGAACAAAGAAAAAGGAATGATAATCAAAATCTATATGGCAAATGCCTTTGATCGAGTGAAACATGAATTCCTCTTTAATGTGTTAAATTTTTTTGGTTTTAACAAATCCTTCGTTTCCTAGGTCAAGGCTTGTATCTTGTCCCCTTGGATAGCGCCTTTAATAAATGGGCGCCCAACTCTGTTTTTACAAGCCACTAGAGGAATTCAACAAGGGTGCCTTGTCTCTCCTCTGTTGTATATTATTATGGAAGAAAATCTAAACAAAAGGTTGGATCAAGAAAGAGCCACCAGAAATATTCCAGGATTGAAAATTGCTAGGGGCGTCAGAAGGATAAATAATTCACAATTCGCTAATGACACTCTTCTTCTTGGAGGATCTTCTTAAACAATGTCCCAAATATTCAAGCTAGTCTCGGACCAGTACGAACAAGCTTTAGGGGGACTTATCAACAAACACAAAAGTCAAATTTACGCCTGGAACATAAAAGCGGGAACAATGGCTAGAATAACCAGCATCCTCCAATTCTCATTCTCGACAGACTGGAAATACTTCAAGTATATAGGCAACCCCATCAATATTAAATACCTCCCCGAGGAGTATTGGTAGGCGATTCTCCAAAAACTCAAATACCAATTCTCCAAAAACTCAAATACCAATTTGATATTTGGGGAGCAACGTGGTTAAATCCAGTAGGCAGAGTCATCTTAATAAAGTCAGTTTTATCTTCCTTTCCAATTTTCCAATTTTCATCCCTCTATGCTTCGGTGGGAATCAAAAAAGAAATGGTCAGAATTACCAGGAAATTTCTTTGGCAAGGAGGCAAAGACAACGAAAAAAAATTCCATATGGTAAACTGGTCTATCATCTGCACCCCTAAAGAAAATGGGGGACTGGGCATTCGGGACCCATAAATGATAAACTTAGCACTGGGGGCCAAGCTAATTTGGCGTGTAATCAATGGTGAAAACGAATGGTGGAAAAAATAATTATGCAATAAGTACCTATCCAAAGTAAGAAAAATACGTTTGGAGGGTGTAGACCTTGGGCAATCATGTTCCCCCATCTGGAAGCTAATTCGGGCATCTGTGTCGCTAATTAAATCCCACCTCAAATGGAACCCAGGTAATGGAAAAGAAATCAAGATATGTGAGGATAACTTCTCAGAGATGGGGGTACTTTCTAGCATTCCTTAGTTGAACCATTTCAAGCTTTGGCTCTCCTCTATTGGTAAATCCACCCGATTTGATATATCAAATTGGCATAAGAATGACACTTGGGAAATATGGAATCTGGGTGATGTCCCTCCCCTCCTGAGAGACGAGGCTAAGAAGTTCCTTCTAGTGATCTATGGAAACGCCCCACTCCGCCTCAGTCAAAAGGACAACAAAAGCTGGGGGAAAGCAGGGTGCACAATGAATATGGGCTACAAGTAGCTCCTAGAAGATTGCGATATGCAAAACAAATCCACCATCTGGAAAGATATATGGAGCCCAAACAACCTCCCAAAGATAAACATCTTCTGCTGGCAATTGGCTCATAATAAACTCCTAACAAGCGAAAACTTGAACAAAAGAGGCTATATGGGACCGTTTAGATGTTCCCTGTGTGCCAATAGCTTAGAAATCATTGATCATTTGTTCCTAAATTGAAATTTCACTAAATAGGTGATGAATAACATATTCCTAGTATTAGTCCCCCAAATCTCAAGGCTGACAAGAAGCAGAAGTCTGATTTTTAAATGGGGAAAACACTACAAAGGCTCACTTCATAGGAACCCGAACCTAAGTCGATCCTGGAAGGCCTCGATAAAATTTGTATGCTGGCAAGAAACGAAATAATTTTGAATAAAAAACCGTCTCCCCCCTTGTAGTTGCGATAAATTCAATCGACCAACTGAGAGAGTTTATCTTGTCTAGGAAAGAAAAAATTCAGGCAGGTGATCCTTCGAGAACTGAAGAAGAAGCTTGGTTAACCAAACTAAATCTCCTGGAAGATCCCCTCACCTACTTTCCAAAAAAGACTTCATGTTGGCAGCTTCATTTCTCACCTCAAGAGTTCAAAATTTGGCTAAACAATCAAAAGAGTCATGTTCTATGTTTCGATGGCACTTCTTAAGGGAACCCAGGGGAGGTAGGAGTGGGAGGGGTTTTGTTCATCCCTAGAGGAAAAATACTTCTAACTTACTCTTGGAATCTAGGCATAACCACCAATAACTTAGTAGAGGCATATGCAATTTTCAAAGGGGCTCAAATAGCGAAGGATCGTCAAATCAACCAGTTGATTATCCTAGGGGACTCCAAGACGATAATAAGTTACTTCACCAAAAACACATTCCCAAAGAACTCAATTTTGAAAAGAATCATAGATAGAACCAGAGACACACTTTCTTCTATGCTCTCCATCTTCTATCATGTTCGGCGATCAAACAACGGGAGCACAGATGAGCAGGCTAACAGAGCCATATGCAGACTCACTGGTCATTTGTAAGTATTGGGAAGGACCAAGTTCCTAGAACCTCCCTAATGCCTCTCTAATGCTCCAACACACTTGGGTCCACTCTCCACATGGCAGCCTCCTCCACGTGGCTCTCCAATGCAAAATATTTTCAGGTCGACCTCCCGACATTCCTGGGGGATCATCATACTTAGCCAGATTTCAGATCGTGAGAATTGGTATGTCGCAGCTTGCGATTATGGATCTCCTATGCTGCAATATGTTCACTCCCCATGGGAACCTGCATCTGAGGTCACTCCCACCATGCACTTTCTCCTTTCCCCTCACCCCTCCATTAATGACGTGCGAGATAACAAACTGTGAAGATATTGAAGTAAGGTTCCACATCATGAAGATGCTGGTAAAGCATGCCACCTCCCCTCTTGAACGTCACTTCCACACTCTCACACATTCAAGAATGGCAACCATAAGGGGATTTCAGGATGGGAAAAGCCTGATATATTGTCTTTGCATCCACATGAAGTTTTTGGAAATAAAAAGTTTGTTCGACGAAGAGATACACACCGGAAATTCAAGATAGAATTTAGAGAAAAACTACAGTAGGCATGATAGAGAAGAAACAAAATAGGTAAGGGACACATCTCAAGTGCGCTACAACAACATAATCTCTCCCAGAGGACATAACAAGGATCACCACCGAGGAGAACTTAAACATGGAGAAATGAATAGGAACCAACTGTAATTGGGCAATCTAAGCATCAATTAAACTTGGAGAGAAGCGACCACTAACAGATCTTCTAGAGCCCAACAACACATTCAAGACACATACCCAGGAAGAAACATTGGCATCATAGATGTAGACCACACCAAAAATATCAGGAAAGATTCACCAGCCAGAGGAATCGCTATAATGGATTAGTGTCCAGGACAAGAAAACCAAAAGGAGGAGATGGTGGAAGACAATTTATTCACCACCCAACAACTGGACCTGAGGTTGGATTCCCACAGTTCCACTCTTATCTTCATGATGGAAACCCTTTCTCAACATCGAGCCCTGATAAACCAACTCCAAGACGAAGTCGATTTCCTAAGAAGACAAGGCAAAAAATTAGAAGAATTGCATGGAACCAGAGCTCATGATTCTGCAGAGCAAAGACAAAGTGAGGAGTGCGGGAGTAGATTCGACCTAGCCCTGCCATACCTGAACATCACCCTAGAAATTCCTCTAGAAGAAGAACGAGTCCCCGAGGTCAAGAGTCAGTAAGAATTGCAGACAATTTTTCAAATATTTTGTAAAAATGGCTATGTCTAGTCAACTTCGGGTGTAAGCATTATCTAGAACAACTTGTTATTCTAGCTTCTAGTAGTAGCTTTTTTTTGGATAGTTCCTTGTAGTAATCTATCATAAATCCTTGTAGTTGGTTCCCTTAACCAACACCCCTTTTTGTAATCTGTGACTTCGGTCCTGCCTTTTATATATAAAAAACTTTCAGTTTCTGTTAAAAAAAACATTTCAACATTGTACATTGTAAATTCAAATTTATAAATGATACAAACATGATTCATAAACCACCATTGTATTTGATAATATCATATTTTTCATTGAATCAATGATACTTGCACGTCAAAATTTCAAATTTATAACTTATAACGCAATGAAGTACAATGATTCTGATTTTAAATAGTATAAATAAATAGTATATTGAAATAGTAAATTAAATTTACTTAAAAATAGTAAAGATTCAAAGACTCGATCATCAGTATCTAGAGTCAAAACCCAACAACAACAATGGGCAATGAAATCTAAAAGTATATAAAAAAAAAATCAACAACTAATGAGCATGAAGAAGTCAATGTCATTACGTAGATTTAGATTAGGTTAGGGAAATTAAATTTTCTTTTTGAAATTTTTATGTTTTTTTAGTTCTTGTGTTTTTTCTAAAAAAAAATAGGGGGGGCTCCCAAACATCCCATTTTGGGGGNGCCCCTCTTTTTACAACACACACCCCACCCAACACAGTAGCAAAATGTTTCGCGGTGCATTTCATTGTGTTTCACAAAAAGGGGGGCATGTCGAAACGTTCTGCCATGCCCCCCCTAAATATTGTCTCGAGGAGAAAGGGGAGCACACCCCTGACCATGGGGGACTAATCCTTGTGTAACACTGGTATTTTGATATCATTCAATATCTAAATTCATAAGAATTCCCCCTGTAAATAACTCTTCCAAGAAAGAAGAAAAAATGTGTTGCATTCTCAGTAGTGGATATATCATCATAGGAGTAGAATTATATAAAAGAGTATTTTACGACCTTCTCTTGCATCATTTGGACAAAGAAGAGGTTGAGAAAGTGCTTCGATTCCTACATTGAAATTTGTAGTAGTGATTTTGATGGTTGAGTTATTGCCCAAAAATTCTTTCCCATGTGCTACTACTAGTCAACTATGGTTCATGATTCTTATTTGTTTGTGCAGAAATGATTCATATGCCAAGAGAACACACTTGAGATCTATGCATGAGTTGAGTCACTATTGTTGATTTCACTACCTTGGATATTCTCTAAATGGTTTATTGTCACCACTTGACCTCCATCCTTAGAGTGAAACAAACTCATCATCAATGTGATGGAGTATTTCACCAAATGACAAAGGTTGCGACATTACTCTCCATTAGGAAGACTACCATTGTCCTTTTCACCTTTAACCAAAAAAATGCGTAATAGTTTCATGTTCCAAAAGTGGTAATCATTGACAATAGTCTATCCTTCTAAAGTGATCAAGTGTAGGGACTATGCCAAAATTTCCATATTACCCATAAGACTTCCTCACTCTATTGATCTCAAGGAAACTATTAAGTCAAAAAATCAAACTATAATGGTGCAATGGCCTAATAAGAGTTAATTTATGCAACACATAATCCAATGTAGGAAAGAGACAATCTAAATTCATTTGCTTAAAATTAGAAGTAAAACTTCCCTCACCTAATTATTCCATAGTGGTATCTCACTAGTTTCTTAAGCCCCTCCGGAAGGGGGCCTTCTCCCCACTCTACCTACATTGCACGAGAAGAACCCAAAGACAATCCTAGGGAATAGTAAAGCTTCATAGGGTCTTTTTGTCCAAGAGAAAGTATTCTTCATTTTTGTAGACATGTCTATTTCACCAAGTCTCTCTGTAAACCAAAGTCTAACAATATAAAAGTGTGTGTGCATTAACAACCAATTAATCAATTCAAGAAGAAGATATTTATGTATAGTTACATGGTTGAATAACATTATTTGATTCAAGATGTACATCATCATAACACACACATAAAATATGAGAATGGAATAAAATAAATGAACAAGTAAAAGAAATAAGACATGCCCTTCCTTTTATGTGATAGTAGTTGAAGTTATAGGAAATTTGATTGCCCACAAAGTGGGAAAAGGGATTGTTATCCCATACCCTGGGGATAACTAAGGAGATCATGTCTCGAGGCCCATATATCCTAGACATGGAGTGTCGAGAGCCAGATGACTTGAGCATGGCATCGGAGGGCCCCTCTTTTCCTTAGTGCAACCTATTTATCAGCAACAACAATATCCATCCCACCAACCTGGTCTTGAAGTAGCAGTAAGTCTCACTCCATGAGGTAATGAAACCAATTATCATGGTATGTGTCACTCTATTTATTGAAGCACTTAAATATGTTGCATTGAATTCTCTTCATTTCCTAACTTTTGCTTGGAAATTATGCTCTTTGACTTGTTCATACCTGGAAGGGTGACATCGTTCCCCAGTAAGTTGATCTCTCTTTAGGATGGGTTGCCACTGGGTGGTTCTTTGAAAGGTCATCGTTCGTTCCCTCCATACTTACCACTTTCCATTTTTATTCCTCTGATTTCCCCCCTACCTTTGTTCGGCCATTGGGTTTGCCACACTAGGAAGGGTTGTACCTTGCCTTGTGGGAAGAAGGGGCTAAAGGCCTAGGGGGTAAAATTAGTTGGAAAGAGTTAAAATCCAAAGAAGAAACCTTTGAGATGCTTCACCCAGAGATTCATGAGAAATCAATAAAAGGCTTCTCAGTAAGAAAAGGGAACCTAACAGATAATAACACTCAAGGTACTTGTTGGTGGATGGGAGGTATCATCATGAGTCAGCCTATTATAACCATGGGCGTGTAGCGGTATGATACTACCATCTATTTGGTCACCAAACCAGGGTAGTGGCTCTTAGTGGCATATACAAGAGAAAGGGGGTCTCATCATGAGCCAGGTTTATCATTTCCATGAAATGCTTGTGGATAACGTTGCCACCTTTGGTCACCAAGCTACGATAGTGTCCCTCAACTTTTCCTTTGAAGCATAAAAATGAAATATAAAAAAAAATGAATGTAAGAATAAAAGGCAATGAATGGGCTAGGAAACAATGTCATCCATGACAAGGCGCAACTCGCCCTCTACGAAGAAACCCACATGTAAGGCTTACATTTCCCTGTTATCACTGCACCCCATGCCTAAACACTTACCCCATGCCACCCCATGCACTTACATGAATTAGATTGACTCTCACCTGGGAAGCACCCCAAACTTAAGGAGGATTATCCCAATTGGACACCTTGAGATCCTCTACAAACTTGACTTGTTAAATTGCATAACGTCTTTGAGCATTTTTTTGGGTAAATGGAGGTCTGATGCACATGTTTGGGTAATTTGATTATTGGATGTGATTTACATGTTATGATCCCTGTGACTTATGAACCCCTAGAGGACGTACTTGTTGTTGCTACAGGACCTTTCCTGGTGGACAGGTACACATGGGGAATGATTAGCTCAAACCTTCATGGGGATGAATGCCCATAGATGGATGTTGTGACCCCATCCAGGGGCAAGAAGACATCAAATATTAGCACCAGGAAGAAAGAAGGGTGTTTCCCTTGAGGACACCTTGACAGACTTAGACCTAGGGGGATCTTTATCTTCCACCTGGAAGTTGACCTTTGAAATCCCATGACGTCACCATCATGACCCTAGACATCATCCAAATCTACATTTTTCATTTTGAGGGCAGTTACGAGCTAGTTGGCACATGTGGGCATCATTTAGGGCCTTTAGAGGCCAAATGTTTTGCATTTGGAGCCCAACATTCCACCTTTGGGCCTCAACGCCACCCTAGAAGGGAATGACATCACCCTTGGAATGTTTTTAGATGATAATTAATTATATTTATGTCTAAATTGAATTTATTTGTAAATTGGCCAGGTCAGCCTTTATTTGACTTGAAAATTAATTAAAGGTCAAAATTATGTATAAATAAACATAAAGTACTCTCATTTTTTCATAACAACTCCTCACACAAGAGGAGAGGTCTGAGATTTGTTCCCTAGAAGGGCTATTGGCTGAAATTGTGAGGCACACTCTTGTATAAGGCTTATTTTTTGCAAGTTGGATCAATCTTGGAAGCTTTTATGGTGATCTTGCATCGTATTTCATGATTGTTCTTGGTGCAAGTAGGTAAAATCTTCATTTTTTGTCATCTATTGAATGGTTTATGTATGGATTTATTTGCTCACACAAGATTATGAAATTTCATGATATGATTAATGCTTGAAGTAAGGAACTTAAATTTCTACTTTCTTACTTTCTGTTTGCCAAGCTTTTCATTGAATTGATCTAGTAACTAGTGAAACCCTAGAGCCCTAGTTTCCTAGCACTCTAAGGTTTTGACCTAGTTATATTTGCCTAAGTTCTTATCCCATAAGAAGCCTAAGGAAAGCAAGGTGCTAGGTCCTAGAATTGCCTACACCCTAGTATCTTGTTTTCTTGAGGAAAATGCATAGGTGGACTTATGTTACTACTTCTCCTATCCATTCCTCTTGGACTTTTGTGCACTATCAAAATTGATTTGCAGCCTTATAAGAAGTCGTCCACTTGAATCCATAAGCCCTAGAAGGCACTAGTTTTAGCCTCTCTCTTATTGAAGGAATGATTAAACACTCAAACTCTCTTCCTTGAAGCTTTTGCTAACTTCTACTAACCCTAAACTAGACTAATTCACTAGATAACTTGATGCTGTTGCAAATCACTGCTACAGCCATACTAATTCATACTAATTTGTTGCATACACCTACATAACTTGCATCTAAGTCACTGAGAAATTGCTTGTGATAATTGCCAAACAATCTACTTGATAAATGCTAAGTTTACATGGTGTTTTCTTGCAATTTTGAGCACTAATACTTGTTGTTGTTACAAAATATTGCTACAACCATCTAACTGCAGCAAATTCACCGCAAAATTAACATTTAATGCTTGATAGACATTGCTAAAATTGCTTGTGACAATTGGTTATCTTTTTGCCTAGTTAAAGCTACCTTTTTATTGTCTTTTCAAGCAATTCAAAGGCATATTTATTGCAGTTGTTACAAAATACTTATTGTTGTTATCAAATTTTATATTGTTGCATCTTTATATCATCTAGCTTATTTTTCAAAGGTTCATGGTATTATGAAGCACTAACATCATTGGTACTTGAAAGCTGCCATATTTTCCTTTTGTTGTCTTGTTCTGGGCAGGTACGCTTTATTTTTACTTTGCTTCATCTCTTAAAGACCTAGAGAACCTTTTGAATTGAGTGACCAATGAGAGGGGAGTTTTTCTTGCATCCTTGCCTTAGTCTTATCAACCCTTTAGGTCACTGGGGATGTCTCCCTTGGGGTAACTTTGATATACTCCTAAACATAAAGGGGTTTCCTATTAAGGTGACAGTGATAGGTCACTCCCTGCTACGCCAATATTTCATCCCTTACTTGACTTAGGCTTTGGGAAAGTACATATTGCGCGATAACATGGCTCATTAAGGAGGTTTCTCTCCCTGAGCCTGAAGTTTCCTAATTTTTAATGGTTACTTTGCAGGTAACTCCCACATCACCATCCTTCAAGAGAAAGAATCAATAGATAATACTATGGAGCATCTTCCAACTTTTTGTACAACTTATGGGTCCAAAACTCAATGTCCAAAACCCAATGCTATTGGAAATCTCCATGATATCCATGAATGGTCATTAGACTAATGGAAGTCATGGACCCAATGTAGAAAATATTTCTCCATCTATTTGTTGGTCAACTGAGAGGGGGGGGTGAATCAGTTGTCACCGTGCTTAAAAAATTATGCTTCTTTTAAACTCTTTGCTGAGACACTAAATGATAATCACAATAATGCAGGGAAATAAACAATGGCAAATTCAGCATCAGTCACACATATGAGAAACACAGAGACATATATTTCTTGAGGAAACCCATAC
>SNQJ01S0002809.1:238111-251520 GCA_010110895.2 Picea sitchensis
AACACACCGATGTTTTCACGTGGTAAAACCCCTACGGGGAAACATCCACGGCCCCAGCCAACGCGGCCACTTGGAGCAGTTTATTAATGCAAAGAAAAAGATTACAGAGAGATTTTACAAGAGAGTTTCTCACAATCGATCTTTGGCAAATGACCCTCCATGCTCTTTAAATAGAGATCATGGACCAATCGGGTGTTAAGACACGGATCAATGGCCGTTAAGATCGAGGAGAGTATGAACCGTCGGATCACTCTATGTCGGGAACATATCGTGATCATCGGATTTCCTAACTACAAATGCATACTAATGCATACTAAAGAAAGACACTTTTACCTAACGACATATTAGACCAAGTAGATCTTAACTAACTCCTAAGTGTCTAAATATCCTAACAGTTTAAAATAATGCTAACATGATAATTTTTTTTTGAGTCGATTGAAATTTTGAAAAATACCTTGATTTTTTGCTTTCTCTATTTGAGGTCCCATAGATTTGAGTCCACCAACAAATGTATTAAAAAGGGAGGGCCACAGAGGCCATTTTAACTTTTATTTTTTAAAAGTTAATATATAATATATATTTTACTTTCATTAACCTTAAGAATTAATTGGTAAGTCACTAGGATAATGTCTAATAGGTTACGGGTTCGAAACAAGATACACTACTATGATACAAATGAGAACATGACCTTGGAAATGAAACACATGGCTTTATTTGATGGCCTTTTGCATCCCTTTTGTATCAATTTTGCACCTTTTTTATACTTTTATGTCCTTTTGTGTCTTGTTTTCATTGTGTTATGTCCTTCTTGCATCCATTTTTCATTATTTTTATGTCCTATTTGCATCCTTTGTTACGTTCAATTTGCATCATAAAGGAGACACAAAAAAGACAGAAAGGAGAGGCAAAATGCCCACAAATTAGAAGCAAAACAAGATGCAACAATGACACAAAAGGACGAAAAAAATAAGAAAAAGATGCATGATTGACAAAGTAGATGCACAATGGGCACAAAAAAGACTCTAAATATATGCAAAAAAGGATGCCACCTAGAGCATCCATTTTTTTGGTCCCTGAAACGTAGCTTTTTTAAAGACATAGGACGAGGAAATAAAAAAGGACACCTCAAGATTGGTTGTAGGAGCATTATGTTATTATTTCAGTCACTTCTATCATTTTTCTTAGGTATGTTGTTTTACCGAGTCCTTGGCATGGATGTGTTTAGTGTTTGTTTTGTAGGTTTACTACACAAAAACATATTTTATTTATGAATTTTTCTCTCACCATTACAAGAACAAAGTAATATTGTTTAGTTTGGTGTTCTAGTCCAATTGAACTATCTTAGTTACTACATTTGGCTTTTTATTGTGGTCTTGCTCTTGATATTGACTTGTAATTCCTTTTTGGAACTCCTCTTTTGTAGTTGATTTTATAATAGTTATTGTTGTTTTTTGGTACAATGTGGTTGTTTTGTAAATTTTCAATCTAATTATTGTGATATGTGCTTGTTAAATATTGCTTAATTTGTGTTAAGAAAAACTTATCAATCATCTTGTAGTTGTGGTGTCTTAGTCGAGAGATCATAAAGGACATCTACACAAGGTAACATGTGCACAAGGAAGACTTGTGGAAACCTAGAGGTCCTCATCCTAGATTTAGTTAGTGTGACAAATAATATGCAATGTTTGTGGTGTTTGCAATAGTTTATATAACTATAATGTAAACACTTTGTTTGTCTAGATATATACAAGTGGAAACTCTTCTAAATTGCAACTATGTTGATTCCATTCTTTTAAGGTTGCAAGGAATGGTTATGAAAAGGGTCATGTGATAAAAACAATGCACAAACCATTAATAGTCTACGAAGGAGTTGTGGTTATGTCATTTATTGATTTCATCATGATACTACAAAGTCCATAAAGAGCTTGGTCAACATCATATTTTTCGTAGGGACCTATAATTCTTTTGTTTTCAAAACCTGCATCAATTTTGTTTTATTGTCAAGGAAACTACATGATCCATGATTAGATGTGTTTGGTTGGTAGGAAATTATGTTTGTGAAGATATTTGGTCCTTCGTTGTTTCTACTTGGTATTTTTTTGTTTTGACATTTTTAAGGAATAAATCAATGAATTCTCCCTTATTTAATATTAGATTTGCATAATCAATATTGCAATTAAGGGAATGTCGACAAGAGATAGAGGTTAGGAACTTTTCCCATCACCATTCCTGCCTTAGTTGCACTCATGTCCATGGTGCCCCTCCCCCAACACTTCTTTCTAGAGGGAGGGAGACAACATACCATGATCTTGGGGGTAATTAAACCCAAGTGGGAGGGAATATCACCGGTACAACTTAACCAACCAATGAGTGACTCAGTGATATTTTGCTCTATTTTTAGATAAGTTTGGTTTTAATTTTGTATAACATCATGCAAGTTGACACATAAGTGGAAAGGATTCTCCAAGTCATGCTTCCATATGTTATCTACTATTGATGCATTTGATTTCAACGTGGAGGCAATTTTTTGTTTGAAAACGTTAAAGAGTTTCTCATGTTCAATAAGCTATGAGAAAAACCCTGAGTATGGATGTATTCAATAAGCTAAGAGTGGTGTTTTCTATTTGAATTTTGGAGAGTGTCTTGTTATTATAAAAATTGTGAAAATAAC
This sequence comes from Picea sitchensis, assembly GCA_010110895.2. Taxonomy (NCBI): domain Eukaryota; kingdom Viridiplantae; phylum Streptophyta; class Pinopsida; order Pinales; family Pinaceae; genus Picea; species Picea sitchensis. Next base: position 240,783 of record SNQJ01S0002809.1, read on the forward strand.
TTATATGTCATAGATGTGTATTGTCAACATTTAAATGAATGCTTCTTTGAGAATGTCGTTACCGGTTCATGTTGTTTTTGGACAATATATTTATCAATTGTTACAAATATATATTCAATTTATTTATAGAGCATTTTAGAAAACTCTATAGGTATTGTCAATTCTTGGCATATATCAAATCTTGGCTTGGTGTCGAAATGAAATTGATTATACATTTCTAAACATGTTAGATATGAGATTGGTGACTTTATATTATTCACCAATTTGTCTAGTTTCATATGACATGTTTATTAGTCCCTAACTACCTTGAGTAGGGACTTCTAGTAATCAATTTGCATTGATTTACAAGTTTTTAGTATTAAAGCTCTTCTCTTTATCCAATGCACTATTTGTTTTTGCAATTTTCCATAATCTGACTTAGGAGATGTTTTAATTTGCTACATGGAAAAACATCGTTGTTTGAGATGATATTTTGGAGCCTTCACCATCAGTTGGGCAACGATTTGAATACTTTGTTTCTTATTTCCAATTACCCCAAGTTTATACTTTGGGCAATTTGTTAACTTGTGAGAATCTTAATATCTATTGAAAGTAATGACAAAACAACATTAATGTTCTATTAAATGAAAAGGAAGTGGGCATGCAACACTGTGCCGGTGGCAATGGTCATTGGCTAAAGGGTGGCATGCAAGGTAGTGCATACGTTCTCAACCTTTGTACCTATGTATTTATCCTTCATAATCACAATTTCCTCTATAGTTGATTCACAATTGACCTATCCTAATAGAAACAATCAGGGGCACTATCACTATTATATTGAATATGTCAAACTTACCACGAAAAGGAGACTTGATAAGGCACTTGAGAGAACCACTTCAATTGAAGAATTGCAAGTCATCACCATCAATGACTCTGTACAACCATTGTCGCGCTAATCCAAAAATGATGCTTCTCCTTCATAAATAAAGATAAGTTCATTTATTTGTCAATCTTTTGGATCCTTCATTTTTCTTCAAATAAACTTTACACATTTTACTATACATATGGCGCCATCTAGACAACTTGCTCATTCTCATTCCTACTCATGGTCCACTCGTTACAAGGATTTATAAAGATGTAGACATAGAGAGGAAGAAGTGGTATCCTTTTGAATTCTTCATTGGCAATGGTGGTTGCCTTACTTTCCCACCTTGTTTGTGTAGTATTTCACGTCTCTCTTATTTTAGGGTGTTTTTCATTTTGATTATGTTTCTGAATAGTTGAATGATTACATGAGAAATAATAGGTAGAAGAAATCCCAATGGCACTAGGTGCTAGTTTTCCCATTCGGAGTCCTGATATAGTATTACTACACATAAGTACGTCATATATTATAAAATGAGATGCATATAACTATCACACTTTTTTATTGAAGAGAAGCATGGAAGTCAAATTTTAAGCCTATGTATCTAACTTGGACTTTGAATGGCCACTTAAAATGCAATATACAATATTTCCAAGAGGTGATTATTTTCTCAAATTTTACACTTATAAAAGGGGTACAAAATGTTGTATAATTGTTATGCATCCAAATTCACATAGGGGATTCAATCCTAGCTCTAGTAGGGAATATATACAACCTCACGGATGGAAATTTATTCCCAACCCTAGCCAAAATACATCATTTTATATCCTACACAATGCCAATAATTTTAGTTAGAGATGGACCCATGATTATTCCAAGGTTTTTGACAAATCAACATTGATAACATATCTTTCATGGAATTATCTACCATTAATTACCTACTTATTGGGGCCAACTATTCGAGATCAATACCCACCACTAGCAGTAACAAAGACTTCACCATCAACATATCCAAAACAACTAGGAGAAGAGGCACAAGTAAAGGCAATCTAATTTATTGTTTTTTTTTGCAAATTTTGTTTATATTTAGAATTTTTTCACATACTCAACATTCCTCCCTTCCAAATTCTAGCATTGACGATGCCAAATGGATTAACACATGTTTTTCATTCAAAGATCATGCATTTAAGAACAACATACCTCATTTTTACAAGCTCATCCCTCAACCCATGGTTCACTACCAAATCATAAATTCTCAGTGTTTGGACTGATTTCATAGGTTATTGTGTAAATATTGCATTAGAAGAGTTGTAGAACATCAATACAAATTTGGACCTGAATAATGTTTATTAAAGAGGAACTTGCTTAGAACCTCAATTTGGCACCACATGACTAGCACATTGTTATAAATAGAACAACAAAGAGTGAAGCCGAGACTTATTCTTCCCTGAAGTTGAGTTGGTGACCTTGCCTAGATATTCCATACACACTCTTGGTTGGCCTCAAGTCAGTTTTACACAACTATTTGACAACACTTGTGACCTTGCATGTTAGATGTAGGTATATCTCCAACTTAAGAAATCTCTTGTAACCCACAAGAAACACATAGAGTCATTACCTCTCTAGCACGATTCATCAATTTTGATTTTTTATTATCTATTCATTAAGAGCGGTGTTGATTTCTAATAATATATTAATACATTCAAAATCTATGGTTGTTCATAGCTACTGCATGAAATATCTCCACTTGACTATAAATTTTAAATAGTGTTTTATATAAACTTTAGAGTTCAATAATGAAAAGATTTTATTGAATTCATAAAAGCAATGTAGGTTTGCATTAAACATAATATAACCTCCAAACTATTGTATCAAAAGTTCTTGTAGATAAATTTAGAGATCCAGTTCATAATGTGGGTTAAGAAGGTGATGTTAGCAACATTAAAGAAACATAAATAATTGATTTTAGGATGGATTTCATTTTGCAAATACATTGTTCTCTCCATTACTAAAAAAAAGTACTTTTAGATTCGTAATTTAATATTTAAAGCTACGTGTAAAATTATTTTCAACTTAGGAAAAATACATACATCCAAATTTACCAATTACACATTGAACATCTAATTTAGCATGAAGAAAAAAGAAACGCTCTAATTTTAACATTTCACGATACATTCTCATTACCTTCAAAATATGGTAGACTTCAATCTCCTCTTACTTGTGATCATTGACATGAATAAAATGAGAAGCATGCTTACTAGTTATGAATATTTTGTTTGAGATATTTACAACTAGATGCAATCAAATAAGTGAAGAGAGCTACAACACCTTTATCATTTTGCAAATTCAAAGTGAAATATAGTCTAAAATTTAAATCCAACACTGACACTCTTACTCTCTTATTCTCAAAAAAACAAGGACTAACCATTTTGCAACTCTCCTTTATTTTGTTTTTTATCTACACAATGTCTTCTTACATATTTCCTTCTTTTGTTTTTTATGAACATGGTGTTTTAATGCATATTTTAAATAATACTTGATGAAAACAAACACATATTTATGAATTTATTGGCACTAAATGCAAACTTTCTTATCTTATTCATTACTCATTACCATGATGTAGACATGTGAAGGAGTTTTTATAAATAAATTGCTTCTACACTTCTAAATATGAATATGATTTATGGGAAGATGATTTTGTATAATATGGATTACTCTTTGGATGGATATAATATGATTTGTGGGATGATAATTTTGTATAATATGGATTACTTTTTGGATGAACATAAAAATATTTGTATTTGTTTAACTATGTGAGGGATTTTTTTATAAATAAAGTGTTTTTTCTCATTTATTTTAGATTTAATTATATGGATAATGTTTTAGAAATGTCTAATATTATTTTGTATAGTGATGATACAATGTATGGTATTTACAAACTTCGATTTTGATAAATAATTGAGAATCACAATTTTTATTTTATTTTAACATGGGTATTGGTTGTTATAATATTAAAAATTCTAAAAGAAAGAACAAACTTTTTTTTCCAAAGAAAAAAATCATTATATTCATGAGGATTGAATATACTTATTCCGACCATTGAAGGATTGTTCATAGTTTTTTCTTAAAACACTTATCCTTTCCATTATTTTCCCTTAAAAAAAAAGTATATTTACATGACTTTGCTTCCCTTCCCCCTAATTTTAACTAGAACCATATAATTCTCTCAAAAAACCAATACATCTATTATTTAAAAAACATTCATATGTTCAAAATATACGAAGAAAAAATATTTTATAGACGAAATTCCATAGATTTCGTCTCTATGCCATCAATGAATTCGTAGAACCCAAAAGCTCATGTAGGAAGCTATAAGGCCTCCTTGGAAAGATCATAAAATTTTGAGTTGAGTTGTCTATAAATATGGTTAAAGGAAAGCCATTCAAAAGAGAGACAAGCTTCTGAGATGTCCTATAGCAGAGCTTCCAAACATACATTTTCCAATTTTTTTTTCTTTAAAGTCTAATCTACGACGAAATTTGAATCCCCCAACACCTGTAATTTATTTGCTCCTTTATCTTGAGCAATTGCCAGCAAGGTTCATAAGGTAATGCATTTTGATATGTTATTAGAACTTCTACCCAAGGCATATTTGATATGCATGTAGTGGATCTGGTTAATGTATAAGACAAACCCGACCCTGCACTGAGGAGGATGGCCTCGACTTGTGTCATCGAAGAAACCCCAAGGTGTATCTATATCCAAAGCAAGCATAGTTGGGACCCGAGGGATTTTTCTCTTCAAGGACACCTTGAATTCTTTTGAAATAGAGATGATCTGATTTGTCACAACCTCTAAGGGGATGTCCATGTCTCTGAAGATGTTGTTGTGCACCCACCAAATAATGTTTACCATAATACATGGAAAACCTTCCACTTGTTTATTGATTTGTCCTCCAGCCAAATCCTTAAACAAGTATCCAGGTCCTTTCCCTCTCAGGAAGCCTTATGGTTGAATTCTGATGAGACAAGATTGAACACCTACATTGTGTAAGGACAAGTAATAAAAATATGAGAGATTTATTCTTAATTAAATTTACACAAAGGGCATCGATTGGGGCCGATCCAACGTCGTTTCCAACCTTTCTCCCAAGTTAAGAGTTTATTTGTAAGGGAAAGACACATGGTTATTTTTCTTTTGAGTGGAGCATGAAGTTTCCATAGTAAATGCCACCACCAAAGTTTATCACCAGAGAAACGACTTCCACGACAATTGTATAGCCTAGTTTTGCAGTGTATTTCCCATTAGTCGAATTCTTAAACTAGTAGGGGATGTCCTCCTCATCCTCCTTCAATATGATATAGGATTGAACCAAATTACCCACATAATAGTTCCATTCCCCTGCTAGGGGTTCCACCAGTCCAATCTCTTGCTTGGCCTTCCATCCTTGTCTTCCTTTGGCTTGGGGGGACCGAGCTTTTTCATCCTCAAGAGTGAATATTCTCACTACATGGAGAGATCAAATTAAATCTCCCGAGAGCCTGAAGTCATCGTCGCCTCTCATCCAAGGATCCTATTCGATCTTAAATTTTCTACCATTTCAAATTTTCGATGCAGTCCATGATCCCACCAGTGGGAAAGCGACTACCGGGTATTTCCATACAATGGATCTGTTTGAAGACTTATTGGGATGCCTATACTAGTATTCTATAGACCTAACCTGAAGATATTTGGATTTTAAAACCTTTCCCCATAATGAGGAGTTGTGTGTGAGCCTCTGTAGACTTCTTGTTTCTAAAGAGAGTGAGAACAAATAAATATTTTTTAACCCCCACCCACCTAAATTTTTAGGGAAGGATACATGACACCAATTTACAAGAGGGATACTTCATTAGGGTCTCGAACTTGCCCATAAGAATTGAAAGCACATATTCCTAATTTTGGTAAGGATTTTTTTTGACACCGTATCAATGGACGTCCAATACACAAGAATGCTTTCGAGAACTAATTTGATCAAAGTTAGGTGCCCCCCTCTTGAGAGAAACTTGTTAACCAAAAGCGATATTCGGGCTTCCACTTTTTTATACATCTAGATCTAGCTTGTGTATCTATACCTATTTGCCTTTAACAATAAACCTAGGTATTTAAAACATAAGTCCAACTCCTTGCATGAGAAGGGGAGCAACCTTGCTAACCTGTGAAGAGAGGAGGCTGATAAGTTGCACGGTAAAATACTTGACTTCTCATGATTGATTTCCATGCCTGGTGCTTTACAGAACATGTCCAATATACTTTTTAACGTAGATAAATCTCGCCCCGCACCTTGGGATAGACAAAGCACATCATCCACAAAGAGAAGGTGGGTTATCGACACTTGATCAATGATCTTGACTCCTATGAAATCGCCTTTGGATATGACTTCACAAAACAACCTACTGAGGGTGTCTACTATAATGAGAAATAGGAAGGGAGACAAGGGACACCCTTGCCTGAGTCCCCTAGAGGTCTGGAAAAAAATGGAAGGGGAGCCATTAAACAGAACAATGAACAAGGCGAATTCTATGCGTCCCATAATCCAATTTATAGAGGATATGTACATTCCCATTTTTATCAGGATTAACCTTAAGAAAGTCCAATTTATGTGTTCGTAGGGTTTTGAGATGCCCAAATTTAGGATCGTCACAAGGTTATTTGTCAGTTTGACCGAGTGCATAACATCCTGTGCTATTGAAATAACATCATGGATTTGTATTCGACACAAGAATTTGAATTGTTCTTTGGTTATCTCTTTGCTCAAAATAGGTTTGAGCCTTAATGAAAGTACCTTAGCCACTAGTTTATAGAAGACGTTACAACATGATATGGGACATTAGTCATTTGAAGTTTTGGCATCTTGTTTTTTGGGGATGAGGTGAGGAAAGTGGAGTTCAAAGCTCCAAGCACATTCCTTGATTTATGTGACCCTCTTACAACCATTAACAAGTCTTCCTTTAACAATTCGTAGAAACCGATGAAAAATTTCATAGTGAAACAATCAAGGCCTAGGATATTACCTTTTTGCATTGAAGATATTACAGTTAAAACTTTGGGTTCAGAAACTATGTCTTCCAGAGCCAAGTTCATCTCCTCCGTGAACATTGATGGAATTTTACCAAGAACATCTAGAATTTCCTAGATCATATTACCCCTATTTTCCATGATCATATTTTGGAAATGTCAAACACCTTCACCTGCCACGTATTTGAATGAATGAACCCATTCTTCTTCCTTCATTTTCATATCCCATATCGTGTTTAATTTTTTCCACTGATTTGCATAGTGATGGAATAATTTTGTGTTGTTGTCCCCTTATTTTAACCATATGGCGTGACTCTTTAAACGCCAAGTGACTTCTTTATTCTCTAAAATAGAGTGTCTAATTCCTTCCAAAGATCATACTTTTATAAGATTTGGTATAGAGAGAGAGCCCACAACTAAGACTGAGTGTAGCTTATCTATCTTTGATTCTGCCTCCTTCAAGGTTGTCTAAATTTTTTCCTTATAGGAATGGAACCGATGTTTCAAAACTGTCTTGATGCACATAAGGTTATCAACCATATATCTCATGAAGGAGGAAGGAGAGTTAGGCATCATATGAACCCGTGTCTTTGAGACCAAGTTTCTAAATTCATCCTTAAGAAGCCAAATATAAATAAATTTGAAAGGGGTGGGAAGCTTTTGTCCCCCTACGACCATTTGGAACATGGCGAGAAGGTTATCAGAAATGTCACCAGAGGTGACCCATGACTTAATATTAAATGGAACTTCTATTAAAGCTTCTAACACCAGAAAATAGTCTAGTTTTTTTTTAGATGATTGCATCGCCAACTCAGAAATTTTTCCAAGTAGGAACCAACTTCACTTGTTCCACGTTCACCAAAATATGTTTTTCAAAGAAAGATGAAAAAAGTGACTTTGATAGTCTGGTATGGCATTTCCATCCCATACCTCCCTTGGGGACAGAGTGAGGTTTAAATCACCTCCCACTATAGTGCAAGGGTCCTCCAACACCTTAGATTTAGAGAGACCCTCCCAAATAGGTATTCAATCAACGTAATTCCTGTAAATATTCAACACTAAGAGTTTGATGCCAAGATTTAGGGCTTCCATCTGAACAAAAATAATGGAGTTATGGGTTGACTCAGAGAGAGATATAAAGGTTGGGCTCCAACTAGTAAGCAGACCTCTAAACTACCCTTTTGCATCCAAAGAACAAAGAGACCAATGTTTAAGCCAATATTCAAAAACAAATTTTGCACGACCACCTTCCACCATAGTCTCCTACATTAAAATAATATATGGATTGAGGCTCTGGATCAACCTTTTGAGGGCTAGTATTTTACGGGAGGGGGGGGATACCCCTCTATCATTGAAGGAGAGAATGATCATGGTGTAACCCCTTTGAGTTATTTTCCTACTCGAAGGGACCTTACAATAGTAGATTTATTTCCTTTTTTAATGTCTTGAACTGTTTTTTGTTGTGCCTTCGAGATGAAGCATTTACTTCTAATGGGATTTGGAGGGGATAGGTCAGGATCTAATCCCCCTTGCATAAACAAATCATCCTTTTTCCTAGCCCATGAACTTAGGGTATATACTTTAGGAGAATTAACTTCACCTCCATCAGACAGAGAGATGTGGCTAGACACCCTTTTGTCAGCTACATTAGAATTCTATGGAGAGACCTTCAAACCTATAGCCTTGTTTCAAAGTTGGGATTCTGAAATAGGTGGGATAAACCTCCAGGGAGAGGATACCAATGAGGGGATAGGAGAGAGGGGAAAGGGATTTTTTGTTTTAAAACCACTAACTATAATGATGCGGGAAAAGAAGAGGAGGGGCATTCGAGGCATAGTGTAAGCTTACCAGGAAGAGACTTTGAAGCATCCAACACTATCACATTTGTGTCTTCTAGGGAAGCACTTGTTGTTAAAAGGAATTACTCTTTCACAACCAAAACTACCCTTGAGATACTTTGCAGCCTATTCCCCTCCACTTTCTTTGATTTCCGAACCCATATATTTTTTCTTTCCGCTCACCTTCTGGCTTCACCTTATTGCATTGTGCTTGCAGATGACCTGCTTCATGACAACCATACAATCAAAATGATAGCCTCTAGTAACCCACACACTGATTCCATGAGTTTTCAACATAGATCAAGTTAAGTTCGCCAACTAGGCCTTCCCATAGGTCTACTTCCACATGAACCCACACCCAATGCATGTCCTCCTTTATCTCCCAACCTTGCTCTAGATCATTGAATCTTCCCAATTTATTACCTATATCTTTCATGGATGGTTTGTTCTAGAAAACCAAGCAAAGGTTGGGGAGGATAGCCCAATTTTTTTGGACAATCACCTAAGCCCGTGCTGGATCGAAATCTACGAACAATTTCTAAAGCACCAGCCCTAAGGGACCCCAATTCCATTCCTTCCCCAAGAGAAGATTCACATAATCCTATGATCATAGTTTAAAATAGAGGAAACCATGGATCAAAATGTGGAAACCTGACACGTATCCCAACGACGAAGTCTAATTAGAATCCATCCAAGATTTCAAGGAATTTGCAGAGACCACCTTATCCCTAGCAAAGAACACCTTATCTAGAATCCCTATCAATTCATCCAAGTGCACATCCTTTCCCACCACCATAGATGCATTCTCACCCCTAGCTCGAATACACTTTTTGGATCTTCAAGGAGCCTCTATGCACTCCAATTCCTCCTTGCTACTAGAAATTTCTTCAGATATTTGAGCGTTGGGGATTAATTCAAGGGACTTAGTGGATGGAGGGGGAAAATCGAGACTATGGAGAGGGGATGATGTGTTTAAACCAATATTAAAATCCACTTGATGGTTGGCCTCCATGGTGGCTACAGATGGAAATAGGAAGTTAAGGAGCTTGGTAGGGTGAGGGAATGGATCTACCACCAGGATTGAGGATGAAATTTCCATGCAAGGGATATAGGGGGCATCAAAGGGGCCCCAACCCTCTTTCATACAACTTGTCATGATCAAAGATTCAGATTCCCCCAAGGCACAAGCCCTTATGTTCTACTGACTAAGAATAAAATCACGATTGGAGTAAAATATCTCATCTGATGGGATTAGATCTTCCCCGAAATCCAAAGCTTTGACTTCCATAAAAGAGATTGTTTGGATCCTCGGAGAGATCAGTATCGATCGTATGAAAAAAAGAGCGTTGGATAGGCTACATGCCCTCATTTCTCCCTAACACAAAGACTAGACCTTAACCTTGAGCCTACCACCGAGTCCATGCAGAACCACTGAAACTGCAAATCCATCCTTCCCAGACATTGAAATATTTTATTTATCAAGAATAAACTGTTACAAATACATTGTGTTGAATTGTAAATTTAATATAAATAATTTATTTTTTGAGTTTTGTCATATTTATTTAATTTTATAGATTGTTTAAGGTTGTGTTTGGTATCGATATATTGTGCATGTGTTAATTACAATCATGCAAATTCTTTGAATTTAAAAAACAAATATATGTCTATACATAATACATTATCTAACATATCAATTGTTAACACTAGCGAATTGTTAGTTAGGGTGTTAGGGGATTGCTCAATAAAAATGTGGATACTTTTCCTCTTTGTTTACATAGGAAAATTGAATATTTAAAAATAAATTTAAACATAATATAATCTTGGAGTGCAATGTATTTACTGTAAATTCTAACCTTGTACAATATCTACTGCAAATTGATATTCAGAAAAGAACAGAGAAGATACAATGGCAAATACAAACATTACACAGAGATTTTTCACCTGGAAACCCAAACCGGGAAAACCAACATATATTATATTCATACATTGTGTTACATTG
>SNQJ01S0002809.1:297344-311265 GCA_010110895.2 Picea sitchensis
ATAATAAATTATCACCAAAGTACTATGGCCCTTATAAGGTGTTGCAAAAGATTGGTACTATGGCATACAAATTAGAGTTGCCTTCATCTTCACGAGTACACCCAGTTTTCCATGTTTCATGCTTAAAGAAGGTTATAGGTGACAAGATCCCAGTTTAAACTATATTGCCAGAACTTGACGAGGAAGGAAAAATCATATTGGAGCCTGAATCCATCACTGACACAAGAATTTGCCAGCTGAGGAATAGATCCATTTTAGAGTATCTCATTAAATGGAGGAAACTACCAGCTGCAGATTCCACTTGTGAAGATGAGTCTTTTATACAGAAGCATCTAGATTTACTCAAGCGTTGCGGACAACACTTGTCTCAAGGGGAGGGGCATGTTAAGCCTTAAATAGTGGCTCATTACCCCTTAATTGGGGCATATTATATTAGTAATGTTATTTTATTTATGTCAGCTTTAGGCCATTAGTTGTAATTATACCTCCTAGTCTCCTATATATACCAAAGAGACATTTTCATTGTGAATCATCTTGTAATTGTACATTTATGTGGGCATAAGGAGGTTGCCCCCTCGAAGAGGCTTATTATCTAAATTTATCTCTTTTTCAAGGCGTTGAGTACTTATTCTGAGGGTTTTCTATGCTATATTGATATTTGGTTCTTAACAACTAGTTTGATTTTGGAACTTAGTTCCAATCACCTTCTTTAAGCAGAAAATATGAAAACCAAGATGGAGATTCAACTTATTGGGTAGAGCTAACTGATAGGCCACTGATCCCACATGCTTGAGCATTGTATAAGGACCATAAATTTGGGTGCAAGTTTCTAACAGTTTTGAGCTTTGAGTGAAGCTTGCTTATAAGGTTGTAGTCTAAGAAATACCCAATCCCCTTCAACAAAATGGCGTTCAGAACGACCTTGATCCACTTGTTGCTTCATGCGATTATGAGCCATCACCAAATTTTCTTTGAGGGCACGAAGAATAGCCTTGTGAACTATAAGATTTTTGTCAACCTCCTGAACCCTCGAGACCCCTGTCATATAGGAGAGAAATGATGGGGGATTTTGGCCATAGACTGCTTCAAAAGGAGTCATGCGAGTAGTTGTATGGTAATATGTGTTGTAACACCATTCATCTAGGGGTAACCATTGAGCCCACCGATTTTTTTGCTCAGATGCAAAACACCTCAAATTTGTTTCCAAACACTTATTGACAACTTCAGTATGGCCATTTGTCTGGGGGTGATAGGAAGTTCTGAGATGCAATTGGGTGCCCTGTAGCTTGAACAATTCTTGCCAAAAATTGTTTGTGAAAGTTGGGTCTCTGTCAGAGACAATAAAATTAGGCATTCCATGAAGCTTGAAGATATTATCCATGAAGATTTGAGCCACTGTTGTGGCTGTGAATGGGTGTTGAAGAGAAAAAAAATGAGCATATTTGGAGAGATGATCTACTACCACCGTGATGACTGACTTATTGTCCGATTTAGGTAAGCCCACAATGAAATCCATAAAAATATTTCACCAAATAGTAGGGAGAATCGAAAGCGGTTGGAGTGTACATGGGGATTTGATAGTTTCTACCTTGTTGCATTGATAGACCTCACATTCAACCACAAAGGTGTGGACTCCATGTTTCATAACCTCCTAGAAAAAAGAACGTTTAACCCTTTCATAGGTTTTGGTAAACCTTGAATTCTCGAATGTGGGTGAGGCATGAAGTTTAGAAAGCATGGTGGATTTAAGTTTGGATTGCTTGCATAAATAAAAATGACCTTTGTAGTGAATCTCTTCATTAGGCCAAGAGTACCCTAGAGAAATGAAAGTATTGTGTTGCAATTGGTGGAACGGGTTAGAAATTTTGGGTTCTTGCAACCATTCCTAACGAACATCTTGGAGCCAATATGGTACAATGAAGGAGGGGAAGAAAAGGGACCCATCTTCTTCATATTTCTGTGAAAGAGCATCAACCACTACATTTTCCTTTCCCTTATTGTAAATTATATCATAATCATAGCCAAATAGCTTGGTCACCCATTTTTGTTGCGCCGAGGATGAAATTCGTTATTCTAGGAAATACTTGAGACTCTGATTATCAGTTTTGATTTGGAATCATTGACCCAATAAATAAGGATGCCAAAGATCCAAAACATGCATAATAGCTAACATTTCCTTTTCATAAATGTATTGGCCCAAATGTCTCTCTGAAAGTTGTTTGCTAGTGAAGGCCAAGGGCCTTCCATATTGCGTGAGGACGACTCCAATTCCTTTCTCGGAAGCATCACATTCCAATAAAAATGTCTTTGTGAAGTCTAGGAGAGTTAGGATAGGGGTAGAGAACATAACATCTTTTAAGGCTTGGAAGGCATGATCCATAGTTGAAGTCCAAGTGAAAGAATTATTTTTAAAGAGGGAAGTGAGAGGAGCTGCAATCTTTCCATAATTCCGAACAAAATTCCTATAATATCTCGTTAAACCTTGAAAACCATGCAATCTATTAAGAGTTTTAGGGTGAGGCCAATATTGCATGGATTCAATTTTCTTAGGATCCACTCAGACACCATCCTTGCTGACAATATGACCTAAGTATTCCACTTCGGAGGCACCAAAGGCACATTTAGATTGTTTGAGGAAAATTTGATGTTTAGAGAGTAGATGGAGGACTTGATTCACATGGGAGAGTATCATCAAAGAAAACTAAGACAAAATGACGGAGAAAAGGATGGAAGACATGATTAATAAGACTTTGGAAATTGGAAGGGTCATTATACAATACAAAGGGAATTACCAAGAATTCACAATGACCCCCATGAGTGTGAAATGAAGTCTTGGGAATATCTTCTTCTTTCATATGGATCTGGTGGTAGCTAGAATGTAGATCCAATTTGGTGAAGTATTGAGCACCACTCAATTCATACAAGAGGTCATGAATGATAAGAATGGGGAATTTGTCTTTGATTGTGAGTTTGTTGAGGGTGCACAAATTAGGACACATGCGCCAAGTACCTTCTTTCTTGAGTACCATGAACATAGGGGAAGAATAGGGGCTAGTACTTGGACGAATAACACTCGCTTCTAGTAATTCATGAACAATTTTCTCAATTTCATTCTTCTGGGAAAAGGGATGATGATAAGGCCAAAAATTGGGAGGAAGACTGCCCGAGATGAGAGGGATGGAATGATCATGGACTCCACAGGAAGGGGGAAGGTCTTGGGGAGTGGTAAAAACAACATGGTTGTGGAAGATGATATATTGGAGGTCGGGATGTACAGAAGGTGTCTCAACACCATGAATAGAATGGAGTTGGGCTATAATTCCCGAATGAACTTTTTTGAGGAGATTTTCCATGCGATGGAAACCAATGATCTTAGGGGAGATTGCGGTGATGCCTTGGAACTTATATTGTTGTCCCTCTTGTTGGAATTACATGGTTAAGTCCTTAAAATCCATGAGAATGGGGCCTAGAGTGCATAACCATTCGACACCAAGAACATTGTTACAACCACCCATGTCTATAGAAAACATATGGGATTTCAAGTGATACTGACCAATTTGGAGTCACACATTTTCACATTGTCCCCCACATTTCATGGAACCACCATTAGCAATCATGATTTGAAAATTATTGACGACATAGATGTAACAATTGACTTCTTGGGAAATGCGGCGATGAATAAAGTTATGGGTGATACCATTGTCCAAAAGGATGGTGGATTTCCTATTTTTGATGTAACTAAATAATTTGAGAGTCTGGGGATTAGAAAAGCAAGTGAGGGCATTAAGTGAAATCACTTGGTCAACTTCGGGTGGATCAGAGGGTGGGGTGAGGTCAGAAGGTGGTGGCAGTTCCTCCATAGGTGGAACAACAACATATTCTTCAGAAAGATCCTTAGTCACAACCATAAAAATATTTTGTTCCTTACACTTGTGCCTAGGAAAATATTTGTCATCACAATTATAACAAATACACTTGAGTTGACGTTCGACCATTTCATCCCTGGTTAATTTTTGGATCTTGAGGGGAGGTGCAGGAGGGGAAAAATTGGTGGGTTTAGGGTGAGGTGGAAAGGAGGGTTTGCAGCTCTGGGAATACATAATATTTTGGGCTTCCTTGGCTCGTTGAGTAGCTTCCAACCAAGTCTGGGGGTGTGCCATGAGGACATGGGCACAAATTTCATCTTTGAGGTCATTGATAAAGCATTCCTTAAAGAAAGAATCTGACATGTCCTCCATTATGAAATCCAAGTGCTCAAATGCGGAAATAAAGTCTTCCACTGTCCTAGACTGCTTTAACTTGGTCAAATGGACTAAATGGTGGGTTTCAAAGTCAAATCGGTCATAAATTTCGGCCAAAAACTATGTCCAAGCAAGATAACCTTGGCGTGCCTTTTTTCGCCATTGCCATTGTTGTGGATCCAGATGTAGGACACCATAAAAAAGCTTGGATAAATCATCAATAATTCCATGCAAAGAGAAATAATGTTCCATTTGGGTGACCCAACGTGCATGATCTAATCTATCAAATTTGTTCACCTCAATTCTGGGAGGGCGAAGGTCTTGGGAAAAGTGGGTAGTATGAGGGCCTTGGTAATGGGAAGAGTCATGGTCATCCTAATAAGATGGTTGTTTAGAAGA
Organism: Picea sitchensis; assembly: GCA_010110895.2. Lineage (NCBI taxonomy): Eukaryota > Viridiplantae > Streptophyta > Pinopsida > Pinales > Pinaceae > Picea > Picea sitchensis. The sequence goes on from SNQJ01S0002809.1 coordinate 301,985, forward strand.
GGAAGGGTTCTGGGAACGGCCCAAGAATTTTTATTTGAGGTCTTTGATGTAGGAACATTGTTCATGGAGGTCTTTGATGTGGGAACATTGATCCTTGAGGATCTCAATAGTTGAATTGATGGGGCTCTTGTTGGCAGTGATATGCTTGATGTCTTCCTTGTGCTGGTGGTTGTCAACAATCATGGAATTGAGGTCTTGGGCTAGTGTGGTAGTCATTTGGAAAAAGGAGAAGGAAAATGATATATGTTGGGGTATATTTTATATTCTTTGTATGATTCCCCCCTTGGGGGGTGCAGGGGTAGCGCCCTCAAAAAACAAATTTCTTCCTCCGGAAACGTGTCACATATTTAGGTGGTTTTTTGGCATATGGTTTTTTGTTGATGGTTTTCTATTTCCGGTTAAGGAATTAGGGTTGTTGACTAATACAGGTCATTGGGTTAGGGTTTTGAATGCCGTTGGCTCCTATATGTATATTGTATTGTAAAAAATGTATCACTATGAATGAATATGGAATATGGTGGTTTTCCGGTTTGGGTTTCCAGGGGAAAAATCTCTCTGTAATGTTTGCATTTTCCATTGTATCTTTTATGTTCTTTTACCAAAAATCTATTTGTAGTAAATATTGTACAAGGTTAAAATATACATTTGGTATCAAAGCTTTGTTGGCTTTAGGGGGATGCCTTTGTGGTCAAGGGTTTGACTTAGGACTCTGATAAGCCTTGTTACAGTGGGAGATCTGTGGTATTGATTTTTTAGGTGAAAAGAAATGGAAAGCGATTCGAAGATGGAGATTAAGAAGTTTAATGGGAAAAGTTTTGAACTGTGGAAGCTCAATATGGAAGATCTATTGGTGGACAAAGATCAATGGATCACAGTAGATCCAGGTACTGCACCTACATGAACTTACCCAGATGACTGGAAAAAGTTGGATCGGAAGGCAAAGAGAACAATCTAACTGTGTCTCTCAGATTCAGTATTACTGAATGTGTCAGAGGAAGCTACAACCAAGGATTTATGGGATAAGTTGGGGAATTTGTATCAGTATAAGTCCCTAGTGAATAAACTATTCCTGAGAAAGAAGTTGTATAACTTGAGGATGAGAGATGGAGACTCGGTGGTAGAGCATTTGAACGCCTTTAATACTCTGGTAAGTTAGTTAGTATCTATTGAGATTAAAATTTCAGATGAAGATAAATGTATCAATTTACTGTGTTCTTTACCAGACTCGTGGGATAGTCTGGTTGTGGTCATAGGTAGTAATACAACTTCCTTGAAGTTTGATGAAGTGGTGTCATCTTTGTTGTCGGAGGAGATGAGACAGAAGAATATGGAAGGACAGAGCACAAACACATTATTTGCAAGAGGATGTTCCCAAGAAATAAATAGATCTAAGTTCTCAAGTGGGAGATCTAAGTCTAAGGGTAGATCTAAATCTATTGGAAAGTTTGTAAAGGTATGTTGGAGATGTGGAAAAGAAGGGCACTATAAGAAGCAGTGTAGATCCAATGTTGAGAAAAAGAAGGGATCTAAAGAATTTCCTTCTACAGAAGAAAATACCTCCAAGGAAGAAGCAGGGGATGTGTACTTGGATTCTTCAAGCACACATGCAGATCATGCGGCATGGTTGGTTGAATCTAGTGCATCCTTTCATATGACTACCCACAGGGAGTGGTTATGCGAATATGAAAGGTATGATGGAGGTAATGTTTTCTTAGGTGATGATTCGACAACCAGAATCATAGGACGAGGAAAAGTAAAGTTGAGGCTCATAGATGGAAGGATTAGAACACTTCCTAGTTTTCTGCACATATAAGGTTTGGCTAGAAATTTGATTTCTGTAAGAAAAATGGACGATGCAGGGGTAAAAACAATATTTGAAAAGGAAACCTGCAGGATGGTTCAAGGAGCAATGGTGTTGTTGAAGGGAGTTCGGTTTGGAACTCTGTATAAGCTGCAAGGAAGCACTATTAGTGATGGGTGTAATAGTTCCATTGTTCCTAATGTTGGAGTTGAAGAAGAAAGAACTCCTACAGTCTATGGAGAAAATGTTATGCTATGGCATCAAAGACTAGGGAATATCATAGAGAAGGGTCTTCGCCTACTACATTGTAAAGGTATGGTTGAAGGTATGTCTAACTGCTCTCTAGATTTTGATTTCTGTGAACATTATCTATATGGGAAGCAAAATCGGGTAAAATTCCCCTTTGGTGCAATGAGGGAAGAAGGAATTTTACAGCTAGTTCACAGTGATGTTTTTGGACCTATGTTGGTCCCATCATTGGGAAAATATGTCTACTATGTCTCATTTACAGATGAATGCTTGAGGAATACTTGGATATATTTCCTTAGGAAGAAATCCAAAGTCTTTGACAGGTATAAAGAGTTTAAGTCTCTTGTTGAGAATCAAACAGAGAAAAGAATTAAGGTGTTGAGGAGAGATAATGGTGGAGAGTTCTGCGGGAATGAATTTGAAAAATTATATAAGAAGTGTGGTATATAAAAGCAAAATACTACTCCATATACACCTAAGAAGAATGGAGTTTCCGAAAGGATGAACATGATGTTGATGGAAAAAGCAAGGTGCATGCTCAGTGGTGTCGAGTTAGGGCAAGAATTCTAGGCAGAGGCAATGGGTATTGCATGTTACCTAGTCAACAGATCACCCTCATCAATGTTGCATGACAAGACTCCACAAGAGGTATGGATAGGTAAGGAACCTTCTCTCACACATCTCAAGTTATTTGGTTGTGATGCATATGTTCATGTTCCAAAGGTAAACATGAGTAAGCTAGATAAGAAGGCTGAAAAGTGTATCTTTATTGGATATAAAGATGGTCTTAAAGGTTATAAGTTTTCAAACCCATAAACTAAGAAGGTAGTGTATAGTCGAGATGTGGTATTTAGAGAAATGAAGGATATTGTTAAACAAGAATTCATACCAAGTAAGGAAGAACCAGAGAACATAGAGTTTGATTTAAAGGATGATGAATCAAACTCTACATAAGAACAAGAATCAGAATCAGAAGATCCTCATACTCTAGTATTGAGGAGATCGGTTCGAGAAAGAAGGCTACCAGAAAGGTATACTCCATTTGATTTCCATTCAAATTTTTCTTTTCCTATTACTGATGATGATCCTAGAATTGTCAGGGAGGCAGTGGATTCAGAGGATGGAAATCTCTAGAAAAGGGCCATGGACGAAGAAATGACATCTTTGGATAAGAATGAGGCTTGGGATCTAGTGGAGTTGCCGATGGAAGAAAGCCCATTGACAGAAAATGGGTATTTAAAAAGAAGTTGAATGCAGAAGGAAAAGTGGAGAAATAGAAATCTCGGTTAGTAGCAAAGGGTTATTCCCAGGTTGAGGGAATTGATTTTGGTGAGATTTTTTCTCCTGTTGTGAAGTTAATCTCTATAAGATTTATGTTATCTGTTGCTGTTGCATTTGATTTTGAAGTAGAACAGATGGATGTGAAGACAACAATCCTACATGGGGATTTGGAAGAAGAAATCTATATGAAGCAACCAGAAGGTTATGTTGTGAAGGGAAAGAAGGAGCTGGTATGCAAGCTGAAAAAGTCTCTGTATGGTTTAAAACAATCACCAAGGATGTGGTATCAAAAATTTGATACATATATGTTGGGACTTGGCTTCAAAAGAAACAAAGAGGATCACTGTGTGTATTTTAAATTAATTGGTGATCATTTGATTTATTTGGTCTTGCATGTGGATGACATGTTGATGATAGGAAACAACAAGGAGATTATCCAGGATGTGAAAACTCAGTTGTCCTCTAAATTTGACATGAAGGATATCGGTGCTTCAAATTTCATTTTGGGCATGGAAATTAAAAGAGATTGGAAAAAGAGGAAACTTTGGTTAAATAAGAGAAACCATGTCGAGACAATATTGCAGAGGTTTAATATGTAGGAATTTAAACCGATCAAGGTTCCTATTCTTGTTGGGGTAAAGTTATCTGTGGATCAGTGTCCCAAGACACATGAAGAGGAGGAGGACATGTCTCGTGTTCCATATGTGAGTGAAGTTGGAAGTTTGATGTATGCAATGGTCTGTACTAGACCAGACATTTCACATGCGGTGGGAGTTTTGAGCAGGTATATGTCAAAACCAGAGAAGAAGCATTGGACATCAATAAAAAGGGTTTTCAGGTATTTTCTTGGCACTGCTAGATATGGATTGTGCTACGAAGGAAGACTGAGATTGGACAAAGTGGTGGATATACATGGATTTGTGGATGTAGATTGGGCTGGAGATCTGGATCATAGGAGATCTACAAGTGGGTATGTGTTTAACCTGTTTGGAGGAGAAATAAATTGGATGAGCAAAAGACAGGTTGTAGTGGCACTTTCAACTACATAAGTTGAATATATGACAACCACTCATCCAAGTAAGGAAGAAATATGGTTAAATATATTGTGTTCATGTATTGGGTTGGTACATCAAGTTGTAAGGATAGATTGTGACAACCAAAGTGCAATTTTTCCGGCGAAGAACCCAGCTTATTAGTCAAAGACAAAGCATATTGATATTCAATATCACTTTGTGAGAGACATGATTGAAGAAAATAAAGTATTGTTGATGAAGGTGGACACTTTGAAGAATGTTACAGATTCATTAACAAAATCTATGAGCACTGAGAAGTTCTCTTGGTGTAGAGGATCCATGGGCATTGTTGCCATGGATTGTTGACTATGTAACCCTGTAACCCCCTGTACGCAAAGAAAAAAACAAGTGGGATAATGTTGGGTATGTTTTATATTATTTGTATGAGTAGTAGTGTTATATTCTTTGTGCATTGCGTCGGGCGCATAGGGCAGTTAGAGGGAGGTGCGGGGGCAGTACCCCCGATTTTTTTTTTCTTCCTATGGAAATGTGTCACATATTTAGGTGGTTTTTCAGCACATGGTTTTTTGTCGATGGTTTTCTATTTCCGGTTAAGGAATTAGGGTTGTTGACTAATCCATGTCATTGGTTTAAGGTTTTGGATTCCACTAGATCCTATATGTATATTGTATTGTAAACAATGTATCACTATGAATGACTATAGAATATGATGGTTTTCCCAGTTTGGGTTTCCACGGGAAAAATCTCTATGTAATGTTTGTATTTTTCATTGTATCTTTTATGTTATTTTATTAAAAATCCATTTGCAGTAAATATTGTACAAGGTTAAAATCTATAGTACAGGGGAAAAAAAAGGGGTGTGGAGGGGTGGGTGGGACCATGGATAAAAAATGGTGTCAAATGATAGGTACCATTTCAATCAGGGAGAAAAGGGGGAGCCAAATAAGGGTGTCCGAGACGGGTCAGGTCCACAAAAAAAAATTGTGTTAAGAATGATAGGTATCACTGGAATCGGGGCAAAGAGAGGAACCCAATTGGATAGGTCTGAAATAAGTGTGCCGGAGGGACCCCTATACTCTTTGTTTTCTACTCTTGTGGAGTTATACTCCGACCTGAATAATACTGCAGTGACGAAATGCCCAAATGCTTAACATGAAGAAATGTGTATTAATTTCGCAACCAAAATGCAGAAGGCACAGTTGCGTGGTAATAGATCTTGTCTATTATGTTTTTTGTTTCTATCCCAGGGGTAGGATATTCAAGGTTTCTACAGACAAGGGTTTTCCCTATGCTATAGATCTCTGATATACATGTGGGGACCAACAATAGTACTCAACCCAATATCTTAGGGCACCAACTAAGGAGGCTAGACCGTGCCCTTAGCCATACTACCCGACTACCCAAGTACTAGAGAGTATCTTCCTAAGTGATGTTCTCGGTGGCACTATAGCAATCAGGTGATCGATTGATTTATCTATGAAGGGCTTCATGATATCTAGGATGATCCATATACAGGTGTTTTCTGATGCGCTACCACTCAAAGGGGTTCCAACAGGGGTTACAAGGGTGGCCAATAGATGTGCGCTTAGGTACCACTTGTATTTCTTGCATGTATGACTCCCCGACCAAAGGTTTATGCACGTAATGACATATCTATGTAGCTTTAAGACGTCAGAATACATCTCTACCTTGAAAAAATTTAACCCACAATAATTTTCCGAGGAAGGTGATCTGATACCACTTGTAGTATTCCATATATAAAATAGTATGCAGAACATAAATATTTTAGCTATAAATGACAGAGAAACAATGATATAATCAAAACAATACCATAATTATACTAGAATAACACCAGAGAGAGCATTTTGATTAATGATAGCAATGTTCACTTGCCTCTTCGAGGGGGAAACCTTGGGTAGAGCAGAGCTCTATTACAATAATATCCTAGAAAAGATTTCTCATACCCTCTACTTCTATTTATACTCTATCTATCCAAAAGAACAATCTAGAGGAAGATCCTTCTAGAAGCATAAGCTTCTATTAGGTCTTCTTACATTTGACTTATTCTTCCTTATTGTTAGACCTTATTTATATTGGCCTTTATTACATGGAATTATATTATTCTACCTACATGAGGGGTTAGGGAGGTTAGGTCCCTAACATAGGGACATCCATTGAAATTGAGGTACGTGTCTCGAAACTACATATAAGGAGAGGTTTTTCCCTGCATTTCCCTCTTTGCATTATTAACCATCAATATTGCTAGCACTATACCTTAGGTTCCCACCATTTCGTTGTTTAAATGGACAAATTTTATTATCGCTTTCGTCTTTCTTCTCATTACTGCTAAATCATTTGCTTCCATTTCTTATTGCATCGCAACCATGCTTGACTGCTAGCCACCTATTTTCTTCCATTTTCAACATCCCTGGTTGAGAACTATTGTTATGAGGGGTCATCATTTTTCATTTTTTTTCTTGCAGTTCATTTCTTAAGTCATGTTCCATGCACCTAGAACTTCATTTCAAACCACTCGTTCTTTCGAGTCAAGCTTACTATTACCCATTTAACATGCTCGATAACCAACCTTGAAAAAGGTACACCCTCGAGTCTCCTTTAACCTTTTTTCAGACTCCCTAAACATGAAAAGATCGTCGAGTGATCTTATTTATTTTTACAATGGTTAATTGGATTTGAAAGGACGTCTATTCAGTGTAAGTTTACGCCTTTTTTGGACTGGATGGACTAATTACGAAAAATGAATACTCTAGTCAACCTTGGCTAGAAGAGTTCTCCCTTGAATTGTTTTATCCTTTTATGGGCTCGGGAGACTAAATTTACAAAAAATAATACCCTTGGAGTCTTCTTTGTCCTTTCAGACTCTCTAAATATGAAATGACACACGAGCATTTACTTTCTTGGGCTTGTTAAATCCATGATATTGTATATGGAGTTTTCTTTTGGATCTTTCTAGAATCCTTAAATATAGAAAAGACCATCGAGCACCATTCTTTGCCCCGAGCTCAAGAATAAATCCATAGGTGAGAATATCGATCACACTTTTATTTTATTTTACGCTCGTTTCAAACATGAAAGAGAGAAAAAGAGTTGGGGGATTTTCCATCTAATCATCTTCACAAATGACAGTTGTCCATCAAGTCTCCATTGAATAATGCACCTGTTTTGCGTCCATGTACAAAAGTTAGGTTATCCATTGTCTCTTAGTCATGACCATCTCCATGAGTTCTCAAACTCCGCTGACTGGTTACTCTTCCATTCATCCATGGCACATTTTTGTTCCTTATCGAGTCAATTATTCCAAGTCAATCCATTTGTCATGTTGATTTGTTCAAGGGAAGTTAGCCTCTTTCGGCCATTTTTAGTCCTTTAGCCCATTCATCCTGACCATCCCTATATCAATTGTGCTCTACTATTACTCTCTTCACACCATATACTTTTATATGTTTCATGTCGATTGATGAGGTATACATCAAGGCCCTTATTCAATGGATTTCTTCTTGTTGACTCCAAATCATTATCCAGGTTTGGAATATATAAACCAGTTAGTAACCTAGGATATGTAGACATCAGTGGCAGATTCCCTTGCATTTTAGCATTGGGTTTACATCATTGGCTCTTTTTGAATGAATCTACAAGTGTTCTACTCCAACTCATTTATTCACACCTGCTAGATTGTACTAGGTATCTTGGGGTCCATCCTCATCATCGGTGGATTAACTCACGTCCGTTAATGGTATAGATCAATTATCAGTAAGCATACCATTTATACCATGCTCGACATCATCTCATCTATTTGCATGCAGTAGATTCACACCATTCGGATTTGGGATGAAGACCTTGGGTTGGGACCACCACATCCTTGATGGAATTCCCTCCCAAGTTGCGATGGATTTATTCATGAGTACTTCAGAGATCGCTTGGACATCGAGTCATCTCATTGATTTGTATACTATGACATAGATCCACATTTGTACTTAGTCATGGCTATGCTCTCACTTATGACATGGATCCACAATGTATTCTTTCATGGCCATGATCCAGTTAGTTGCATCATGCATGGATCCTTGGCAACTATTCTTAGTTTCTATTATAAATCATGGGTATGCCCGCCTTGGGGATGTTATTATTATGCAGGACTGGTGATGCTTTCTATCCAGGTTCCTTCATCCAAATCTATGTGATTTTTGTTTTTAAAGTATTTCGACCATCAAACACCTCTTTTGACCTCAAAATTTAGGGGGCATATGTTATACAGTTATTTGCCACATTGTCACATGATGGGCATCATATAGAGGTTAGCAGTATGAGACGCTTAATTATACCACTTTTCCATTGAGATTGTAGTACCTTTTTGCTTGGTCACTGATTGTCCCATTACATCCCGTGACCAATATTGTTGGTTGCTTCTTGGACTCTTTCAAAGGGAGACCGATCACTCCCTGTAAGAATGCAAGGCACGACCGTGCATGTTACTCCCTATTTAGGATTAGTTTCTAATATATGAGATTATACCTCATATTTTTCATGGCTCGACCTCGAGAAGCTTGTGATCTTGGGCATATGGATCCTACCTAGATTAACCTTTGATATTATCTCTATTATCCTATATATTGAGGGTCTCTCATGGGGAAAAGGGGGGAGAAAGAAAAAAACAAAATTATACTGGTGGTTTGATTACAGAGCTTGGGCAAGAAACTTGGGAAAGGACTACATCAACTTCCTTGATTGTAAGTTGTAAACCATTTGTTCTATTTGTTGGATCATGTTGTCATTGATGCCAATGGTTTGATTATTTGGGAGATTGTTGGATCATGTGTCATTGATGAAAATGGTTTGATTGATTGATGTCAAGTAATTGATTGATTGATGATTGATGAACAATGTATATGTATTGT
>SNQJ01S0002810.1:1306-12173 GCA_010110895.2 Picea sitchensis
GGAGAAGCTTGGAGTCCTCCTGTCAATGATGCTTGCACACCTGTAGACATCCTTCTTTCCGACATGACTTTCTCGGTCCCGAGGGCAATGAGTACTTCCTTCGCAGATTCTTCAAGTGCGCAAAGCTCCTCGGACATACTCACTGAGGGTTAATAAAATCGGGTTCACGAAGTAATGTAGACATGAAAATAAGATGTAAAGTAAGGATGTAATGATCACTGAACAATCTTAACCAAGGTTGCAAGCTCAAATTCTCGATTTGGAAAAAGTGTTCTTCGTGCATGACGCGAAAGAATAAATAGGAAACTCAACAACATATTTCTTGCAACAGGTATGAGGCTTCATTAACTCTTGTTCTGTTCATTGTGGCGCAGTCCATCAATCAAGTGGCGAGCCATAAATGTTTTTCCAGCCGTTCGGAGCATCAGTCGAACGGATATATCATCCCCAACGACTATATTTATTCTCCATGGCGAAGTGACCTATGTCGCTGTTCTGATATCTCGACGAAGATCAAATTCTGTAAATTTTCCTTCTGCGAGGCTCCCTTTGGAGCCTTTTGTAATCTTTCAATCTTAGCCCTCTTCCTACTTAGCTTTCTAGCCTTCTTTCCAGTGAGCTTCGTCTCAGTATTCTTCTTTTCATTCTGATTCTTATCTTCTTTAGATATAGTTACTACGCGCTGTTGAGAATATTTCAGGGTTAACATCTCTTCTGCCTCTGGAGAAGTACTTTAGTCTGATGAGGGTATTCTAGTGGTCTTTCAGCTTCGACATCAAAGTCTCTAGGGTCAAATATCTTTGATCCATTTTCCTGTCTTTTAATCAATTGAGCGATCCTTCTGGTCATGAAATCTTTTAACTCTTGTTTTTTCTATTCCGAGGCTTCTTCTTCTTCTTTCCGTTTGGATTTATCTCTTTCAATCCAAGGTTTCCCTAATAACATGGTAAATGGGGCGCTGTTTTCAATACATTTGATAATCTCAAAATCTTCCTTCGTCGAAGTTCCATTGACAGTCGTAGATATCTGAGCAAGCCTCCCACATAAACTTACCAACTTCCCTCTGAATAGTCCTATTCCTCCTAATGAAGGGATCATAATAGGCTTCCCTATAGCTTCCCAAGTTCTCTCTAGCATAATATTCACTTATGTCTCTTCATCAAGAACACAGTCAATGTCGAAGTCCCCTATTCTTGCTTCAATGCATTATTTTTCTTTGAAAATCTCTGATAATATGACATGTCGGTGGTCATTAAGGGTCTCCTTCATTTGTATCAATACTTTCTCTGATTCTTTCTAGGGTTTTTCCTTTTCTGGATCTGCCTTAGGGTTTTCTTGATTCAAATTAATTCCTTCAAGCTTAGCAATCATTCTAGGGCAATCCAACACTTCATGGTCCATAGCCTTACAACAAAGACAACTAGGTCTTCTGCTAGGGCATTCCTTAGCAATATGTCATGGTCTTATGCAACTATAACAGAGGGTTAATCTTCTCTTTCTTCAAAATGATCCCAAACTTTTTTTGTAATGCGCACTAGGATCATAGGAGGTAACTTGCAACAAATTCTTTCTAGGATCCTGCATCCATTTGTTAGTCCAAACATTCTTTCTATGCATAGGTATAACATATATTTCATTATTCTTATCAGATCTATTCATATCAAACCTTCTTTCGTCTATTAACACCCTAACTTTCAAACTAGGACAAAACCTATCAGATATACCTAGATCCATACACTAGAAACAAAAATTTCCACCTATCTTACTTTTACAGAGCACAAATCTTTCAGATCTAAGACTTCTTTAGCTATTCTTACCTTTAATAGAGCACAAAGTTTACAGATCTTACCTCTTTCAATAAGAACTTCTYRCTTTTACCTTCCTTGGAGCACAAAGCTTTCAGATCCTGCTTCTTTTCTACAGATCTAACCTTTTTTTTTTAGATTTGGCCTTCTCTCTTTAGGTTGGGATTCTTTTTCTCAGACCTAACCTTCTTTATTTAGCACAAAGMTTTACAGATCAAGTAGAATACTGCGCACTAGGGCACAACTCTAGAGCTTCCACAGTTTCAGGATGAATTTTCGCACAAAGCTTCCTCTTTCTTAGTTCCCAACAATCATAGTTTCATGTCCTGACAATGGAACCATTTGTTGGCACAGGGGAAAACCTAGGGTTCAATGCTCAAGAGCACACCAACAAATCCCTAAATACCAACCCTTTCGACAACACCTACAAAGCAGATGAAGTCTCACCCGAGGTAGAGGCAGGGGTGGTTGCAGGACTCATGTGTCTGTAACCTTAGCCGGGACACAGATCTGTGATTATATCGCTTACAGAGTACTTAGCATAGATAATTCGTCAATATTCAACCTTTATTATACTTTGTAGATAACACAGATCATCACAACATTCACTTAGATCTAAGGTATTTCAACACTTAACAACAGTAAAACAAATCAGATTCGGTAGATCAACACTAAGCATCTTCATACATGTTAGATCTAACATTCACACACCTCTAAGAACCACGAAGCATAAGTAGATCTATTTAAATATATCAAAAGCACTTAGCAAAAGAAGGGATAAACACATCAAGTTGAAGCACAAAGCATAACACACAGATTTACGTGGTTCACCCCCACCCTGGGGCTATGTCCACCAAATCTTCTTCTTTATTAGCGTCTTCAATCGATTACAACATAGAGCCACCAAAAACCTTCTTTGCTTAGGAAAAAAGATCTGGGCAGCTCGCTAGATCCTTCTTCCTTGCGTTACAACACAAAACCTTCCACAACTCTTTACAATGACTTGCACTTAGCTCTACAAGCCTCTTACAGTCATGCAAAGAACACTTACAAAATCTATTAGCACCTAGCTTACATCACATACATCCCTATATCTTTCGATAGATGCCTAGATATCTATTTATACATTACAATATCTCACCGACAACCTTAGGCTGAAACCTAGGTGTCCAAAACCCTAAATACCAAAACCCTAAATACCAAAACCCTAGGTGTCTAAAACCTTAGATCAACTTGACCCATATTTTCAGGGCTTCGCCCGCCTGTCTTTCCTTCGTTCTCGCGCAGTGCTCCAAAGCATTCAATGGTGGCTCTTTTTTCTTGCTGACTTGTCCACGATCCTTCTTCCTTGCTAATCTGTCATCCTTGATCTCTTCGTCCAACGACTTGCTTTCCCACACTTCACTCTATCTTTTTTTCTCTTTTTCTCACTTCGAACCAGTGACAGTCACTGTGTCTTCCGCGAAGTTCGCATTTCACCTCTTCTTCCTTGATCTTCGCTTCCTTTAACAACCTAGGGCCAACAAAGTGAGTTCTCCTGGAGGGATTTTCGTAGAAGCTATAGTACTCTGAGACTTTCGGTTTAGCCTATTGCTGAAGCCTTGGAAGGGAGGTGGAAAAACGATGGACTTGTGATAGTGAAGGTGTACACTCCTGGGGTGGGACAAACATGTGGGGAATGAGGGTCTGTGGGTGTAAGTGGCTCCTGGGAGAAAATCCTTCCTGTTGATCTGTGCAAATTTCCTATTGTCCTTGCTAGGCCTAGGAATCCCTTTCACGATGGAGTTTAGTCCTAGCTAGGGGGTGACCCACTACTGAGCGTGATGAGCAACGCGGTCTAAGTCTGGGAGGTTCGTTGGAGGTATGCACACAATTGGTGGTGATCTATTAAAAGATAAGTACCAAATATCTGTGCTCTGTATGATGTGTATCTTGAAATCAAGTTATAATGTTATTAGAATTGTCTGTATATATTGCATGTATGTTTTAATGTCGTTTCTGCATGAATAAGTGTATGAACATAATGCTATAACTGTTTAAATTGCATTAGATAGATATGTATATAAATATATATGGTATCAGAGCAAGAAAGTTATTTGGTGGCATGGCCTGGCCTGTTAGGTTAAGGCCATGAATGTCACAAATTGGTATCATAGCAGAAAAGAAAAGATACAGTTGATTAGGTAGTGTTACCCGACAAAGGTTGATGATCAGGAACATCACAAAAGTATCGAAATAGGAAAAATTATATAATGATCCAATTCAGATCACATGTTCCTTAGAAGTAGATAATGAATAAATTAAAAAAAAAACAAACAACAAATAAAATAAACCAACAAGGATATTGCTCAAAGTATGCTTCCACACTTTGATACTTAACTTCTAGAAAAATAGTACTGAATACAAAAAATTGTGAAAATGTATTGCTAAGCATTTCAATACATAAACAATTTTCTTACAAACCTCATAACATATTCCATGATAATAGCGTATTCTAACCAAACATATGATGAATTAATAAAGAAACTAATGCATATTTCCATAAAAAATTCATATCTTTAATATTTCACGTACATCATCCTATGAACACATCCATACACCATAAAGTATACAATAAAGAAGAATTAAACCAACAATATTTCATGATAGTGAACAAAGATTTAAATTAAAATGTTAAATAGTGGAAACAAACAACTAGTGGCGAATTTAACATAAATATGTAAAAGTCACATGTTGTGTAAAATAAAATCCAAAGTAAAACAATACATCCTCATTTGAGCAAGTTACATCCTCATTTAAGCAAGTTCTTTTGAAAGCAACGTATGAGTTTCTTAAGAAAATGACAACCCTGACTATGAAATTTACATTCTCTTTTATAAACTTCTATTCGAACTATTTATATAACTAACATATCCATAACATATCCACATAGATTTAACATCCATGTGCAAACCTAAACTTTCAACCATGAAGACCATGGTTAGTGTTGGGTCCTTTTTGAACTTTGTGCCTGCAACTCGATAATGAATTCTTAGTCATAAAGGATGTGCCTTCACTCTCTTTAATTATAATCCCTTTTTCCTTACATGGGGCCTCTTTATTTATTTTTGATGGTGTCATCCTTTTCTTTGGATGTATTGGACTTTTGTGAACCCTGCTATCTAACAACTTCCTCTTGCAATGTTGGATGTGCTAGTAGTGGAAAATTGCGCTTATAAAAAATAAATTGCCTCCATTAATGTCCTATAATATACATTTTCTAAATTTTTTTACTGTACAATGCTTCAATATCAGTATGAAATGAAATGGCATAGATGGATGAACTTTAACCAACTCCATTACCAAAGCTAGAATAGAAAAAATATGTTCTAAAGAGTTTATAATATCCTTTCCTGAAATTAGCGTGTCACCTCCATTAATGAAATCTATATCATTGTGACATGTTATCAATGGACTTTCATACACATGGTTTGGGAACAACCAAGCAACATCTGCCCATGGGAAAGGAAAACTGAATTTACAGATTGGGAGAAACCGATTTCTGAATTCTTTTGTTACCCTTTTAATATCCATGACCTTTTCTTGTAAAGCTTCAATTGTATCTTTCTTTTCGCAGATTTTTTGACATCAAGGACCAATTCATTTCTATGTTTTATCCCAAATTCTTCTAAATCATTTCCTAATAACGAATTGAGATATTGAATAATTTGCTTAGATTATTCGACATTCTTAGAGACATCAAATAGTATCCTTTTAATATCAACTTTGTGCATTATCAATTATTGTTGTTTCATAATAAAGAAATAATAAAAAAAGGATCTAAAAATGTGCATGTGCTCCATAATCCTATCCCAAACTTTTGTTGTTTAGCATCAATCGAATGTTTCTTTTATACATCTTGACTCAAGGAATCTTGTAAAATCTTTTCAAGGTTCTCCTAGGCTCTCCTAAGTGAATCAACTTCAACGCCTTTTCTAGTTATTTATGCATGTAGATTTTCAATATTAGGGTCCTTCCTATTGATCACCTCCGCCAAATGAGAAACATTTTCCTTATTTGTGATATTTATCCTCTGAATATGGTTTGTTAATTATGCAACTTGAGATTTATATGTTGATACATTTTCTAGCATATCGTCAACATTATCTTCACCACTAGAAATATTTATAATTTTATCATCATCCACAATACGAAACACATTAGACTAAGACTTGAATTGATGGGTCTTTTCCATAAGGTCTTGCTATAGCTTTCCAATATCAACATAATGATCTCCTAAAAGCTTCACCTTTTATTTCCCAAGCTCCTCAATTTTTTTTTAGACATATGATAATTTAGTCCTTTTAGCCTTTCATTTTTTGATGCGAAAACATCTATTTCTTGATATGTGCTCACCAACTCCTTGGATTCTACTAGCTCATGTTGCGATATATTTAACTTAGTTTTGAGAATATTGATCTCAAAATCCTTGGCATATATAATGCTTTTAATATTCTCATTTCCTTTGGAAGCATCGACCATGGATAAAAATTTTCTTTCCAATTCCTTAACTCTTGTGGTCTTAACCCTATTGACAATGCTCTCATTTCTTAATTGAGTGTCCAATTTACTAACCATATCCTGCAACAAACATAAATATTGCAACAAATACCAACGAAACAACAAAATATTGAGAATAACAACACCAACAATGATACCTTTATTGATAGGAATCCAAGTTTACTTGCCTCTTCAATGAGGAAACCTCTAGTAGAGAATATCTCTATTACAATAATTCTCTAGACAAGACTTTCTTGTGCCTTCTACATCTATTTGCACTAATTCTATCTTCTAAAGAACATTCTAGATGAAGATATTTCTAGAAGAAGAATATTCTATTAAGTATTCTTACATTAGAATTGTTCACATTATTACATAGGGCTTACTTACTAATGTCATCCTTTATTACATGGAAAATATATTATTGTACATACGTGAGGGGTCAGGGAGGTTAGGTCCCTAACATGCCATCCCCCTTGAAAAAAAACCTTGTCCTCAAGGCTCGAGATGAGGAAATTGTTGTAGAATAGTAGTCGGATCCTAGGTGGCATCTTCTAGTGGTGTATCCTTCCATTGAGTTAAAAGTTCCTTGTTGGTGCATTGTTGGAGACGACGCTCATGCTGGTCCAAGACTACTTTTGGATACAACCAAATGGAACCTTCTTCATCCAATTCAAGGAGATGGTTTTGAGTTTGACACTTAGTTCCAATCACTTTATTTAAGAACGCGACATGAAAAACATGATGGAACTTCGAGTGACTGGGCAGAGCTAACTTGTAGGCCACAGGCCCTACTCACTTGAGAGTTGTAAAGGACCATAAAATATGGGGGTGAGTTTATGATAGTTTTCAAATTTGAGTGAAGTCTAATAATAAGGTTGTAGATGAAGAAACACTTAGTCACCTTCAACAAATTAATGCTCAAAACAACCTTGATATGCTTGTTGCTTCATATGATTCCGAGCTAGGACCAATGATCATGGAGGGTCCAGAAGGCCCAAAAATAAAGTGTTCATAATCTATTTAAAACTACACCAAGTCAAATATCCCATCACAATATTTCCAATGGCACAAACGGTGCCTCAAACAGAGTTAGGACGAATAAGTTATGGCCAGTCAAAGGTTTTGTCAAACATAGTGAAAGTCAACCTATCCGTACAACTGATGTCATCATCTGTACAACTGATGTCAGCAGGTGATTGTGTAGAGATGACATCATGCTGATATCAACATGTTGATATGGCAACACGAGAGACTTCCATGTGTCATGCATTTTTGGCATTTGTGCGGCCACTTGGGCCTATCGACGAGTGCCACATGGCACCCCCAGGTGACGACATGTGGCACCACCCAGGAGTCACCACATGGTAGGATGACATCATGACATGTGGTGCTGATGTCGTGAATTCCACGTGACAGCCGCACATAATGAAAAGTGGTAGCTTGATCCAGTGACACGTGGCTGGACACATCAACATACAATAGGAGGATGACTGGGCAATTTTGGTGAATGAGAGGGCACCGCGTGGCACCCCGGAAATTCCCAATTAGGGCTCATGACCAAAGTAATTTTTTTTTATTAAAATGGCATCACACCGACCGATCCTTGTATCCAGTTCCAGATCGGTCGGTGGTCCCCGAATCTGGCATATTCCACGAAATCCGAAAGTCAAAATCCAATATCGGTGGCCCATATCCGACAACATCCACGGATTTCTGGTGGTTAGTACCATCCGATCTGATGAAAATTAAATGCAGGATTTCTGTGCTTCTGTCACATCCAAAGGATAACAATAGTGCTAACTATGGCAGAGGTTACACCTAAGTATGGTAGGAGTTTGTTAAAAGAATTTAATGATCCATTGTATATATATATATATATATATCAGTTGCAATTAAAACTAAAATGGGGAGCCCGCAGGTTTGACCCCAGGTCTCCCCAACTACAAACCTTAATTTTGCCTCTACTAACCAATCAGGCCAATGACCTTTTTGAAATATTTTCCCCCAAAGTTGATTAAAAAATCCACTACAAGGAAAAGACCCTATAGCGGAGGTTTTGGCGGAATCCCCTATAAAAATAGCCCAAAAATCCCTTTGTAGCGGAGGTGCGTGAGCGAATGTTTTAACAAAAGTTTTTTTAATGGTGTGTTTATAAGACTATACCGCACCGGTGCGCCATCAGAAAACAATGCACCAGTGCTAATAGACAATGGTGGATCATTGCAGAGTTATTTAAAAAAAATAGAAAACAACAGTGCGCATCATATAAAAGTAGCTTGCGAGAATCGGTGCACACAAAATGGGTGCACCGATGAGCAATAAATAGGTGCATCGTCTTCATGTTTTCCTTTTAAAAATGCATACTAGTGCACCGTTGTCCATTAGGTACACCAGTGCGTTCCAAACTAGTGCACCATCATAGGGATTTAAAAAAAAATAACAGTGCGTTGTTTGCAGTGGTGCGCCACCATAAATCAATGCATCGGTGCGAATAGACAATGGTGCACCATTGCAAAGTTATATAAAAAAAATAAAAAACAACGGTGCACATCATATAAAAGAAGCTCGCAAGCACTGATGCACAACAAACATGTGCACAATATTTGTGTTTTGTTTTAAATGCATAACAGTGTGCCCTTGTCCTTTGGGTGCACTGGTGCATTCCATATGGTGCACCATCATAGGGTTTTTAAAAAAAAATCAGTGCGCTGTTTACAACGGTGAGAACCGGTGTGCTTAAAGCGAGCGCACCAGAATAATGTAAATAAAAAAAAAAGCGGATGGTAAAAAACCATTTTTACTATTTCCAATGCAGAGAAGCTCTCAAGGACATGTGCCACCTTCTCCCAACTAAAGCACACTGCCCTCGGTGCTTGCTTTTTTTCTGTTCGGTGCTCGGTTCATGGGATTCCAATTTTTCCATACAATGGACAAATTTCATTTTTTTCACTACATTCCAACCATGCCTCCTCGACGCGAAAATGTCCAGGTAAATTCTTTATTTCTTTGTACATTGTATTTATACGCGATTAAATTGTGAAATTGAGTAAAAATTGCATTGTTTTTCATATTTTTTTTCTTTTCTGCGCTATGCGTTCGAGCCGTTCAACGCGTACCGCGCATGGTGCACCAGTGCGTCGTAATACAAAACACACCAGTGCGTATTTATAAATGATTCATCGATGTGTTGACAATAACGACGCACCGTCTAATATAAATAGTTTCCGTTAAACAATGCGTTGTTTATAGTGAACACACCCATGCGTTCATAAAACTATATGCATTGTTTAATGGAAACTATTTATTTTCGACGGTGCGTTCCTAATAGATGAACTGGTGCGTTGTTTATAATGAATGCACTTGTGAATTCATAATAAATGACACACCATCAGAAACAAATAATTTCCATTAAATGGTGTGTTGTTTATAGTGAATGCACCGGTGCATTCATAAAAATATGCGCACCATTAAAAGAGACAATTGTTCAAGCAGTGCATCCTTGATAGTTAACACACCAATGCGTACACAATAAACTACACAACGTGGACATTATTTTGTTTTTCAATTGATGCTGGGATTATACAGAACGAACCGATGCACAAACATGGATACGATGCACCATTCAAAATGAATGTCTATTTTAAGTGGTGCGTCATGATGAAATGAACACATCAGGGCATTGTAGTATCTATACACACTGTGATTTCACGGTGCATTGTATACAATGGGGCACACTGGTGCATTGATAATTACTATGCACCGCGTAAAATAAATTACATTTTTCATGCTGTTCGTAAGATATGTGTGCGCACCATGGGCAATGTGTGACTGTTTTGCAGGTGCACTGAAGGTTAATTTTTTGTTTTTTTTTGAAAAAAAATTAAGTTTGCATATTTTGAAATAAATTTATCATTTACTGAAAAAAATTTATGTTTTTATGTATGATGCTGATGTAATTTATATGTTAATTATGCAGAGACATCAATACATGGATCAAGAGAAACAACATAGAGTGGACCAATACAATAGGGTTCGGGAGTGGGAGGCCAAAGAGAGAGAGAGGGATTTGTACCCTCTCCCTAGTACTACAACTATGTGGGTCCTATTGAGGAATGTAGGCCTCCTCAAGTACTACAAGGAGGATACATCCCTGAAGGGGAATTCTGCCTTTCTTGTGCAACTGATCTGTTGATGGGATGCCCATCAACATGCGTTCAGATTCGTTCCTCATCAGTGGTGCCATCCCACTGAGGGGGATATGTATTTTATCACTAATCTATCTACGAGAGGGGAGGATTTTCCCCAGTTTCTTGATGTCCCGGTTACGAGGAAAATCACTCTATGGCATGTGGTAAACCACAACATATAGAATGACTGCAGAAAACGACTCTAATCCCAAGTATGCTATATAAATGTAAATGCTAGCAAGACAAGATAAAGATTCTACCTCGTTCAGACATTCGATGAAGACCACCGTTGAGCACTCGACTCAAATATTTATACCTGCAACTTGTCCTCAA
>SNQJ01S0002810.1:15150-35901 GCA_010110895.2 Picea sitchensis
TAATTTGGTCATATTTTTTATATTCCCATAATTAATACAAGTCTCAAAATCTCTAATTCAACAATTTTTTACTGTACTATAAGGATGCATGAATGTCAAACTTAACCAAGAAAAGTAAATACTTTATAAAAATGGGTAAAGATATGTCTTATGTTATTAATTAAAGTTTGGGCAAGTTAAAAGTAAATTATATTAATCTTCAATCTTACTTGTGAGAATTTGTCCTCATTTAAAGAATATTGTTTTTGTTCATAAGTTCATAATGAATAATTAAAAATAGTTATGATAAACACAATTAACATTTATAAAATCTTTGTGATATTTTAACTTCCTCTTAATTGTAATTTGGTCATATTCTTTTTATATTCCCACAATTAATACAAGTCTCAAAATATCTAATTCAACATTATTTTACTATACTATAAGGATGCATGAATGTCAAACTTAATAAGAAACATGTTCAAAAACATAAAAATATTTAGAATATTAAATATTTTAATTTGTATGAATTATTCTCTTTAAAGAAATTTTTTAAGTGGGTTAATTACATGTATTTAAGTTTTATGTCATTTTTTGATATCCTATGTTACATGTTGTTAAGAATTGAATTAGCTATTAAGAGTCGTAAAATTTATATCCAATTAACTATTATGAGCCATAAAATTTATATCCAATTAACTATTAGGAGTCGTAAAATTTCTTACCCACAAATAAAAAGAGGGGATAAAGATACGGGATAAGGGATAAAAAATTGTTATGATCTACATGTTTAGTTCAATTATGAATTATATATATATTTTTTATTATATATTATATGTAATATAAAATTAATATATAACTTAATATATTATATTTTACTATGTTATAATTAATATATGATATAATTTATTATATAATTTATATTATATTATATTTATTATATATTATATTATTATATTTATAATATAAAATTAATATATAACATAATATATTATATTTATTATATTATTTTTTCCAAAGGAAAAAAGCGTAACTTTTATTAAAATAAAATAAAAATTACATTCTGAATAATGCATGCAACGAGCATGCATTTAGTCTAAAAATACATTTCAACCCCAAAGGAAAGAAGGACATAGCAAAAATGGCCCTCAAAGAGAGGTCCTAGAACAATAAAAGTCTACAATGAAAATGGCCACAAAATCTCAGCCAGGAAGAAATTGTAGAGTCAAACCAAAAGAAAACCTGGACGGACCAGGGCATAGTGGTAAAGAAAAACCCCTCAAGATCTGGATCTGGAGGGACAACAAACAAGGGATGGTTTTAGGGGCTAAATTTCGCTCATGGGTTGATTTTCCATGGTTTTTGCCAAAAAAAGATTCACTCTTCTAAAAATGATTCGCCCAAATTCTATAGGATAAAATTATTTTACCTTAGAAATCGCCAAAATTTTATACAAACTATATAAAATCCTTAGAAATTTGAATATTTTTAGAAAAATATCGCCAAAGATTCACCAAGGTTTCTAAATTTTAAAATAAATTCCCATGCTTAAAATAATCCATGCAACAAACAAAATGAACTGCACCCACATAAGAGAAATCCAAGAATTGCATGCCCTAAACGGACCTCAAAGTGCTAACCGTCCCAAAAATCAACAGTGCAAGACCGAAAGAAAGGACCTCAAAGCTCTGACTCAAATCACTGAAAAATAAACAAAATCCCCACAACCACTCCACAAAAAACCAGAGCCAAGGAGAGCTCAGGGACCCCAAGCCACAAAGGCCACTGAGAAAACCCTAACATTGCATCAAGCCCTGAACGAACCAACATGGATGGAATAGCTATATCCAATCCCTAATAATCTTTTGAAAAATCTCCACGCGTGCTAAAGGATGAAGCAACATAATAAGGAACCCCACAAATGATGGAAAGACATAAAAAATAAACATATATGAAAATGTAACCAGAGGAAAAAACCGCTAGATACCGGACATCTCACCCGTAGTCAGAGCATCACATCGGGGTCCGAGCGAAGGACTCACGATCACCAAAACTCTCACTGATTAAGCATAAAGAAAGAGCACCACACGAAGAGACCTGGCTCCTCTAAGGCACAAGCTCCATATCTGACAGAGCAAGCACAACCCCAGCCACCCAAGAGAGACAAGCCACGAAAAAAAACTTCGGCGTTTGTAGTAGGCTCAGTGAAAAAACACCAAGAAAAAAAACAAAAAATGGGGCTTTGCGACTAGGGTTTCCCCATCCACAGAGCCCATCAGATCCTCCACTCATATGTCCCCTCTATTACATTTATTATATTATAATTAATACATAACATAACATAAGATATTATATTTATTATATCACATAATATATTATATTTGTTATATTACATAATATATTATATATTTGATTTTTATGTAATATCTTAAGTATATATTATTATATGGGTTTAGAGAGAGACACATGCATTAGTTATTTAAGGACAATGATTTTTATGTAAATGACACATGCATTAATATTTAAGGACAATGATGTTTTTTTGAAAAACTCACTTAGGAGGCTCATTTTAGATTTGAATATTCTCCTCAAAATAAAAAACTAATACAATATAATATGATATCGTAATGATATAAAATGGTGGGTACCAAAAATACATTTTAAAATTATGATATAAAATATTTGATATTTAGAATACAATAATATATTGTTTTTTAAAGTAAAAGTTAAAATTAAAATACTAAAAGTTCAAATATCATCTACATTTACAATGGAAAAATATTTATATCATTTACACATAACATTTAATTATATCATCCAATCAAAAAATTAATAATATTTCATATGAAATATTAAATACTAAAAACATTGTACATTTAATAATCAAATTATTAAATCCACTATATATTTGAAAACATAAAAGTAAGTAATTAAAGAATAAAACATGTATAATATATCACTCTCTGTTGTTATCGCCCTAATTATCTTCCTTTCTTCGCATGATAACATTGTTGTTCTAAAAAATGTGTTTTGATCTACGGTCGTGTCTTAATACAAACCACCAATCCCTATCCAACACATCTAGGTAAAAAAACACTTGGTTGCAGTGTTTTGAGAAAACATAAGGCTCCTTAGCTTCATCCCACATCTTTTTAGAGTTGATACGTATTATCAAACTATCACGATCTTCCTTTACATTATTATGATCAAATGTGGCCCACCACTTGCACCTAAAAATAACACATTGGAAAGAAGAGAAGTCCACTCGAATGATCTCTTGTATCTTTCCAACGTAACCTAACTTCCCATGTATGGTGTTTTGAACGCGGTGGCTAGCACGACTAGATTGGTCGAACTCGACTTCCACTCCATAGTCTTGTGTCATGTGTCCATCATTGACATCCAATGTGTGAAAATGATGTCCATATCCCCACATAGATGGGAACAAATGCACCTATAAAAAAGTGAACAAATCATAGTGTCAATATGTGTCTAATAACCCGACCATTTAAATATAAAACAATATAGATGTACATACAATTCAAATGTGCATTACGATTTTAAAAATTATGTACACAAAAAGATTATTATCGAGTTGCTGCAACCAATCCCTGTGTTTAGTGAATCCTCTTCTTCATGCGGATAATGACCAGATGCATCATATTTCTCTCTGACTTGGTCAACAACCCAACTGTTGGGGCATATCATTGACATATTTTCTTTTAAATGATGAGGATAATGCATGCTTCTACCAGTCAACCATTTGAATTCTTTCCTGCCACTTTCCCATTTCCTCCTCTTCTGTTCGTACAATGCGAGCCACAACTGTGTTGCCTCCAAATTGTAAAGAATGAATTTATTGATGGCATCAATTTCTGAATTTGTTGATGTATTCATGAAATCAAACCAACATATAATACATATGAGATCATGAAAATACACATTATGAAGTTCAGTGTGAACAATTACTGTGTAGATATTTGACAAACGATAAGTCACTTACTCTTTATCAAGTGCCTTTTTCCATTCGTTTGGAGAATCTCCCCTTCTCTTTTGTCTTCATCCCTTTCATTGTCCCAAATCACTACACCTGGTGTGTTGTCAATCTTCTTGATGTACTCATTGGCATAATAGAAATACTCATATGATATGTACCCTTTTTCCATAGACCCCTTGGGTTTTTCCCTTGACGAAAAAATACTTTCAATTTCTTCATGTACCTCTCTTAAAAAAAAATCCAACAACAGGAGACCACCCCAACTAATTCAACCTCATCTACTAGGTGAATTAGAAGATGAACCTACAAGACCATGAAAATCGATAATAGTTCATTCTCAAACATACAAACAATATCAACTATCTCTTGACGTCACCGTGGAATGCTAGCCATATGAATCTCCTTTGATGTGATCCAATGTACAAATGCATATAATTTAAATATGGCACGCCTTAGGTCATGGGGGAAGTCATGGTTCACACACCCATGCATGAGCAGATGATAATGAAACTACAAAGTAAACACATAAAAAGTAATTTTGTTTTATCCCATGGCATAAAAATAAAAATTACAAATAATAAAATTATATTTTTGACATACGTCGTACCTTTAGAAGGTTCAAATGGTCATGTGATTTCAACCCCAACAAATGGTCTTGACGCACAATGAAGCAATGTCGTAGGGAAGACCCATATAATGAAGGCACCTTCACACCTAATATCACTTCCTTTGCCAAATAAATATCTTCTTTTTTCAAAATCCATGGGACATCACCTTCTTTGAAAGACCAAGAGGGACCAACCTCTCCTCTACTTTCTTGTCTTGGCCAATGTTTCTTTTTAGTTTTTGAAGAAATACAATCTCTCCTCAAAGCCAATGTGTCACCTTCTTTAGATGATATGTTCCTTCATAAAGAAGATGAAACATTTTTAAATATATGCATGGGATCTAGTAAGTGGACAATCTTAAGATGCTCCCAATATGGGAGCTCATAAAAGATAGATTTCCTTTTCATCCCAATGGAAAATTTCTCAACATAGGTTTCGAAGAATTCTGGATTATTGAACATAGGCTCCCCATTTGAATCAAACATTTCAGTAATATCCTTCTCCTTCTCTCTCTCATATTCTCTAAGCCATTCTGCTGGTGTCATTACTTCATGCCTTTGGGTTCTCTCTAGTATACCGTTGAAAGCAGATGTTGCTCTTATATAAGGGTGTTCTTCTGGGAGGAATACCCTCAAGTAGTCGTACATTGGATTTCGTAGGTGGTTGGACCACCTAGCCTTCAAAGAAGGTCCACAAAATTACATCCATGAAAGACTTTAGTTACAAGACCTGCGAAATTATTGTATACATAACACGTCAACGTTTAAGAATAGAATGTCAATCACAACGAATTAAATATGAAAATAAGTATTGTTACGTATATAAACAATTCAATAGACATGTTAATAACCAGAGAAAACTCCTAAGCCTGGATAATCATGTGTGGTGTAAGAACATATGCTATATAATGTAAAACTCCTCTTTGTTGTGATGGGTCTTGATACATCGTATACATGTATCCCTTCACATATTTCCTTCAATTAATCTACAAATGGTTGTAGGTAGACATCCATATTCTTCACTTGTCTTCTACCAGGGACTATAAGAGCCAACATAAGATGTTCATTCTTCACAGATAACCATGGGGGGATATTTTTATTGATCACTACTACAGGCCAAACAAAATAGTTGGTGTTTTGGAGGGAATATGGGTTCACACCATCCTTTTCTATGCTGTTTCGTAGACTTCGTACTTCATCCTTGAATTTTTCTGGCCATATATCCTCTATATGCTTCATGGCTATTGAATATGTTGGGATTCACATAACTCCCGACTCACTTCTGTGCGAGGCATGTCATCCCTGCAACATAGCTAATTCTTTGCAATAGAAGAGCCTTTGAATCCTTGGGATTATAGGCACGTGCCTCAATATCTTATGAGGAGGACAATTCGATTTACTATTTTTATTTGATTTGTGGTACCTGTCATGCCCACATTTCAGACATATATCTTTGTCTATATATTCTCCTCTATATAGAATGCAATCATTCAGACATACATGATATGATATATACTCAACACCCAACATTTTCAAGAACTTCTTTGCCTCTTCGCAACTACCGGGAAAAATATCATCACTAGGAAGAACCTTATCTTTCAATATCATGCAATTAGTGGGCAATAGAATAATACAAGGTCATTTAACGTGTATAAAATCAACCATTTCTAATTTTGATTGTGTGACAAGATTTATCAAAATTAATATAAGGCACTTGCTGGTCAATTACCTCAATATTGCCGATAAATATGCATTTAACATGCCAAACTTTGCTTTCATGTTGTACAGTAACATTGTTGTCCCAAGATGGGTAGACTTTGATCGGGCACTAGGTCCAAAAAGAGGGGTGGTCGAAGTAGATTTCAAGCTTTCGAAAATGGTATCACTGATATGAGCATCATCCCCTAGATCATCGTTTTGGAATGCATCTAACAACATTGTCTCCATAGAAGTCGTATCTCGTAAGTAATCATCCATACCAACCTCTTTTTGATTGTCTCCATTGCCAACTTCTGAAGAACTACTATTGTTGTTGTCATTCTTAATTGGTGAATCTATACGTAGTGGGAATTGAATAGGTGGTTGATTCAACCATTCTTGGTATGCTTCCTCTCCGAGTTGTGCTCTCATTGTAGCCTTCTCTCCGGTTGAAGTTGTTGTGTGGTGCAATGGAAGATGGTAGGTAGGTCGCTCATCATCAAAAGAATCCTAATTTCAAAAATATTTAACATTAGTACAAAGAAGATATTAGTAAGCACAATGCAATAATTTGTTTGTTCAAATTACATTATACCAAACAATTAATACCATCGCCGACCCAGGATTGCGGCTGGAAGATGGAATATCACAATTGGCAGGGTAAAGAAGTTGTCCATTTTCATCTACCAACTGCTTGTGGTATGTTGCTCCTGATAAGACTTTTTGACATTTTTGAACTGGTACTAGAATATTTTCTGCATCTGAACTCAATTCTGAAACATGATCCCGCAAATTTGGATACATTTTTATTCAGATTGACATGGATAAAAAAAATTCAATTAGATAATCAAAACATAAATAAAATAAGTTGAACTTACTGGAATGGAAAGGGAGAACTCCGAGATGGACTTTGAGCAATATGGAATGGGCTGAAATTTGAAGAATTGGACATTTGTTCATATAATAAGGTTTTCTCCCTGCATTTATGAAAAATTAGCAATAAATTTTTCTGTACATTTTTAAAAAACAATTCAAGGACCATACCACAATCTGAGTTTGAATATAGTTTTGAAACCATTTTTTAAGAATTAGGCAACATAAAACGTAAAATGTATACTGTAGTATTGTAAGTCATGTGAATTCATTCTAAAAGATATTTTGAGATGAATATACTATTTGATGTGTAAATAAAAGTTCAAATAACTTTAAAAGCATACGGGTGCACTTATAAATTACAAACGCACCAGTGCACATATTAATAATAAACACCGGTGTGTTGAAAAATTAACCACACCGTGTTTCAAGATTTTATTAATAAAAAACAATTATATGTTATCGGTGTGTCATATAATATAGATGCACCGGTGCATAATATAATATGGACACACCGATGCATAATATAATATGGATTCACCAATGCGTCTTACATAAATGCATTGTCATGTCGAAAAAGTAAAAACAAATAAAATGTGATTTTTTTAAACAATTAAAAAAAGAGCGAGAATCAAATTTCATAAAGTCTTTTAAATACTAAAAAACTATTCACTATTTCATTATTTTGCAAAAAATTGCAGGGGAAAGACTTGCAAGAGAGACATATGGAGGAACACTGTGGAGGAGCATAATACTTTGGAACCACAATACTATTCAGAATATGAGAATTTGAAGGGTATGGCGATTCACTTTAAACCCTTTTCATAAAGTGTTTTTAATATTAAGAAGGTATTCAATATTTTTATTATTTTGCCAAAATTTACATGAGACAGATTTGGAAGAGAGACATACCTGGGAGCAATGTGGAGCAGAAGAATACTTTGGAACAACATAAATATTCAAAAAATCAAGATTTGAAGGGTATGGTGATTCGTTGAAAACCCTTGTTTTTTTTTTGCTTACGTGAATGCAAAATTTCACCCTAGGGTTTAATGCCCTCTATCACTTCAGAATTAGGGCTTTTCGTTTTAGGAATTTTAGATCTAATGGGTTTGTTTTTTTATATATAAGTGTTTGGCATTTGATGCAAATGGACCACTTATTGCATCGGATCCTAAATGCAGTCAACCCTCTGACTTTTTTATTTTATTTTTTAAATGTTTTCCAATTTGACATTTTTTTAAATGTTTTTCGATTTTCAGGTGTACCATTTCGACAGAAACACATCGATGCGTTTATGTCTAAGGAGCACCAATAAAGCCATAATTAAAAAAAAATTTAAATTAAAAAATATGGTGCATAAAAAAAAAATCCCCGATGTTTTCTCATCTAAACAACACAGAAAACGCTGTCACATAAATTTTTTAATTTTTTTAAAAATCTTCTTCTCATCGATATGCAATTTTTCTTTTGTTTTTTATGAATGTTTAATTTTTTCTACTGTAGATGCTGTGATGTCTTCTATATATATCACACTATTGTAATTCACAATTTTTTTTAAAATAAATTAAACTATCTGGTGCATTTTGTTGTATTGAACACACTGATGCGTTGTATATAATAAACACACCGATGCTTTGTATTTAAAAAGCACACCGATTACAACGATTTTTTTTTCGCTGAACGTTATTAGATTTATTTATAAAATATATTTAATAATTTTTGTATTGAATGGTACAAGTTGTATATTGATAAAAATATGTGTGAGAAGAGTTCAAATGAAAAAATTTCTAGTCGACACAATGATGACACATCCGAAAAAACAAAAAAGGTAAGTTCTCTGTAAATTCTATACAAAATCAATATGGTTGAACTATATGTAAGTTTAATTAATATGTATTGGTTAGTTTGTGTCATGCAGGGCCACAAAATGAGGAAGCTCGATAAGATTATTTCCGATCTAAGTGCAGAAGAGCATAAAAGCTTGATGGAAAAATTGCAGAGGGATGAATAAGGTGAATGAAAACATACTATCCATTTGATTTTTTTTTTTTTTTTTTTAATTTCATTGATAATATACTTAGGAATATTAGATGACATGTTTCAAACAATCTATTAATTCACATATTTTTAATGTTCTACATACACCAACAACGTGGGAACAAAATGTCATCCTAACAAAACAAAATTAATTAATATAGAAGATGTAAATGATGATGAATTTTTCCTTAGCTCATCTAGAGTGGTGTTGGATTAATCAAAGGGGGAAAAACTTTTATATAACTATGAGGGATATAGTGGAACAAACTTATAGACCTACTTTCCACTTACAATATAGAAATCAATCCAATGATTCCAATAACTAGGTTATATTTAAACTACATGAAGCATTTCCAGAGCAATGGTCAATGAGACCTGTAAGACTTGCAATAGCAATAACATACAACAACAAAAAATAATCATTCAAAAAGTAATATTCCTAAAAAAACATTTTTAGAATATATATATATATATATTACAAAGTATTCATTTATTAATATATCAATTTTGTGATATTTAGTTTTCATACATAAATATAAAAATATTTTATTGTCATGTTATTTTTTCAGGAAAATTATGAAAATCCCGGAGGACCAATGAGCTGATATCTGAAATATGCTAGTAGGAATGTGAAAAAAAGTGTACAAGGAGATGGTAAAAGAAATGGACATAATTGCATCGCAGGAGGAGATATCTCAACAACAACGTGCTTCAAATGTATGTAATCATTTGATTTTTCTATTAGGTACAAATAATTAGTTTAGAATTAAATATTAATTTTCAAATATTTTCTTATAGAAAATAAAATAAAATGGAACTCATTCTGCACATAAAAATGGATGACAAGGAAGAAGAGGGTTAATAGCAAAGTTTGTGAGTAATTGTTATTTCCTTATAACAACTTAATGCTACTTTTTTTTGTATATTTTAAGTTGTTTTACAACAACCATCCTTGAATGTCTTCAAACAAGTGCTAACATACACAAAAGAGCCATCAAAAAAATTGATCGACATTGGGTTAATTAAGGGTTGTGAGTATATGTTGGCATATCAAAAATTAATTGTGGAATTTGTAATTATAATCTATGTTGTTTTACTTCTATCATTTTATAATTAACATAAATAATACTTTATATTAAATCTATGATTTATTATGGGGTATAAAACTTGCAGGAAAAAAAGTATGGAACTGAGCCAACGAAAGAATTGTCAAAATAAGGCATGAGATTTGATTTTGAACATATGTGTATGATTCATGAGTCAATTCTTTTTTTGGAGGTATGTCGCTTTTCAATTTACATTCATGGATATTATTTATTTCAATTTTCATTATTCTCACCAATGTAGATATACTCATTACAATTTATTTTTATGTTTGTAGATGGAACTTGAAGAAGATGAAAACAATCGAGGCAATCAACCAAACATTCAAAAAAATAACCCAAGGCATGGAAGTAGCTCGATCACTAACAACAGTTCCAGTGAAGAATGATGACCAATATATTTGGATATCAATGCAAGCTGCAATTGTATTTTTTTGAAATATTTTTCTGTGAAAATCAGACATTTTTGTTTAATATAATGGAAATAGTGCCCCAATTGAAAGATAAGGGATTACTGATAAGTGTTCCATTTTGTATGACAAAGACCCTCTTATTCATATAATAAATATGTTTTAATTTATTCTATTATGTTGTCCAATGTCTCTGTGAAATGTTACATCACTGATTAAATATATGGATGACTAAATATTTTAATGAAGAGATGCAAAATCTGATGATATAACAAATTAATCCAAACATCATATCCAAATTCACTAATCAAAATATAAAATATATGTAAATTTTTTGATAAAATAACGGAATTAAAAAATAACAATAATTGCACCATCACACGTCGATGTTTCTCGGTGTATTTTAATTATTAATCTCATTGACACATTTAATATTAAAATGCATTGGTACGTTTCATAAGAAATGTGCACCAGTGATTTTATGTAATCAATTAGCACTGGTTTCAATATTTATTTAATACCACAAAATTATATTAAAAAATTGTCCTTCGGTGCGTTAAGCGTATACAAAGCACCGATGCTTTTGTGTTATTACTAAGCATCTATGATTTAGGCTTATTAATAAGCACCAATGCATTTGTGTTATTAATACACACTGGTGCTATTGTGTTATTGATAAGCATTGACGCTTGTTTGTTACTAAAAATCACCGGTGCTTTCTATTTTTAATGCACCAGGGGGTTTTTTCCAGGTAACACACCGGTGCATATTATTTTATACAACATCGACGAATTCTTATTAATAATGCACTGGTGTGTTATAAGATGAAAGCCCCAATGCTTAAATATTTTTAAATCTCCTCTTGTGTTTTATTGTTAAAGCCCCAATGCTTATAAGACAAACGCCCTGGTGCTTAAATATTTTATTGCCCCTGTGCTTGCATATTATACTGCCTCGGTGCTTGCCTTTAAGTGTAAAACACCGGTGCAGTACGTGTATGTACGCACTGATGCTTGTTCCTCATAAAAATTCACCGATTTGTAAACATTCGCTAACACCTCCGGATGCCCATATTTTTTTAGTTATAATCAAGTTCTGTTATAGTATCCGCAAAAACATCCGCTCTTGAAAACATATGTTGTAGTGGAGGTTTTTTATGACAATTTTTGCCAATTTTGTAACACTAGAAACCTCTGCTATAACCTCCGCTAAAAGGTCTTTTCCTTGTAGTGCTTGGATTTTACCAGTGCTCGGGGAGGATGCACATGCCCAAAGGCCGTACGATGGAACAAAAACCAATGCAGAGAGTAATTTAATGTAAGTTTCCGACATGCTTTATGAGGCAGAGTGCCCAACAAGGGTGTGGAGGTGACTTTGTTCGTTTGAGATTATTTGACAGTCATTCGTACATGATTTTTCATCACGATCACAATGACGACGCTCGTTTTTGCATCCGAGCAACCGATCATGAGGCTTATGGCAGAAAACCCAATGTAAGCATGGTGCTTTTGTAATTTTGGTTTCCTTATGAAATATTTCAAAAGATGTATGTATGCTAAAGATTTCGATGAGCGTGGAATGTTGCAGTAGGGTAGAAAGACCCGATCCATTGCAAGAAAACTCATCATTCTAGACTTTTCACATAAATCAAGGTGATATAGTGTTGGAGAGACTATTTTGGCACTTTGTCAGAAAGTAGCCAATATTACAATCAAAGGTCTCAATTTTGCGAGACACATGTAATGGAAATATTGCGCTTGAATCCGATCAACGGATTCAAAGAGGACAACTGCCTCCATTTGTGATAGAGTCCTTATTCTTCCATAGATTGTGAGAATTTTGCCCTTGGATTGTCCATGGAGATTGCCTCATTTCATGAGAGACTTTGCCACATGTTGTGAGAAAATTCTCTATACACATAAGAACACCTCTTCGATGCTGTCACCAGGAGTGGGACTGCAACCCTTTTATTTGTAAAGGAGACGCATCTTTTAAAGAGGAGAATAAAGCGGCCAAGTGGTTGAGCGAAGCCTGGAGACATAACCACCCTGGGTGAACTTCGTTATCAATCAATGACTCTCTTGTCCTTATGTGTTGACTTCTTATATCATTTTTTTATGCTTCCTTATTTATTTATATATGTTGTTGGATGCTTTAAGTAATGGTATATGGGATTTAATAAGCTTATTTACCAGGATAGATTTTATTTGGATTCAAGCCTCTTAAACACTCCAACTTCACCATTTAATGCAAATCAAGTTCAATAAAATTGATATTAAATATGACCTTTGATGGAGTGGCATAGAATTGAGTAAAGAGTGGTAACATGGTCACCTAAGTCTCTCAGATCAAGTGGTATCAAAGCAGGATTGACGAAGATTTCAGGTGTTGATGACAAGATGGGAAAAACATCGAAGAATGCATGGCTTCGTGAGATTGAGGAAATCAACCAGACCATGCAATCGAAGAATGTGAATTAAGGAGGTTGCTTCAAGAGTCTGAAGAGGAAAAGAGAAAACTACAACTCCAACTACAAGCTTTGAAGGATCAAGTTGGAGAATGATCCACAATATAAGCAACAAAGGGTTCATCTTGTGGCCATGGAAGGTATACTAGTTATGGTTCTTGTCATGATGATGTTGATAATTGCACATTTTTTAAGATGATAGAGGATGCTCTACAAGCACCAGGGAACCAAGGTGGTTTCCTAGAAGTATTGTCTACAAATTCATCCAACCAGGAGGAGAAGTTGGTCACACTCTAGGAATATGACCAAGTGTCACAAACCGACATGGAGGTAAATGATTCTCCATGTTTAGTTCCTTCCTTCATTAATGCTGATATGTCTTTTGGATTATTTGAACAATATACCAAAGGCATTGGCTTGAAGCTAATGAAGAAAATGGGATATCATGGAGGAGGCCTTGAAACCAACGACCAAGGCATTGTGAATCCCATTGAAGTGGTGGAATTACCTCAACATACAGGATTGAGCTATGTAAAAGAAGAGGTTGAATAATTCTCCAAGACCACCAGTGAAAGAAACTCTAAAACCATAGAAGAAAGCGAGTCTTCAAGTGCCGAGACCAAATTAGTGCAGGTTGAGAGGACATCATATCATTCTGATGATCGTGATTACAAGTCATCTCCAAGGGGATATGAGCATCACAAAGGAGGAATTGAGGCAAGTTCTCCTCACCAGACCAACATCAGAGACAACCAAGCAAGGTATAAGAAGTCTCATTATTCAAACGTTCCTTTTGATTATAAGCAAATTAGCAATGATCATCAAATTTTATGGCATAGAAAACCATGTACGTTTTGTGGTATGAATAACCATGGTGTTTCCAAGTGTTGGAAACAAATGGATTTTTATAGGAAGTTTATGGAAACCAGGAAGAAGCCAAGACTTGAAGATCCTACTCCACATCAAGAGAAAGAGAAGGGAAATAAAATCTTGATGAGGAACAACCATTGCACCCATTGAGACAAGGGTGGAAATCATGAGGCCACATGTTGGATCCTACATACAGAGTTGCGTTCCAAGAAGAAAAACAAGGTTGGAACAACACCTATGAAGGGGTCAAGCGATGAATCAACTCATAAAGGAAGCCAACTACTGGAAGAAGGCCAGTTATCGGAAGAGAGACAAGTCTAGAAGAAGGACCCATTCGTCTTGATGACTAAAATGATGGAATTTTTTTTTGAGTTAGTTTATAGTGGTCATTATTGTAAATCACTTGTTGCTTCTAAGACAGTAGGGAACTTTTATAAAAGTGATGAGATGTAAAACATCACTTATTCATGTAACATAGTGATATTTTACACCTTTTGTTGAGGTAGCAAAGAGTATGGGTTATGTTGTAAGTCAGAGAGACATGTATGATATCATGATGTACAATTTTTGGGTCCAAAAGTCCTTTAGTGGGGAGGAATGATCTAGGAGGATCTAGAAGGCCCAAAAATCAAAGTGTTCAAAATCCAGTGAAAACTACACCAAGTCAAAGAGCTCATCGCAAGCTTTCCAACGACGCCTCAAATAGAGCTAGGACGAATAAGTTATGTTGAGACAAAGGTTTGGTCAAACTAGTCAAAGCCAACATGTCCGTAGAGATGACATCATCATCCGTACCATTGACATCAGAAGGTGACTGTGTAGAGATGATTTTATGCTAACATCGCCATGATAATGTGGTAGCATGAGAGGCTTCCATGTGTCATGCATTATTGGCATTTTGGGCGGCCACTGTTGGAGTTACTTCACACACACCTAGGATTTATTTTTCCTAAGGTTATTCCTTGTTTATTAGTCATAATTAGTCATTATCCAGTCTCCTATATTTTAGGGGAGAATATTCTTATCCAAATTCCTATATTTTAGGAGAATATTCCAATTCAAGAATATTTCTTTCAATTGACACTTCAGTTTGACTAGTTGAGTTGAGTTTAGATGTTGCATTGGTTTTGTCACCATGAAACATTGGGATCATCACCAACTCACT
The DNA here is from genome assembly GCA_010110895.2 of Picea sitchensis. Taxonomy (NCBI): domain Eukaryota; kingdom Viridiplantae; phylum Streptophyta; class Pinopsida; order Pinales; family Pinaceae; genus Picea; species Picea sitchensis. The sequence continues at coordinate 30,360 of SNQJ01S0002810.1, forward strand.
ACTCTTTGTTCAGTCAGTTAACTAAAGACTAGTTGACTAGTTAACTCAATTAGGTGGTAGTTCACTCCCGTATCTGCCTAAGAGATTAGACTAGGTGGCATTTTACTCTTGTAACTGTTGGTGTGTGTCCAGATCAATCTAGATGACCACTATGTCTCATTAGTTACTCATTTATCCTATATATATTGTAAATTATTCACTCTTTGAGTGTGGAATACGGTTAATGAGAATTCTTCCATTCTTTCTATCTTGCTTCTTCTTTCTCAATTTATCTCTACAAATGTGTGTAGTATTTTCTAGCTAGATCTATTCTATGTAGGTTCAACACATTTACATGGTATCAGAGCTGACAGACTACTAAGAAAAAGCTACACCAAATCATTTTTTGTAGGTACAAAAGATTGAAGACAACAAAAAGATGAATTATTCGCCGTAAATACTTCTCACACCTCATAACTATTTGGAATGGAAGCCAAAAATTCTTCTTCATCTTAGATGTAGAGGCTTATATCAAATAACCATGGCAATGGAAGTAGAGCCTGATTCTGCCGATGAGAAAAATGATTTTCTCAATAGACAATATATGGCCATAGGAAGTATCAACATGTCTGTTTCTCTTGAACTTTTCCATCAAGTATATGAAGAATCACAAGGATTAAATACAAATGAATTATGGACCATATTGGAGGTTCTATTTGGGAATAAAGAATATTGTGAATATTTCATGCAGGAGGTTGAACAGATAGAGCCAGAAGATAAGCCATCAGAAGATCAAGTCTCTTATTATGAAGAGTCTTCTACAATTTTTTTTTTGTATTCCATTAATTGAAGTTGATGTCTAATCCATTTCAGATTTGTTTTCTGAAATTCATGTGGAATATATATGGCATACATCTTAGGAGTCACATGCAGACACTTTTGCATGCACCATGCATGCATTTCAGGAGTAAAAAAGGGATCCTCTCACATCAGACACCATTCTGATATTTTATGAGCACTATTTGCAGAAAAAAATTGGATATTTGAATTCCTCTCGGGAAAATATCCAATTTAAAAAAAACAATCGTCCGAAACAGAGTCCAAAAAGTGAAGTTATGATCGTTTTAAAATCAACAAAATTTCAACATTTTTCTGGAAATGATCGCACGATTTTCAAAATTTCATCCAAAATTTATTGGGATATTATTCATTACAAGAAGATAAAGTGGATATGTGTGGAAATATCAATGATGCATACACTTCATTAGATCTGTGCAGACATCTACATCTTCAACAAAATCTTCAAAGAGCACAAACTTGCACAGTTGCGAGGTCTTCTTGGAGTGAAGGACATGGTTTCTTAGCAATTGCATTTTGTTCATTATCATTTTTTATTTTATGCATTGTAATTTGAGGGGGGGTTTTGTTCCCATGAGGTTTTCCCTCTTTCCTCGTTTAGTTTAGTGTATCTTTTGTATTTGGGTACCTAACATGGTCTCGTAGCCGGGACCCATTCTTTATTTTCACCATAGTGATGTTCAGGGGGGGTTGTTGGAGTTACTTCACACACACCTAGGATTTATTTTTCCTAAGGTTATTCCTTGTTTATTAGTCATAATTAGTCATTATCTAGTCTCCTATATTTTAGGGGAGAATATTCCACCTGAAGAATATTCTCTTTCAGTTGACACTTCAGTTTGACTAGTTGAGTTGAGTTTAGATGTTCCATTGGTTTTGTTACCATGCAACATTGGGATCATCACCATCTCACTACTCTTTGTTCAGTCAGTTAACTGAAGACTAGTTGACTAGTTAACTCAGCTAGGTGGCAGTTCACTCCCGTAACTGCCTGAGAGACTAGACTAGGTGGCATTTTACTCTTGTAACTGTTGGTGTGTGTCCAGATCAATCTAGACCACCACTATGGCTCATTAGTTACTCATTTATCCTATATATATTTTAAATTATTCACTCTTTGAGTGTGGAATAAGGTTAATGAGAATTCTTCCATTCTTTCTATCTTGCTTCTTCTTTCTCAATTTCTCTCTACAAATGTGTGTAGTATTTTCTAGCTAAATCTATTCTGTGCAGATTAAACACATTTACAACCACTTGGGCCTATCGACGAGTGCCATGTGACACCACATGGTAGGATGAAAGAATGAAATGTTTCATTGACATGGTGAATGCCACATGGCAGCCACAGACAGTGACAAGTGGCAGCCTGACGCAACGACACATGGATGGACACATCAACATACAGTGGCAGGATGACTAGGCAGTTTTGGTGAATGAGAGGGCACCATGTGGCCCAATCATTGAGCACCACGTGGCACCCAAAAAATTCGGAATGAGTTCCCATGAACAAAGTAAAAAAAATAAATATTAAAAGGACGTCGGCCCGACCGACTCTTGTATCTGGCACCAGACCAATCGGTGGCCCCTGAATCTAGTGTATTCTATGAAATCCAACAGTCAAACTCCAATAYAAGGCAACCCATATCTAGTAGCATCCCCAGATTTTCGACGATTAGTATCATCCGATCTGAYGACAATTAAATGCAAGATTTTTGTGGTCACATCCAAAGGATAGTGGGAGTGCTAGCTTTAGCAGAGGTTACACCTAAGTATGGCGGGAGTTTGTTAAAACAATGCAACGATATATATATATATATAAGTTGTAATGAAAACTAAAATGGGGAGCCCGCGGGTTTGACCCCAGGTCTCCCCAACTACAAACCTTAATTTTTCCTCCGCTAACCAATTAGGCCAATGACCTTTTTGAAATATCCGCCCACAAAGTTTATTAAAAACTTGACTTTTACTAGTGCTTGGGGAGGATGTGCGTGCCCAGAGGCCGTACAATGACACAAAAACCAATGTAGAGAGTAATTTAATGTAGGTTGCAGGCATTCTTTATGAGGCAGAGATCCCAACAAGGGCCTAGAGGTGACTTCGTCTGTTTGAGACGATTTGATAGTCATTCTTACATGATTTCATCTCACGATTGCAATGACGATGTCCATTTTTTCATATGAGCAGCTGATGATGAGTCTTATGGCAGAAAATCCAATGTAAACATGGTGATTTTGTAATTTTGGTTTCCTTATGAAATATTGCAAAAGATGTATGCATGCTACAGATTTCAATGAGCGCAGAGTGCTACAACAGGGAAGTAAGACCAGATCCATTGGAAGAAAAATATCATTCTAGCATTTGTACGTAAACCGAGGCGGTGTAGTGCTGGAGAGACTATTTTGTCACTTTGTCAGAAAGTAACCAATATTACAATCAAAGGTCTCAATTTTGCGAGACAAATGTAATGACATTATTTGCGCTTGAATCTGATCAATGGATTCAAAAAGGACAATTGCCTCCATTTGTGAGAGAGTCATTATTATTCCACAGATTTTGAGAAATTTTCCCTTGGATTTTCCATGGAGATTGCCATTTCACGAGAGACTTTGCCACATGTTGTGAGAAACTTCTCTATACACATAAGAGAACCTCTTCGATGATGTCACTAAGAGTGGGACTGCATCCCTTTTATTTGTAAAGGAGAAGCATATTTTAAGGAGGAGACTACAAAGAATAAGCGGTTGAGTGAAGCCTAGAGATGTAGCCACCTTGGGTGAACTCCATTATCAATTGGTGACTCTCTTTTCCTTATGTGTTGACTGCTTATCTCATATTTCTTATGCTTCATTATTTTCACAGATATGTTGTTGTATGCATGAAGTAATGGTATATGAGATTTAATAAGCTTCTTTACCATGAAAAATTCAATTTGGATTCAATCCTCTTAAACACTTCAACTTCACCTTTTAACGCAAATCAAGTTCAATAAAAACAATATTAAATTGTTGGATAAATTTCTATTTTTGACACACTAGTTCAGTGGGAGTTAACTGACTAGTTCTATTTAGACTTTCTATTTTTACCATCACTATTATGCATGCATGCATTCCTAGGGAAAGCTAACTGCTTGATTACTTTTCTTAATCATGGAATTCTTTGCCCTATATATGAGTGTATTCCACTCATTCATTGTATCATATTGATCATGATCCATGTATCAATCATCAACTAATTGGAGTAGTGTGAATATATTTTCTCATTCTTCCATATTGAATCTCTCTTCCTTTCTTGATAATCTTTGTTTGTACTTGCTTTAGCTAGATCTCCTGTGCAGGTTTCCATGAAACATTGACGTGGTATCAGAGCTATGTTGCTTGGAGCAAGCCAGACAAGCCAAATAATAAGGAAAATCAGAGTTTCAGCGAGCTAAATCCGTGGTTGTAAATTTCAACAGTTATTCCTCCCTATTATCACTCTGTAATTTGCCCAAGGCTGTGGAGGCAGTCACAGAGGCAACATCAAAACCATTTCGAGTCTTGGATCTAGCCCTCCAAGACTCAGAGAGGGATCTCTCTGTGTGATATAGATTTGTTTGAATAGATATTAGGCTAGCTAATGGGTTCAGAGTTTGGATTTTGAATTGGTAGGGGCAGAGAAAAGGAACCATGGGCAATGGAGTCGCAATCTAAAGCTCAATAAAAAACAAGTTCTACATAAAACCTTACAGGGAAAGGTAGGCACTCTTGGTGGATTCTTTGAATTTGATTTTGGATTTAGAAGAGCAAGATGAGAGGACCAAGCAATGACAGGGCAATCAAGAATCTTGAAATTAACCTTTGAGGAGAAAACATTGACAATTATGTCAAAGCCAAAAACAAAGTGTATGTCTCAAAAAATTCTGTTCTTCGAACTTCTTTGCATAATTTAGAGTATGAATAACTTAATAAATACAATGGAAACAAATTACAGTAAATGAGGAAAACATCACCACCAAAAATGACACATGAATCCTGTAGCTTCTGTGACTGTATTATTGAATTGATGAAAATACAAAAAACTTAGTGAGTTGTTTTACAAAAACTCAATCATGGTCCCCTGACTGATCAACCTCTCTTACACATTTGAGTGACTAAAATTTATAAAAGAGACTCTCCCTAGGCTCATAAAGGTCGGATTCAACCACCTCGGCCAAGAATAGCATAAAATCCCCAAAAATCTGGAGCTGCAAATTTGGCTGAATTTTCTGAAAATAGGGGTACCCTTAGTCATTGATTTCTCCCAATAGGTGACACCTGTGAAAAAACTGAAGGAATTTATTGTATATTATCTTGGATGTAGTAAAAACCTCTTTCAGTTTCTCAAATTTCGTCTCTATCTCATTGAAACAGTTCCTGCAAAATCGGGACTGTAACAGGAAAAACCAGAAATCTGAAAAATGAGGCTGAAAGACATCTTCGATTCTCCCAACTGGTGGCACCTTTGCAAAAAATGGGAGAGGTTTTTTTTTTTTAGCCCGTGATGAAAAAAAACCTTTTTCGGTTTTTTAAATTTCATCTCCGTTTTCCCAGAATCCGCTTCGCAAGACGAGGTGTCAAATAGACAAAAAATGGGCGGTTTTGAAAAATTGGGGGAAAGTGGTTTTTTGGGGAAAGGTGGTATTACGGATCCCCCCTGAGGTTTTAATTGGTATTGGGAGTGGCCTGAT
>SNQJ01S0002810.1:48455-96905 GCA_010110895.2 Picea sitchensis
ATGTATGCAGTTGTTAATGTTGAGAATTTGAAATTGTATGAGCCTCCTTTGATTGATGATCAAGGAGAACATGTTCAGATTCCTTCTATAGATGATTTCTCCCCAGAATATCTTACAAAACTACATGAAGACACCATCCTTGATAGGAGAATGAGAACTTCAAAATGAGGAAATGTGGAATATCTTCGAATTGGTCTTAAAGGCACAAATCCAAGCAAAGCCAGGTGGATTGAGGTTGGAAAGGTGAGGGAACTATACCCTCATCTTCAGATAGACTGAAAATAGTCTTTTGGAGGTCCAAAAACTTTACAATGGGGAGGTGTGATCCAGGGGATCAAATTTTGCTCAAAATTCAAAGTGCTCGTAATCACTTCAAATCAAATGGGTGCGTAGGCCTCATCATCACCAACCCAATGCAACTCGTTTGGGTTCAAACGGACATCAGATGAGTGAGATATCGTGTTCTGTTCAAATCGTCAAACAGGCAAAAAAAATGTGCTGACTATATAGTTAGTACAGTTCGTACGGATGCTGACGTGGCAGAGCCATATGCTGATGTGGCAGAGCTGTACGATGATGTGGAAGAGATGAGTTGGTGGACAGGTGGAAGTTGGACGGTTGAATCATTTATTGACACATGGCATCTCGGTGGAAAATGTATTGGTGACACGTGGCCCAAGCAAGGGTTTCCACGTGTCACCTGGGCATTGGTTAAAATTTGTGTAGTTGGCAGGACTCGACCCCGTGACCTCCGGATAGGGGAAGAGCTTTGGGAAGGGCCGCCCAAGAGAGGGGTGAACTCCTTTATCATTTGCTGTGTTATGTGTTTACTATTCACTTTTATTTGCTACTTATTATCTGCATCTTGAATGTGTAATTTTTTATAAAAAAATTGTGTTTGCAAAATTGATCCATTTGCCTAAGAACACTTGAATTGAAACTTTCAAATATTTTCAAGAATACAAGCCTCTTTATCATTTTCAGATCATGTTCCCACATGGTTTTCCCTCTTTCCTCACTTTTATTCAGTGTTCATTAGTTGCATTGTACATGAGTACCTAAAATGGCCTAGTAGTCGGGACTCATTTTTTACTCCATAGTGATGTTCAGGGGGGTGTTGGAGAAATTTCTATTTCCGACACACTAGTTTAGTGGGAGTTAACTGACTAGTTCTATTTAGACTTTCTATTTTTACCATCACTATTATGCATGCATGCATTCCTAAGGAAAGCTAACTGCTTGATTTATTTTCTTAATTATGGAATGCTTTGCCCTATATATGAGTGTATTCCACTCATTCATTGTATCATATTGATCATGATCTATGTATTAATCATCAACTCATTGGAGTAGTGTGAATATATTTTCTCATTCGTCCATATTGAATCTCTCTTCCTTTCTTGATAAGCTTTGTTTGTACTTGCTTTAGATAGATATCCTGTGCAGGTTTCCATGAAACAATGACATAAATATGACCTTTGATGGAGTGGCATATTTCCGAGTAAAAAGTGGTAACAGGGTCACCCCAATCTCAGATCAACCAAATTTTCTTTCAGGGTACGGAGAATGACCATGTGGACTATAAGATTGTTGTCAAACTTCTGAACCTTGGAGACACCTACCATGTATGAGAGAATCAACAATGGATTTCTCCCATATAATGATTCGAAGGGAGTCATGCGAGTGACAATATGGTAAGATGTGTTGTACCACCATTCAACTAGGGGTAACCATTGAGCCCGATGATTTTTTCTTTCAGATGCAAAATACCAAAAATATGTTTCCAAATACTCGTTGATAGATTTAGTTTGTCCATCAATCTGGTGATGATAGGAAGTGCTGAGGTGAAATTGGGTTCCTTGGATCTTGAACAATTCTTGCCAAAAATTGCTGGTTAAAGTTGGATCTCGGTTGGAGAGAATCAAATGAGGTATGCCATGGAGTTTGAATATATCATCCATAAAAAATTGAGCCATTGTTGAGGTCGTGAATGGGTGTTGAAGAGCACATAAATGAACATATTTGGAAATATGATCTACTAACAACATGATGACTAACTTATTGGCTGATTTAGGTAAGCTAACTATGAAATCCATAGAAATATCCATCCAAATAGTAGTTGGAATCGAGAGTAGTTGGAGTCTGCCTAGAGTTTTGATAATTTCTCCCTTATGGTGTTGAAATGTATCACATTCAACCACATAGGTGCAGATGTGTTGTTTCATACCTTCCCAGAAAAAAGAACGTTTGACCCATTCATAGGTTTTGGTAAAACCTAAATACACAGCTATGGGTGAAGCATGAAACTCAGAGAGCACCATGGGTTTAAGGCTCAACTATTTTATTAAATAAATGTGACCTTTATAGTGAAGCTCTTCATTATTCCAGGATTATCCTGGAGAAGCTTGCAAATCCTGTTGCAATTTTTGGATCAGCCTAGAAAGTTTGGTGTCTTGCAACCATTCCTTGCAAATGGCCGGAAGCCAGTATGCTAAAATGAATGAGAGGGAAAAGAGGGACCCTTATTCTTCATATTTCCTTGAAAGAGAATCAACAATCACATTTTATTTTCCCTTATTATATATTATCTCATAATCATATCAAAATAGCTTGGTCACCCATTTTTTTTGCTCCAGGGATGAAATTCTTTGTTCCAGAAAATACTTGAGGCTACGATGACTAGTTTTAATTTGGAAGTGTTTCCCCAATAGATATGGATGCTAGAGATCCACTACATGATGAATATCCAACATTTCCTTTTCATAGGTTGATTGGACGAAATATATCTTCGACATTTGTTTACTAGTGAAAGTCAAAGGTCGACTCTCTTGCACGAGGAGTGCCCCAATTCCTTTCCTCGAGGCATCACATTCCAGGACAAAAATCTTGGTGAAGTATGGGAGTGCCAATATAGGATTCATGCACATAGCCTCTTTCAAGGCTTCTAAGGATTGATCATCTATTGGAGTCCAACTCAAAGAATTATTTTCAAGGAGACTAGTAATATGAGTTGCATTTTTTCCATAATTCTGAACAAAATTTTGATAATAAGCTGTTAAACCTAGGAAACCATGCAATATTTTAAGAGTTTTAGGGCGAGGAAAATCCTTCAGAGCTTCAATTTTCTTAGGGTCCGCCCATACACCATCCTTTCCGACACTATGACCCAGGTATCAACTTCAAAGACTCCAAAAGCACATTTAAATTGTTTGAGAAAAAGTTTGTTCGTAGACAACAGATGGAGAACTTGATCCACATGGGCGACATGGGATTGCCAAGTTTTACTATAGAAGAGAATACAATCAAAGAAAACTAATACAAAATGATAGAGTAAAGGGCGAAATACATGATTTATGAGACTTTGAAAAGTGGAGGGGGAATTACACAGGCTAAAGGGCATGACCAAGAACTCATAGTGACCCTCATGAATTCTAAAGGAAGTCTTGGGAATATCTTCTTCTTTCATACATATCTAGTGGTAGCTGGAACGTAGATCAAGTTTGTAAAGTATTGAACACCACTCAATTCATCCAAAAGGTCATCAATGAAAGGAATGGGTGTTGAACTTATGCTTATAGCAAGAGGGGGGGTGAATCAATACAAGATACTTTTTAGTTTAATTGAGAATTCATCAATCATTCATTAGTTTTAAAATAGTAAATGCATTTAAACTCAAATCATGGTACACATAGTTTAATTTAGAAACCTTTACAGGAGAAAAACACAAAAAAATTATCTTTATAAATGTATGTAGGCACCAACATACTGTTACAAATTTGATAGGAACCAACCTATTGGAGACACCCATGTCTTTAGCTGAGAACCAACCCAACAAGATATTGTGTAGGCACCAACCTACTAAAGACGCCAATATCCTCAGCTGAGAACTGACTCAGTAAGAGATGTATAGGAACAAACCTAAGATCTTCATACACAAAGTACTTTTGACTTCACCTGCATGCTTCATACTTCATGTATTTCACAACATCATCATACCCATAATTTTCATGCTCTAATGCCTTTCTTTGCTTCATAACACAGACTTATATTCAAAACCTAGTCATATTTATCCTTCATGACCTAGAGAACGTTGTAGCATCATTCCCATAATATAATCCTAGACTACAACATCACACCCTCAAAACAAATCACTTTTCATCATCATAGACCTTAGTCATTCATAGTGCACTCTTAAAACTCCAAGAAAACTCCTCTTACACACCTTTAGACCCCAAGAATACTCTCCATCTTCTCTTGCACACCTCAAAGATATTCTCTGCACCTCAAAATTGATATTATTGCTTGGATTATCTACAAATTCACACATATATCCTATATTTATAGTGTTTATGTGCTCACTTTTAAGGCCGACCTGTAAATACTAGCTGGGCCAACCTAAACTTTTTGGTTGGGTTTTCTCACAAAAAAAATCATATCTCCTCATTCCTAAGGAGTTAGAGGGAGTTCCATATACTATTGGAAAGCTATCAAAATAATATTTCCAACCATATAATCTATGCTCCCATTTGAGCTAATTATTTAGAGTAAAAACTCCTTCAAAGATAGGGTATCCAAATTAAGCATCAAAAATCCAAAAACAATATTACCAACAATATCCATCTTGCAATATTTATCTTGGAAACATGTGTTGTGTTGTTATATTCTTTGCAGTGAAAGTATATTCGATGTGGATCGAATGATGGTTGAATTCAATTTGGATTGACAACAGGTCGAATTTGAGGTAGATTGACAACAAGTCGAAGGTCGAGGTTAGTTGACTAGGTAAAGTTGAAGTCGAAGGTCAAGGCGATTCGACATGGTAAAGGAATCAACATCAAATTGAATATGTCAACCGACAAGAGGTCGATAGGTAGGCATGTGGCAACCAATTGAAGACAAAATGAAGGCCGACTAATAGTCGACTGGTAATCCGATTTGTATTCGACTGTATCAAAATATCGAGATTCAGGGGATTTGTAGCCAATGATATGCATGGATCTGTAACCATTTTTGGGCGCCATGTATTTAGGGATTTTCCTTTTGTAAATCCTATAAAGAGGAATGTTGTAAGGCTGTAAAGGATAATGAACAATAAATGAATCGTGACATATCCAATATTTATAGAAATAGTTGGATGTAGGTTGTTGGTCATGCAAATGTAAGCCAGATTGGCTACAGGGTTATTCTTGCACAAGAAAGAAGGTATGATGTCGATTGTGTCTTAGGTGTGGACCAAGGTTATACATTTAAAATTTTATTCAGATTATATAAGACAACAATAGAGTAGAACACTTAAGGAATGTTGGTTTTTTCGGTTTGGGTTTCTAGGGTAAAATCTCTATGTACTGTGTGATTGCTTTGTCATTTATGTTTCGATTAAATTGTTCTTCTCTTTTGCTAGGTTTAGTGTGGCAGTGTATCTCATTTCTTGATAGGTGGTATCATAGCTGTGTTATTCTTTGACATTTGTATCATATATTGATTTACCAATATTGAATCTGAGAGCTAAACCCTAGTTACAGTAAGAGTTGTAAGTCATAAATTGTGTTAAAGATCGTGGTAAAGAATGGCGAACAATTCAAGAATAGAGTTAGAAAAATTCAATGGAAATTTTTTTGAGCTTTGGAAGCTTAAAATGGAAGATATTTTTGTAGATAAGGAACAATGGACAATGATCTATTCAGGTACCTAACCGACAAGCATGTCTACGAAAGAATGGGATAAACTTGAAATAAAAGCAAGAAGTACGATTCGACTTTGTCTTGCAGATTTATTACTGCTGAAAGTATTAGGTGAAGATTTGACCAAGAAACAATGGGATAAGTTGGGAAGCTTATACCAGACGAAATCTCTGGTAAATAAGTTATTTCGCAGAAATAAATTATATCTTCTCAGAATGAGTGATGGTAGTTTGGTGAATGAGCATTTAAATGCCTTTAATACCATTTTAAGCCAATTATTATCTGTGGATATTAAAATCATGGAGGAGAAGTGTATAAGCCTATTATGGTCTTCGCTAGACTCATGGGATAGCTTAGTCATGGACGTAGGGAGTAATAAAACCACATTAGAACTAAAATACGTGGTTTCTTCTCTACTGTAAGAATAAATGAGAAGAAAGAACATTGAAGGATCGACCAAATATGCTTTAGTGGTGAGAGGTCGACTGGTTGAAAGAGATAAAGGAAAATTATCTGGTAGAAATTCTAAGTCAGAGGGAAGATATAAATCCCCAGTTTAGTCGACAAGAAGATGCTGGAAATGCGGTAAATATGGGAATTACAAAAAGGAATGTTAGTTGATGGCGATGGAAGTAAGTATGAGATATGATGAGAAGTAGTCGACGAAGAGAAAGATGAACCCGAATAAGGGAGGTGATGTGTACCTGGCATCGATCAATACATAGTTGGATCAAGGTGTTTGGTTGATTTACTCAGGAGAATCCTATCATATGAAACCACATAGAGAATGGTTATGTAAGTATGAATGATATGATGGAGGTGATGTGTTCTTGGGGGATGAATTGACAACCAAAATTTTCAGACGAGGAATAGTTCGACTTATCCTACATGATGGGAGGAAAAGAACCCTTGCAGGTGTGCTACACATTCCGGGTTTGGAAAGAAACATAATATCTGTCAGCAAGATGAGTGATACTGGAGTGCACACTCTGTTTAATAAGGATTCATATAATATGGTAAGAGGTGCGATGGTATTAATGAAATAATTTTGGATTGGAACCCTATACAAGATTTTAGGGAATGCCAACTCGACTGGATGCAACAACATTGTTTCTCCTGAAGTTGAATCGACTTCGACTCAACTCGACCCGAAACATTGGAGAAAAAGTACTTCGAGATATGAACAATAAAGGTATCGTCAAAGGTTTTTGTGAATGTGGTTTAGAAGTCGACTTTTGTGAAGATTGCATATATGGAAAACAAAGTTGGGTGAGATTCCCATTTGGAGCGACAAGGGAAAATGGGATTCTAGAATTGGTGCATAGTGATGGGTTTGGCCCAGTTACAGTGCCTTCACTTGGTGGATCCATGTATTATGTCTCCTTCATAGATAAGTTTTTTAGGAAGACATGGATATATTTCCCGAGGAAGAAATCAAAGGTTTTCTAGAAATTTAAAGAGTTTAAAGATGTTGTAGAAAACCAGAAAGACAAGAAGATTAGGATGTTGAGAACTGACAATGGTGGTGAATTTTGTGGAAAATAATTTGATCAGTTCTGCAACCAGTGTGTAATAGTACACAAAACTACCACGCTATATACCCCATAAAAAAATGGAGTTGTCGAGAGAATGAAAAGAACATTGATGGACAAGGCAAGGAGCATGCTGAATGGTGCTAGGCTCGCACAAGAATTCTTGGTGGAGGCAATCGACATTACAATATATCTTGTGAATATGTCTCCTTCATTGGTGCTATTCGACATGACTCCAAATGAGATATGGTTAGATAAGAATCCTTCGGTTTCACATCTCAAAGTATTTGGATGTGATGCATTTTTTCATGTTCCCAAGGAAAAATATGGACAAGAAGGAAATCAAATGTATTTTCATTCGATACAAAGAAGGAATGAAAGGATATAAGATATGGGATCCTGCATCAAGGAAAATAGTGTAAAATCGAGATGTGGTATTCAGATAAGTAGGAGGTAATTTTGAGCCTGAGGAAATTTTTCAGATCGAGAATAATCCTAAGACGGTGCGGTTTGAACTGAGGAATGAAGAAGATGATTCAGATGAGTCAACTAAATCAAAGGAAGAGGTGGAAAAATAAACTTTGGTAGTAAGAAGGTAAAAAAGAGTAAGAAAACCAATCAAAAGGTATATTCCTCTTGACTTCCATTCCAGATTCGTGTAAACTTCCATCGGCGATGAGCCCAAGTCAGTCGGTGAGGCAGTCAATTCGGTAGAAGGTAAAATTTGGAAGGACACCATGGTCAAAGAGATGAAATGATTGCACAAGAATGAGACATGGGACCTAGTCAAGTTTCCTAGTGGAAGAAATATCGTCAGTAGAAAATGGGTATTCAAGAAGAAGATGAATGCCACAGGAAAAGTCGAGAAGTTAAAATATTGAATGGTAGTGAAAGGATATTCCTAAGTTGAGGGAGTCGACTTCGGTGAGATTTTTTCCTATGTTGAAAAAATAACTTCCATTAGAGTACTGATGTCTCTGGATGCAACATTTGATCTGTAAATAGAACAGATGGATGTGAAGACAACATTCCTACATGGGGACCTGTAAGAGGAAATATACATGAAACAACCTAAAGGATTTGTAGTAAAGGGTGAGAAAGAGTTGGTGTGAAAAATGAAAATATCCCTTTATGGTATAAAACAATCGCCAAGGATGTGGTACTAGAAGTTCGACACATACATCCTTATTTTGGGATTTGTGAGAAGCAAAGGTGATCATTGCATATATTCCAAGGAAGAAGATGGGAGTTTCATATATGTATCTTTGTATGTCGATGAGATGTTTTTGATTTGGAACAATATGGACACAATAAAGGAGGTGAAGAGACAACTATACTCCAAGTTAGACATGAAGGATCTCGATTCAACTAACTTCATTCTAGGAATGGATATTAAGAGATATCGAGTCACTAGAAATATATGGTTAAATCATAAAAAGTATATTGAAACAGTTCTGAAATGTTTCAACATGCAAGATTGCAAACCGATGAAGGTGCCAATTCCTGTGGGAGAAAGGATAATTGTTGAACAATGTCTAGAGACACAGGAAAAAATAGAGGACATGGCACATGTTCCCTATGCAAGTGTTGTTGATATTCTAATGTATGCGATGGTTTGCACTTGACCAGACATTTCCAATGCAGTGGGAGTGCTGAGAAGGTATATGTCGACACTTGGAAATGATCACTTAACACTTGTCAAGAGAGTATTCAGGTATTTGTGTGGCATGAAGGACTATGATATATTCTATCAAGGAAAACCTGGAAGTGACAGTGGTATATTAAATGTACATGGCTTTGTCAATGTCGAATGGGTTGGAGATTTGGATCAACGAAGTTCGACCAATGGATATGTCTTCAAGATGTTCGATGGAGCAATAAGTTGGATGAGTAAGCAACATGAATTCGTAGACTTGTCAACAATAGAAGTTGAATACGTGGCGGCCACTCATGGAAACAAAGAAGCGATATGGCTATGTTCAGGAATCAGGTTTGAGCAGAGAGCTATGAATATAAGTTGCGATAGTCAAAGTACAATATTTCTGGCAAAGAACCATTCTTATCATTCAAAGACTAAACACATTGATGTACAATACCATTTCGTAAGAGATATGGTGGAAATTAACAAGGTGCTACTAGAGAAAGTAGACACATTGGAAAACATAATAGACTCATTGACCAAGTCTATGAGTGCTGTGAAGTTCTCTTGATGTAGAGAGACAATGGGCATTGCTTCCTTAGGTCTGTGAATGAAAGTTCAGGAATCTCTTGGTTTCAACAAAGAAGAAAACAAGTGGGAGAATGTTGGGTTGTTATATTCTTTGCAATGGAAGTCTAGTCAATGTGGATCGACTGACGGTCAAATTTGAGGTGGATCGACAACATGTCAAAATTGAGGTAGATCAACAGCAAGTCGAAGGTCAAGGTTAGTCGACTGAGTAAAGTCGAAGCCAAAGGTTGGGGAAATTAAACATGGTAAAGGCATCACAATACGTTGAAGAGGTTAACTGACAAGAGGTCGATAGGCGGGCATGTGGTGAATGACTGAAGAACAAATGAAGGTCAACTTATAGTTGACTATAATCTGACTTGGAGTCAATTGTAATAGAATCCCAAGATTCGTGGGATTTGTAGCTAATGATTTGCATGGATCTGTAACTGTTTTTGGGTGCCATGTCTTTAGGGTATTTCTTGTTGTAAATACTATAAAGAGGCATGTTGTAAGGCCGTAACGACTAATGAACAATCAATGAATCGTAAGGTAACCAATCTTTATAGAAATATTTAGATGTAGGTTGTTGGTCATGCAAATGTTAGACAAATTGACTGCATGGTTGTTATTGCATAGGAAATAATATATGACGTCACTTGTGTCTTAGATGTGGACCAAGATGTAACCATTTATTCAAATTGAATAAGACAACAAGAGAGTAGAACGCTCAAGGAATGTTGGTTTTCCCGATTTGGGTTTCCAGGGTAAAATCTCAGTGTACTGTGTGATTTATTTGTCATTTGCGTTCTTGATTAAATTCTTATTCTCGTCTGCTAGGTTTAGTGTGGAAATGAATCTCATTTCATGACAACATGTAGTCTCTCCCTGTCTTTGACATTAATGAAAACAACATTTCCAACAATATCCCCCTTTTTCATTGATGGAAACCCTTATTCAATTATGAAACCCCCCCTGTCTACAACTTTCCTTGTGTTTGAAATTATTCCTTTGTATGCAACTTCTTCCGCCTTGAAATCAATGGAAAAGGGATCCTCCTCCTGAGCTTGTGCTTCCCTTTAATAATGAAATGAGAGAAACATCACTCCTAGATTTTGTTTACTTGTCCCATACAACATTCCTTTGACTTCATTGAGAACATATACATTGCTTGGGGTTCTGTTTGCATTTTCTACTAATCTTCCTAAACCTACTTTCCTTATCTCACATCCTTTAGAATGAAATGTGAGGTTGTAACCTTGATCACACATTTGATTGACACTTATAATATTGTGTTTTAACCCTTCAACATACAAAACATTCAGTGTTTTTGTCTTTCCATGATTAATACTAATGATACCTTTNTGGATTCGAGGAGGACTCGATCTCAGCATGAGGAGCCTTCTCATGTATTTTCAGCTTCAGAACCTGCGATGCCCATGCATTGCTATATGGTTCAATCTACTGATCCACATAACTACAATAGGGTTGTGGGAAATCCATTATGGAAAGCATCCATGTAGAAGGAGTATGAATCACTCCTACAGAACCAAACTTGGAATCTGGTTCCACATCCACCAGAAAGGAATATTTTTAGGTACAGATGGGTCCACAGGATCAAGAAGTACAAGGCCTAACAGGTTGCCAAAGGACTTCATCAGATCCATAAATATTTCTACATCTTCACGAAGACTTTCAATGAGAAGAAGTTTCAGACTTTGCGGGATCATCTTGCAGTGAAGAAAATAGTTGCCTAGCAGCTGCCATTTTCTTCTTTTGATACATTATCTTTTGAGGGGGGGTTTTGTTCCCACGTGGTTTTCCATCTTTCCTCACTTTTATTCAATGTTCATTAGTTGCATTATACATGAGTACCTAAAATGGCTTAGTAGCTGGGACTCATTTTTTACTCCATAGTGATGTTCAGGGGGGGTGTTGGAGACATTTCTATTTTCGACACACTAGTTTAGTGGGAGTTAACTGACTAGTTCTATTTAGACTTTCTATTTTTACCATCACTATTATGCATGCATGCATTCCTAAGGAAAGCTAACTGCTTAATCGATTTTCTTAATTATGGAATGCTTTGCCATATATATGAGTGTATTCCAATCATTCATTGTATCATATTGATCATGATCTATGTATCAATCATCAACTCATTGGAGTAGTGTGAATATATTTTCTCATTCGTCCATATTGAATCTCTCTTCCTTTCTTGATAAGCTTTGTTTGTACTTGATTTAGATAGATCTCCTGTGCAAGTTTCCATGAAACAATGACATAAATATGACCTTTGATAGAGTGGCATATAACCGAGTAAAAGGTGGTAACAGGGTCACCCCAATCTCAGATCAACCAAATTTTCTTTCAGGGTACAGAGAATGACCATGTGGACTATAATATTGTTGTCAACCTTCTAAACCTTGGAGACACCTACCATGTATGAGAGAACCGATAATGGATTTTTCCCATATAATGATTCGAAGGGAGTCATGCGAGTGACAATATGGTAAGATGTGTTGTACCACCATTCAACTAGGGGTAACCATTGAGCTCGATGATTTTTTCTTTCAGATGCAAAATACCAAAAATATGTTTCCAAATACTTGTTGATAGATTTAGTTTGTCCATTAATCTGGTGATGATAGGAAGTGCTGAGGTGCAATTGGGTTCCTTGGATCTTGAACAATTCTTGCCAAAAATTGTTGTTGAAAGTTGGATCTTGGTTGGAGAAAATCAAATAAGGCATGTCATGGAGTTTGAATATATCATCCATAAAAATTTGAGCCATTGTTGAGGTCGTGAATGGGTGTTGAAGAGCACATAAATGAACATATTTGGAAATACGATCTACTAACACCATGATGACTAACTTATTGGCCGATTTAGGTAAGACAACTATGAAATCCATAGAAATATCCATCCAAATAGTAGGTGGAATCGAGAGCAGTTGGAGTGTGCCTAGAGTTTTGATAGTTTCTCCCTTATGGTGTTGAAATGTATCACATTCAACCACATAGTTGTAGATGTGTTGTTTCATACCTTCCCAGAAAAAATAACGTTTGACCCATTCATAGGTTTTGGTAAATCCTAAATATGCAGCTATGGGTGAAGCATGGAACTGAGAGAGCACCATGGGTTTAAGGCTCAACTGTTTTATTAAATAAATGTGACCTTTATAGTGAAGCTCTTCATTATTCCAGGAGTATCCTGGAGAAGCTTGCAAATCCTGTTACAATTTTTGGATTAGGCTAGAAAGTTTGGTGTCTTGCAACCATTCTTTGCAAATGGCCTGAATCCAGTATGCTAAAATGAATGACAGGGAAAAGAGGGACCCTTATTCTTCATATTTCCTTGAAAGAGAATCAACAATCACATTTTATTTTCCCTTATTATAGATTATCTCACAATCATATCAAAATAGCTTGTTCACCCATTTTTGTTGCTCCGGGGATGAAATTCTTTGTTCTAGAAAATACTTGAGGCTACGATGACTAGTTTTAATTTGGAAGTGTTTCCCCAATAGATATGGACGCTATAGATCCACTACATGATGAATATCCAACATTTCCTTTTCATAGGTTGATTGGACCAAATATCTCTCCGACATTTGTTTACTAGTGAAAGTCAAAGGTCGACCTTCTTGCATCAGGAGTGCCCCAATTCCTTTCCTCGAGGCATCACATTCCAGGACAAAAATCTTGGTGAAGTATGGGAGTGCCAGGATAGGAGTCATGCACATAGCCTCTTTCAAGGCTTCTAAGGATTGATTAGCTACTGGAGTCCAACTGAAAGCATTCTTTTCAAGGAGATTAATAATATGAGCTGCAACTTTTCCATAATTCTGAACAAAATTTCGATAATAAGCTGTTAAACCTAGGAAACCATGCAATATTTTAAGAGTTTTAGGGGGAGGAAAATCCTTCATAGATTCAATTTTCTTAGGGTCCACCCATACACCATCCTTTCTGACACTATGACCCAGGTATCAACTTCAAAGACTCCAAAAGCACATTTAAATTGTTTGAGAAAACATTTGTTCTTAGACAATAGATGGAGAACTTGATCCACATGGGCGACATGGGATTGCCAAGTTTTACTATAGATGAGAATATAATCAAAGAAAACTAATAAAAAATGATAGAGGAAAGGGAGAAATACATGATTCATGAGACTTTGAAAAGTGGAGGGGGAATTGCACAGGCTAAAGGGCATGACCAAGAACTCATAGTGACCCTCATGAATTCTAAAGGAAGTCTTGGGAATATCTTCTTCTTTCATACGTATCTAGTGGTAGTTGGAACGTAGATCAAGTTTGTAAAGTATTGAACACCACTCAATTCATCCAAAAGGTCATCAATGAAAGGAATGGGTGTTGAACTTATGCTTATACCAAGAGGGGGGGTGAATCAATACAAGATACTTTTTAGTTTAATTGAGCATTCATCAATAATTCATTAGTTTTAAAATAGTAAATGCATTTAAACTCAAATCATGGTACACATAGTTTAATTTAGAAACCTTTGCAGGAGAAAAACACAAAAAAATTATCTTTATAAATGTATGTAGGCACCGACATACTATTACAAATTTGATAGGAACCAACCTATTGGAGACATCCATGTCTTTAGTTGAGAACCAACCCAACAATATATTGTGTAGGCACCAACCTACTAAAGACACCAATATCCTCAACTGAGAACTGACTCAGTAAGAACTGTATAGGAACAAACCTAAGATCTTCATACACAGAGTACTTCTGACTTCACCTGCATGCTTCATACTTCATGTATTTCACAACATCATCATACCCATAATTTTCATGCTCTAATTCCTTTCTTTGCTTCATAACACAGACTTATATTCAAACATCCTTATTTTGGGATTTGTGAGAAGCAAAGGTGATCATTTCATATATTCCAAGGAAGAAGATGGGAGTTTCATATATGTATCTTTGTATGTTGATGACATGTTGCTGATTGGAAAAAACATAGACACAATAAAGGAGGTGAAGAAGCAACTATCCTCCAAGTTAGACATGAAGGATCTCGATGCAACTAACTTCATTCTAGGAATGGAGATTAAGAGATACTGAGTCACTAGAAATATATGGTTAAATCATAAAAAGTATATTGAAATAGTTCTGAAACGTTTCAACATGCAGGATTGCAAACCGATGAAGGTGCCAATTCCTGTGGGAGAAAGGCTAATTGTTGAACAATGTCCAGAGACACAGGAAGAAATAGAGGACATGGCACATGTTCCCTATGCAAGTGTTGTTGATATTCTAATGTATGTGATGGTTTTCACTCGACCAGACATTTCCAATGTAGTGGGAGTGCTGAGAAGGTATACGTCGACACTTGGAAAGGATCACTTAACACTTGTCAAGAGAGTATTCAGGTATTTGTGTGGCATGAAAGACTATGATATATTCTATCAAAGAAAACCTGGAAGTGACAGTGGTAAATTAAATGTACATGGCTTTGTCAATGCCGACTGGGTTGGAAATCTGGATCGATGAAGGTCGACCAATGGATATTTATTCAAGATGTTCGGTGGAGCAATAAGTTGGATGAGTAAGCAACATGAATTCGTAGACTTGCCAACAATAGAAGCTGAATACATGGCGGCCACTCATGGAAACAAAGAAGTGGTATGGCTATGTTCAGGAATCAGGTTTGAGCAGAGAGCTACGAATATAAGTTGCGATAGTCAAAGTACAATATTTCTGGCAAACAACCATGCTTATCATTCAAAGACTAAGCACATTGATGTACAATACCATTTCGTAATAGATATGGTGGAAATTAGCAAGGTGCTACTAGAGAAAGTAGACACATTGGAAAACATAACAGACTCATTGACCAAGTCTATGAGTGCTGTGAAGTTCTCTTGGTGTAGAGAGACAATGGGCATTGATTTCTTAGGTATGTGAACAAAAGTTCAGGAATCTCCTAGTTTCAAAAAAGAAGAAAACAAGTGGGAGAATGTTGGGTTGTTATATTCTTTGCAATGAAAGTCTAGTCAATGTGGATCGACTGACGGTCAAATTTGAGGTGGATCGACAACATGTCAAAGTTGAGGTAGATCGACAGCAAGTCGAAGGTTGAGGTTAGTCGACTGGGTAAAGTCGAAGTCAAAGGTCAAGGCAATCCAACATGGTAAAGGCATCACAATAAGTTGAAGAGGTCAAATGACAAGAGGTCGATAGGCGAGCATGTGGTGAACTGTAACAAAATCCTAAGATTCGTGGGATTTGTAGCTAATGATTTGCATGGATCTGTAACTGTTTTTCAGTGCCATGTCTTTAGGGTGTTTCCTGTTGTAAATACTATAAAGAGGCATGTTGTAAGGTCGTAACGACTAATGAACAATCAATGGATCGTAAGGTAACCAATCTTTAGAGAAATATTTAGATGTAGGTTGTTGGTCATGAAAATGTTAGACGAATTGACTACATGGTTGTTATTGCATAGGAAATAATATATGATGTCGATTGTGTCTTATATGTGGACCAAGGTTAGACATGTAACCTTTTATTCAGATTGAATAAGACAACAAGAGAGTAGAATGCTCAAGGAATGCTGGTTTTCCCGATTTGGGTTTCCAGGGTAAAATCTCTGTGTACTGTGTGATTTATTTGTCATTTACATTCTTGATTAAATTCTTATTCTCGTTTGCTAGGTTTAGTGTGGAAGTGAATCTCATTTCCTAACAACATGTAGTCTCTCCCTGTCTTTGACATTAATGAAAACAATATTTCCAACAATATCCCCCTTTTTCATTGATGGAAACCCTTATTCAATTATGAACTCCCCTTGTCTACAACTTTCCTTGTGTTTGAAATTCTTTCTTTGTATGAAACTTCTTCCACCTTGAAATCAATGGAAAATGGATCCTCCTCCTGAGCTTGTGCTTCCCTTTACTAATGAAATGAGAGAAACATCACTCCTAGATTTTGTTTACTTGTCCCATACAACATTCCCTTGACTTCATTGAGAACGTATACATTGCTCGGGGTTCTGTTTTCATTTTCTACTAATCTTCCTAAACCTGTTGTCCTGATCTCACATCCTTTAGAATGAAATGTGAGGTTGTAACCTTGATCACACATTTGATTGACACTTATAATATTGTGTTTTAACCCTTCAACATACAAAACATTCAGTGTTTTTGTCTTTCCATGATTAATACTAATGATACCTTTTCAGACATTCCTTGTAGAAGCATTATCCTCTGTAACGTACCCAACCACCAACAGGCTAGACACACTACTCTAGATCTCACTTCAAAAACTGTTTTCGAATTTTGATAATAATTCGTTAAAAAATGAGCATGAAATAATGCAATAACAACACATGCAATAATCAAGATTCATGCTAAACCATCCAAGAAGTGAACAACATGCCATGCACAACAATAACTAGAAGCATGCACACATAAATACACCTCAGAAATAAATACATACACAGTGGGATAAACATTATACAAAGAACACATAGAGCACTTATCTTTTCAAGTAAACATTCATCAACTAGCTGTAGAAAAATGATGTTCCTCCCAACCATAGACATTGTTGTTCCAAATATCAACAACATGTCACCCCCTATCTAGGGATATGAATCCACAAGGATGGGTCCTATGAAAAATCTAAAAACACACTAGTTAGATAATAAGCTCTCATGTTTTCCTAATCACACAACAATCCTAATTTCTAACTCTCTTCCCCTCCAACATGCACAACCCAAATAAATGAACGCCTTTCTCTGCCATGCAGTCCCTCAGGCCATTCCATTTCTCTCCATTATTCTAGTACTACTGGTCAAGAAATATCCATACTAGAAACTCCAAGGATTCTAAGTTGCGGACAGTTCTTTCAGAACTATCATCAATCTCATGCACATAGGGATCCATTCCCTCATGGAATGATCAATAATTCGTCACAACCATATAGAAATGAATGTCTACCTCCAACCATTCATATTCATTCCCAAACCAAGAGCACATGAATTAGAAAGAGTGAGGAGGATGAGTGATTGGATAATAATGAAATGAAGAACCCCTAAAAAATGGAAGAGTGGAAAGAGTGAACCCCCAAATAGCCCAAAGAGGGGTTTATGTATTTACTTGGAAATCAAGAACCACATGGCCTTCCCAAGAAGCTCATGTACTACTTTCTCAATTAAATAAAAAATAGGTAAATGTAATTAAATACTTATCCCCTTTAGCCCCCTCTCTCGTGGAATCATAACCCCTTATCTCTTTTGTCCTTGTCAGCCTTGCACCCAACAATGTATTTTATTAATATATATTAAAGTATTACATTTCATAGGCACTCCAAACCCTTTTCAACTTTACCGGGTCACCATACTAATTCAAATATATATAATACATTCTAGTCATATGGATTAAAAACTGAGGTGTTACATCCCCCTCCCCTTGTTTTGGCATTATCCTCAATGAAAAACACAATATTGATGTTCTTCATATTACAATTCTAGTCTCACAAGCCATTAATCATCATAGGTAGTCCATTCAATTTTCATATACATAGGCACTCTAGCCTAAAAACATGCATACATAGGAACTCTAGCCTAAAAACATGCATACATAGGCACTTTGGCCCAAAACACACATAAGCATTTTTACAATTTTATTTTTCTAGCGGTAGTTCCAATCAACAAGCTCTCCTTACCTATCATCTTGCATAACCCAAAGAGTGTACCCCCCCTTCTCCGCTTTGCAGTCCTTCGGGCTGTACCACTTCTCTTCAAGGCTTTAGTGCACTCATCGAGGAAGTTTCAGAGTTGCGACTCCAAGAACTCCAGCTGCAACAAGTCTACTGGACTTTCTTCATTCCATGCCTTTTTCATTGAGCTTGATTTTCTCTTGGCGCTCTTCTTCCCGATATTCCATATTCAATAGTCAACATCTCATATGTATTACACACATACAATCATCATGAGATATCATCATAACAATTTCCAATCATAAATGTCAAATATGTTTTATACAAGAAAACATAATTTCCAAGCATGAGCTTCCAACTCATAATTCGTTTGGCTCTTGCAGTAGTATATGTCCATATTTATTATGGATTACAATACTTCCATGCCCAAGACCATTCTTCCTGCAATTTTCTCAACCTTCACTTAGCCAAACCAACTGTTAGCATATCATAGCAATTTTTAATTTCCCAAATCTGTTTTGTACAGGAAAATAAAATTCCCCAAGCATGAGGTTTTTTCTTATAATGTTTGGCTCTTGCAACATCAAGCATTGGTATTCTTTATGGGGTTACATACCTTCCATATCCAAGACCATTCTTGCTGCAATTTCCTCAATTTATACTCAGCTAAACAAATTATCATTAATTTTTAAATTCTAATTCCCAAAAATGTTTTATAGAAGAAAAATTAAATTTCCAAGCATGATCTTTAGTTCATATTGTTTGGCTCTTGTAGCAGTAGAGACTGGTCTTCCTTATGGGCTTACATTATTTCCATATCCAAGACCACTCCACCTGTGATTTTCCTCATATTACATGCAACCAAACATATTGTCAGTAACTCATGTACAATGGCAACAAGTGATCTCAGAGTTGTTTACAACTACAATTCAATTACTTCCATCCATTCTTGACATCAAATGTAATTCAACTATTAATTGGAATGAACCCATCATTCTCTACACATGTATTATCAACCAGTCTTTTCTTTATTCTATCCATAAATATTTTTATTTCTCTGTTCCCCTGACATAGATTTTTCATAATTCATCATTATGTAACTACTTTAACCCACAATTTTCTTGTTGCGATATCTAACAACACCTAAAGTGTTCTCAACTTCATGAGCTAGCAATACTCACATCATTTCAAATATTAACATAATCATTTCTATGCAATATAATACATACAGACATTCAATAATTTCTTTAATACCACTTGTAACATTTTCAATAGCTCCAAAAAGTGATCTTAGAATTGTAACAAACAACAATTCAATCACCTTCAACTAGTATTCATATTAAATATAACGACACTATCATTCACTATGCATTTTCAACATCACATGCTTTTCATAATAAAACAAATAATTACCAATAAAACAACAATCGATGTGCCAATACCCATGGCCACATCTACATAATATATCCCTGCATTGACCACATAATACCACATAACTATGTCATGCAATCCACCATGGTGAGTTGGAAGGTCTGGCCAATGCCTCAACACATCATCCGAACTCTTCCCAATATTGCTTGACTATTTGGATACACAACACGAGGAAACATAATTCCTAAGTGCTCTTCAGTGTTGACAAAGATGTTGCAGTCCAAATAGTAGCCATACAGGGGAAATCGTTGAGTACTCACATAATGTTATATCCCTTCCATATCCAACTGTATCATGATCTCACACATGACTAGCCCTATGGGTATTATTCCTGTAACAGGAGTATGTCTCATGAATTGACCTAATTATGATCTCATAACCATTCATAACACAATCTGCAACTAACATTTTATCTAAATGCACTATAGCATCAACACCATTTACATACTCCAGGCCTTCGACCATTACATATTAATTTAAATCTTGAAAACTTAGCAGAGGGAATTCTTACCTCAATTCCCTATAACATTAGAAGCAACCAAATCCATACCTGCATGGATATTATCAACCTACTTGATGCTACATGATCAACTAGTATTTGTAGAAGCTCCCAGGCTTCCTCCTCCATCCTTCTGATCACCATTCCTACCACTCTCATGGGTCTTCACATAGATGGAGGTCATAAGCAACAACAACATCCACATATTTAACCGTGTTATATCATTTTTCCTGAATACATAATCCATCATTATTCATACTCAATATAACATCAGTATTACATGCATATAACAACAAACTATTCTAAGTCCACAAAAATGCCATATGCATATCCATGCATGTACATATGAACAAGTGCACATCCATATGCACCAAACATTCACTGTCATCATGCCTACTAATGCATCTAACTTCATTGTATGTGTTATAAAAATAGGGTCGCGGAGCAATAAAATAAAACAAGTTCGAAAATAAAACACATAAGATACACAATACAATAGAGACACAAATATACGTGGTTCACCTAGTGTGGGCTACGCCCACTAGATAAATTGACAGGTCCTTCCTTTTATTATCTAGTAAATAAAGGATACAACCTACAACACACCTGCTGTAACTTCCTCTTATTTCTCTCACAACCTCCCTTCTTAGAATACAATATTCTCAATGATACATAGCCGCAATACATTTTCCTCATAAAAGAGGGTTTCCTTCTAGGGAAAAAAACCCTAACATAACTTCTACCTTCATATCTGCGACCTTATAATGAATGTTTCAGATTTACTATGAAATTACAATACACATTTACAAGGAACATTTTCCTTCGGGGGCTTCACCCCCGAACCCCCATCGAGGAACGCTATCCCCCAAACCCCCACCGAGGGCTGACTTTCCCTCGAACTTCGCAAGGGGGGAAATTACACCATGCATTTCCCCCTCGTGGAGGGGTGTACAATCTTCCGGGGTGTAAAGTCTTCATGGGGTATAAACACGGCTGAAAACAAAAAACCTCTGAATCAGGAAGATAATTAGGCTCCACAAATAAAAATGTCCCACTTGGAGACTGATCTCAACAAATATACCGCTGCTGTATCTGCTGGACTATGATCCTTCTTGGACCTATCAGATTTCTCATCTTCACCTTCATTCTTGAAGACCAAGTGAAACTGAGTAGGAACTCAGTTTCTCCCTGGTTACTCCCTTTGTTAACATGTCTGATGGATTCTGTCTAGTGTGTATCTTTTCCAACCTCAAATGTCCATCTTCCAAGACGGATCGTATGAAATGGTACCTGAGTTGTATATGCTTAGTCTTCAAATGGAAGGATGATTTCTTTGCAAGATGAATGACACCCTCACTGTTAGAATACAACCTGCTATTCTCTTGCTTCTTTCTCAATTCCTCCATAAACCTCTATAACCAAATCATCTCTTTACTAGCCTCTGTAGCAACAAGATACTCTTCCTCTATTTTTGAAAGTGAAACAACCTTTTGCAGTTTTGAAATCCAACTTACTGCTATTCCACCTACAGTAAAAACATACCTTGTGGTGCTCCTCCTGCTATCTTTATCACCTGCCATATATGAATCATCTAAACTTCTAAAACATAATGCATGAGTAGCAGAACCTTTCAAATACCTGAGAGTCCACTTTATTTCCTCCCAATGTTCTTTACCTAGATTGTTCATATACCTACTCACAACTCCCATTGCATGTGCAATATTTGGTCTTGTGCAAACCATCACATACAACAAGCTGCCAACTGCTGATGAATAAGGGACCCTGGACATGTATTCTAACTCCTCTTGTGTCTTAGGACACATTTCCTTGGTTAATTTTAAATGGTTGGCCAAAGGTGTACTAACCAGTTTTGCATTCTGCATTCTAAACTTATCCAACACCTTCTTTATGTACTCACCCTGAGACAATGTCAATTTGCGATTTTTCCTGTCTCTTGTTATTCTCATACCAAGGATTTTCTTTGCAGCACCCAAATCCTTCAACACAAATGAATTAGCTAATATCTTCTTGAGCACATTTATATCCTACATATTAGAACGCGCAACAAGCATGTCATCTACATACAATAGCAAGATAATGTAGCTTCCATTTTCTAGCATTTTAAAATAAACACAGTGATCAAAATGACATCTACTATAACCTTGTTTTGTCATAAACCTGTCAAACTTCAAATACCATTGCCTTGGAGTTTGCTTTAGGCCATACAAGCTCTTCTTCAACATGCATACCAAATTTTCCTTCCCTTTGACCTCATACCCCTATGGCTGTTGCTTATAAATCTCTTCCTCCAAATCCCCATGGAAAAAAACTATTTTTACATCTAACTGCCAGAAGACTTAAAATAATCCTAATTGAATACATTTTAACAACAAGAGAAAATATTTCATCAAAATCTATACCTTTCTTTTGTACAAACCCCTTTACAACAAGTCTAGCCTTGTACCACTTTTTTCCTCCATCTTCTTCCTTTAAGTTGTAGACCCATTTATTTTGCAATTCTCTTTTTCCCGCAGGCAAATGAACCAAATCCCAAGTCTGGTTATTTTCCAAGGAATCCATTTTCTCTTTCATGCCTTGCTCCCACTTCTTTTTAGTGCCTACCTGCATTGCCTCTTCATAACATTCTGGTTCACCAGAATCAATCAACAATAAATAATACAATGAAGGAGAGTATCGTTAAGGGGGTCTACTTAACCTGGTAGATCTTCTAACAACACGTATAGGAGTTTGAGGTACCTATTGATCTTGTTGTTGTACATTTTGATTTTCTAGTACCTTTGGAATTTCTTTTTCAGTGATCTCATCAAGCACTGTGTATTCTGGTTTTTTTTTCCTGTTTCTTTCCTTGCAACTGATCTTTGTACATGACCTTCTCATTGAATATGACATCTATACTACTAATGATTTTATGATTTTCATAATCCCATAAGCGATAACCAAAATCATTAACACTGTATCCAATAAAGGTACACTTCTTGGATTTTTCCTCAAGCTTTGTTCTGTTTTCTTATCAATATGGACAAATGCTTCACAACCGAAAATCTTCAAAAAATAACAGTTTACCTTTTTACCTGTCTAGGCCTCCTTTGGAATTCCACCATCCAAATATATTTAAGGCCCTCTATTTATTAAGTAAACAACAATATCTACAAATTTTCCCCAGAACTGTAAGGGAAAACCATCATGCAATCTCATACTCCTTGCACGCTCCATGATTGTCCTGTTCATCCTTTCTGACACACCATTTTCTTGTGGTGTTCCTGGAATTGTCTTTTCTCTACGAATACCATGGTATAAACATTAATCATCAAACTCCTTCTCAACCAAATCTTTCCATTTCTTAAAAGTATCAAAAACATCATATTTTTGTCGAATGCAATAAACCCAAGTTTTTCTAGTTGCATCATCAATAAAAGTAACATAATAATGAGAGCCACCAAGAGATGATACCTGAGCTGGTCCCCATAAATTTGTATGCACACACTCTAACCTTTCACTCTTATTTTCTTTTCCGACTCTGAGAAATATGACTCTCTTCTATTTTCCATAAACACAATGCTCACAAAAATCCAAATCAATTTGTTTAAGATCTAGAAACACATTTCTTTTGTGAAGTATCTTCATCCTCTTCTCACTCATGTGTCCAAGCCTATGATGCCACAATGCTGTATCCACTCCTTTAGAAGCTAAAGAGATAGAAGAGTTAGTATTACCAGTACATAAATACAATGTACCTACCTTCTCTCCTTTTGCTATCACCAGTGATCCTTTGATGACCTTCTAGACCTTATCTGTAAATATGGATATACAAACTTCAATTTCCAACTGCCCTATTGAAATTAGATTTTTCTTTAGATCTAGAACATGTCTTACCTCTTTCAACAACCATTGGTTTCCATTCCTTTGATTTATTTTTACCTTTCCCATTCCAACAATTTCGTATGGTGCATCATCACCCAAACGAACCTGTCCAAAATCACCTTGAACATAATCTAGAAAATGTTTTCTATGGGGTGTGGCATGAAATGAAGCCCCTGAATATAATACCCAAGATTCATAAATATTATCTACATAAAGAATCAAAACATCTTGTAACACATCACCTGTTACATTTTCTTCTTGATTTTTTTCCTCCTGTCCATCTCTTTGTTTCTTTGGAGCTCTGGAGTCTTTCTTCATATGCCCTTTCTTCCAACAATTCCAACACTCTATCTTTCCTGTTCTGGAATTGGATCTACCCTTCCTAGAATCCCATGGTTCACTGAGCCCTTTACTCTATCCTTTTGTCTTCCCCTATTTTCCATGTTTAACACATTACCTGATGTCTCACCTGTGCTTTTCCATCACATTTACTCACTAAGGATAACACCAACAACATCATCAAATTTTAAAGTGTTTGAACCAGAGACATATCTACTTACAACCATGACCAATCCATTCCAACTTTCTGGAAATGATCACAATATTAGAAGAGCCCTGACCTCATCATCAAATTTCACTTTTACAGAACTCAGTTGATTAGTAACCATATTAAATTCATTTAAATGACCTGCAACAGACCCACCTTCTGATATCTTCATATTAAATAATCTCTTCATTAGAAATACCTTATTGGACATTGGGGTTTTTTCATACAATTTAGCTAATGCGTCCATCAACTCCTTCGTTGTATTTTGTTTCAAAATATTGAAAGCCACCAACGCTGCCAGGCTTAGCCGTATCGTTCCTAGTGAATTTCTGCCAAGAACCTCAGATTCTTCATCCTTCATGGCCATCAAATTCTTTTCTATTCCACCCAATGGTAGGAATAGATCCTTCTGATATAAATAATCTTCCATCTGCATCTTCCATAACTGGTAGTTTTGGCTGTTAAATTTCTCGACCCTAAACTTTCCATCTTCCGTGATTGCTCCCACTCGAACCAGGAACCCTCTTTTCCCATGAGTTACCTTTCACTTTGATACCGTTGTTAGAAAAACAGGATCGTGGAGCAATAAAAAAAAGAATGTGGAAATAAAACACAAAATATACACAATACAATAAAGACACAGATATATGTGGTTCACCCAGTGTGGGCTACGTCCACCAAATAAATTGTCAGGTCCTTCCTTTTATTATCCAACAAATGAACGGATACAACCTACAACACACCCATTGTAACTTCCTCTTCTTTCTTTCACAATCTCCTCTCTCAGAATACAATAGTCTCAATGATACATAACCCCAATAATTTTCCCTCATAAAAAAGGGTTTTCTTCTAGGGAAAAAAACCCTAACATAACTTCTACCTTTTAATGAACAATCCAGATTTACTATGAAATTACAATATACATTTACAAGGAAATTTTTCCTTCGGGGGCATCACCCCGTAACCCCCATCGGGGAACACTATCCCCCAAACCCCCGCCAGGGCCCGATTTCCCCCAGACCCCCAAGCCGAGGGGATCAACCTGTTGAGATTCAACAAGAATATCCTAGTGAAAATTATGCACCTACACTAGGATGGAGCCTCGGGCTATTTTTAGGTTGAAGTCTATTTTTAGATGATGAGTAAATTCTATTTATAGATGATGTATATTTATAGATGGTGAGCAAATTCTATTTATCGATGTATGCCGACTATTATTATCCCTTAATAATAGTTGGACAATAAATATTAATCTATTCCCAATGAGCACTTGGAAATAGTTAACTGAAGTGGAAAATTAGTTAGCTATAGGAAATTCGAGTGGAGAATGCAATTAGGGACATTTGGTGGGACAAGTCCAATTGATTTGTAAAGCATGATGATTGAAGTTAACAGGTTGCCATAATGATTATGTGGTTGTGAAGTAGTTTAGCTTAGTTAAGTGAGTTAAGCTCAGTTTTATTAGTTGTAATTGAACTTACACTATTGAGAGATCATTGAATTAATTATTAATTAATTCATAATCAGTGATCTCACATGCAATTGAAGATTTACCACTGGTAACTATATATGTTAGATCAGTGACCCATTTATGAGATATAGTGAAAGGACTAAGTTTGACTATCAGATACTGACATTAATATTGGGTACTCATGCAACCCACACACACAATGGATATTGCCCATGAGGGATTGCGCAACCTAGGCAAAGGATTCACATTCTGCAGGGTTTCCATTATGGGGATTGTGCAGAGGTAGGCATGGAAGCTGTAGTAAATTGGCACATGAATTGTCAATTTTTGTATGATAGTGTAAGACAATTGTATATTATGCGAGAGATATTGGATTAGAGTTTTGTGTAAGGATTGTTTCATGATCATGATATATACATAATATATAGTGTGGGGTTTTAGCTTTATGCTTTCCAGTAAAAACATCCTGTGTTATGTGTGATTGATCTTTCTGTGATATTGCAATTGGCAACCGTGTTTTAAATTCCACAAGAATATTAGTAGAATGGATTCTGTATTTAACAATGGCATATAATTTTTATATCAGGAGAATCCAGGCAATACATAGTACATTAAAATTTCTACATGGTATCAGGACACAAAAGATTGCAGAAGATGAGTTTTTGATTGGATAGAATTCGAATTTGCAAAAAGAATTTCTCAGTGCTACAACTGATTCAAGATCAAAATGTCTTTCAATGGCCCAGGGTTAGAGTATGCACTCGAGGGAATCTTGAACTACATTTCTTGGAGGACAAGATGGAGGCAGTACTCAAAGACAATGACATGAAGGAATTCATTGACAAAGAGGTTCCTAATGATGAGGATGCTGGAAGAGGCAGCGCAAATATTGATGCATGGAAAGAGAAAGTAGCAAAGGCGAGGAGGATCTTGTTGGAGGGTGTACGAGACCACATTTTCTCAAGAAGCCTCCATGGGAGAGAATCACCATATGCAATGTGGAAGATTTTGATGGATCTATTCCAAAACAACGACCATAGGAAATTGGCGCTCAAGATAAACTCAGGAAGATCAAGATGGAGAAGGAGAATCCATTCCAAAATATCTCACAGAAGTTTGTCCAATGTTGGGATGAGCTTGCAAGTGTGGGAATAATAGTGCAGCTGATGATGATTTGGTGAGCTTGGCTCTCTAAGGACTTCCCAAGAGTTGGCACAATTATCAAGACTCTATCAATGGAAGGGAAAAATTGCCAGTTGGGAACGACTATGGTCGAATCTAGTGAAGAAGGAGTTTAGGCAAAACACTAGAGATGACTCTTCATCAAAGCATGATGATGAACATGATTGTGCTTTGGATACTAAGGAAAGGAAAGGGAAGGGAAGAATGTCATTCAATCCGAGAGTCTAAAGGCAAGAAGATGGATTTGTCCAAAATGAAGTGTTTTCACTATCACGAGCAGCCAGGATATCACTACCCAACTGTCTGTAGAAGAAGAAGAACAACAAGGCTGCTGGAGCTACAGCTGGTGAGGCCATTGCCTCACAATTTGAACAATTCTCCTTGATGCCATGCATCAAGTGCATTGGGATCGATGTGGTATTTGGATGGTGGCGCTTCCCTTCCACCTGACGGGAGATAAGGAGATTTTCAGTGACTTGGAGGGGAGAGATCTCAAAATGAATATAGAGATGGGTGACGATGGCCGATACAGTGTGAATTGAATTGGTACCATTACCTTTCAGAGGGGAGTCAATTAAATGAGCTTTAATTCAAAGATGTTATGCATTTTCCAGGTTTGAAGAAAAACCTGTTCTCAATCGCAATGTTGGAGGACAGAGGCTATGATATTGTTTTCAACGATGGAGAAGCTTTCCTGCGACATAAAACAGATAGAATTAATGAATAGGGATTTGAGTTAAGAATCTCTATATGTTGGAAGTAGATGGCTACACTGCCATGATGGGTAGAACAAAATTTGTGAGCCGGGATGAGGGCGAATTATGGCACAGCAGATTAGGCCATCTTCATCATGAATCCTTGAAAATCATGCAACAAATATCTGCTGGAATTCCAAGGGGAACACTTACTCAGTTAGATCAGTGCAAGGGTTGCACCATACTGGAAGGTATGTAAGTCCACCTTTTCATGAAAATGAGAACCGTGCTTTGGTGATCTGGAGAATTCACACATGTGTGGACCATTCTCGATTTCTTCAACAACAAAACATAAGTATTATGTTATTTTTGTTGATGACTTTTCTCATGTGGTGGATACTATTGCAGAAGAAGGATAAAACAGTCTCAAAGTTCTGTGAGTTTAAATCATTTGTGGAGAAAGAGTCGGGGAAGAGGTAGAGAGGCTCTGAGGACGCGATTGTGGAGAATACATCTCTAACAATTCAAAGACTTCTGCAGCAAAAAAGTAATTTAGAAGGGAACTCATAGCGCCTCATAATGCACAACAAAATGGGGTCCTTGGAGATGAAAGAACATAATGATCGTGGGTGCAACACAAATGGTTGCATGATCGGGGCTTACAAATGCATTTGTGGGTGGGAAGCATGCAACACTGCGGTTTATGTGTAAAATTGTTTTCCCTCATAGGTACTTGGCATGAGTACACCTGAAGGACTTTCAGTGGTAAGAAAATTGATGTTTCTCATTTTAAGATTTTTGGCTCATCTGTTTATGTGCATGTGACAAGAACATAGGAAGAAGATGGAGCTGACTGTTGAAGTTGGGATATTTGTAGGGGTACACAGAAACACCCATAATTATCGTGCATATTTTCTAACAGTAAGATGACTGTTATGCGACAAGATATAAAATTCAATCAGGGGAAATCCATGCGATTGTCGCGTGAGAGCTAGACTTTACATTACAGAGGAGGAGTGGTTCCCAAGATGAGTCTCCAAGATGTGTGATCCAACCACATGGGGAGGATCATGGAGTGGAGGAATCCCACTCAAGCAGATCATCCATCAGAAATGGCAGAGGTGCACTCTGAAGAGATGGGTGAGACTAGATGCTGCACGTAATGTAGGAGCCCCTACTTCACGGTGCAGACAGAGACAGTCTCCTGATAGATTTACTGGATACATGGCTCTGATGAGAAAATCTATTGTGACTGAACCATATTCCTTTCAGGAAGCGGTCACGGGGATCCCACTTGGGTTGATGCAATGGTGGAGGGGTATGACTCCATTGTAAAAAAAACAGTGCATGGGAAGTTGTCCCAAGACTGATCGACAAATCAGTGGTGAGTTTGAGATGGATCTACAAAGGTGCAAAACAAGCTACTGATGGGAGTGGGGAGAAATATAAGGCCAGATTTGTGGCCTGGGCTTCTCACAGATCGAGGGATAGATTATGATGAGACCTTTGCACCTATCATAGGATACTCTTCTATATCCATCTTTTCACTCTCAATGCAGATGGGCCGGCACATTCATCATATGAATGTAAAAATTTCGTTCTAATGGGATCATTGAGGAAGAAGTGTTACATAGAGAGAATCATAACTGGTGAGACCCAACCCAGGAGGAGTGAGTGCATGTGTGCCATTCAAAAAGAAGGATCTATATGGGCTGAAACAAGCACCTCGTGCTTGGTACACTCAGACAGACAACTATTTCACTGAACCAGGCTTCACCAAAAGTGAAGTGGATGCAAACCTATACCAAATTGTGGTGGAGGTAAGATTTTAATCATTATGTTGTATGTTGATTTATTACTGACTGGTGATGAAAAGATGATACACTCATGCAAGGAGGGACCTTGCAAAGGAGTTCAGATGAAGGATATGGGCCTCCTTAATTATTTCCCTTGGATTGGGAATATGGCAGCGAGATGATGAAATTTTTTGTGTCTCAAGGAAATTATGCAAGGGAGATATTGGGTAATTTTGGAAGGTTGCAAACCCATGGATACTCCTCTTCTAGGAAACTGGAGGAAGGAGGATGCTACTTTTGGAAGGTAGTGGATGCTACTATCTATCGACAATTAGTGGGTTCGCTAATGTATCTAGTGAACACAAGACCTGACATTTTCTATCTTGGTTAACCAGGTGAGTCAAGCGATGGTTAAGCCACCAAGCTCTTTTGGAAGGTGGTCAAGCATGTGCAAGATACCCAGGGCACATCTAGGTATGGATTATGGTAAAATGAACCAAATGAGATTTGAAGTTGCATGGCTTCACAGATGTAGATTGGGTTGGCAACCTAACTGATAGAAAGAGCACATCAGGGGGATCTTTAGTAGTAGATCTACAACTGTTCTTGGTACAATAGGAAGAACATAGATCCGTGGCACTCAGTTCATCAGAAGAATAATACATGGCAGCGATTCAAGCAAGCTGCATGTGAAATCTCTGGATGAGAAAGATCTTGATTGGTTTGTTTTGGTTCTCATTTAAGATCCGACAATGATTCATTGTGATAATCAGAGTTACATTGAACTCTCGATTAATACTGTTTCATAATGGAATGCCTAAGCATATAGGTGTCACAATATCATCATATCAGATATTGTGTGTAGCAGAAGATCATGTTGCTTCAGTACAGTCCTATGAAATATTAGGATGCAAACATTTTGATGAAGGCGCTCACCAGGAGAAAATTCAGATACCATAGAGACATGATCGGGGTGAAAGATAATCCCTTTTGTTGAAGAGGGTCGTGCAGAGATTCAAAAAGAACATCTAGTGGTATGCACCTACACTAGGATGGGGCCTCAAACTATTTTTAGGTGGAAGCTTATTTTTGAATGATGAGGAAATTCTATTTATAGATGATGTCTATTTATAGATGGTGAGCGAATTCTATTTATAGATGTATGTCGACTATTATTATCCTTAATAATAGTTGGACAATAAATAATAATCTATTCTCAATGAGCACTTGGAAAATAGTTAACTGAAGTGGAAAATCGGTTAGCTATGGAAATTTGAGTTCAAAGGTTGATGGGTGGGACATGCAAGTCGAATTAGTTGTAATAGGTGATTCCAAGTTTGGCAACAATTTATATGTGTGGATTATGTGGTTGGTAGTTTAGTTAAGTGAGTTTAAGATCAGTTGTACTAGTTGTAGCTGGGCATTCTGCAGTGAGAGAGATCGATGAATTAATTATTAATTAATTCCAGAATCAGTGATCTCACATGCAATTTGAAGATTTACCACTGTTAACTACATGTCCAGATCCAGTGGGAGATCCAGTTGGAGATAACAGGTGAAAGGGACAATTTGACTATCAATTGTGCTTTGACGTGGTGATTACTCATGCAACCTTTGCATAGTGGATGCTATGAGTTAGCATAATAGGCAGAGGGATTCATTCATTGCAGTGATTTCCATTAGCAGGGATTTGCACAGAGAATGATGTCTGGAAGCAATAAATTGGCACATGGATTTTCCAATTTTTGTATGACAGTGTGAGACGAATGTACATTGTACTAAGAGCTCTTGGATTAGAGTTTTGTATGAGAAGTTTTTCATGATCCATGATATATACATAATATATGATAGTGGGGTTTTAGCTTTATTCTTTCCCGGTAAAAGCATCTGTGTTATGTGTGATTGATATTTCTTCTTGATATTGCAATTCCAAGCGTCGTGTTTTAAATTGCAAAAGAATATTTGTAGAAGTGGTTATGTATTTAACAATGGCATATAATTGTTAAATCAGGAGAATCAGGTATTACATAATTTGTGTGAATTTCTACCTGAAGCCCAGACCCCGCAGAGGGCAGGAATCCACCTAGCTCCCCGCGTGGAGGGGTGTACAGTCTTC
Organism: Picea sitchensis; assembly: GCA_010110895.2. Classification (NCBI taxonomy): domain Eukaryota; kingdom Viridiplantae; phylum Streptophyta; class Pinopsida; order Pinales; family Pinaceae; genus Picea; species Picea sitchensis. The sequence goes on from SNQJ01S0002810.1 coordinate 80,192, forward strand.
CAGGTGTACAAAGTCTTCATGGGGTATAAACACAGATGAAAGAAAAACTTGAATCAGGAAGATAATCAGGCTCAGCAACCAACAATATGCATCATGAACTCTAGTGCATTTTTTGTTTCAATTCCTTATTTATTTATTTATGTTTGTAGTTTATTGTCCTTGAATTTATTCAGATCCTTTCTGCAATGTACTCCCATTCTGGTCATCCTGCACTACTATTTCCTATTCTCTACTCTTTCCATCCAAATTCCACTTGGCCATTCTACTAACCCAACCAATGTGCTTTATTTGTAGAAGCTTCTCTTAGGAATTAATATCCAACTTTACCTTTATGAGACATTATAGCACCTTGGAATGAGGTATCTCACAACATTCCATCACTCTACTACCATAACATATTTGTATGAAATTATCCATAACCATCTCACATACCTGCTATTACTTACAGCTGTCCATTGGATTATTTAATTTAACAACTCCCTATGAAGCAATACTTTTCCCACTCAATACCATCCTAGTAGATTCTTCCATGGGTAAGAACTTTTCAAGTGAAAGAACTTTCATTATTCTATCCCCAATTTTTTTTCATTGGTATCCTACTTCCACTGTGTACTCTGATATCAGAAGTGACTTTATTTCTTTGAGTAATTTTATACAAGTAGCTAAGTCATGGTTAATCCTTCTTACGGAACTCTAGCTTGGTACATAGAGATGATTCACACATCATCTCTAGCCTCCTTATTCTCTTTCACCTCTGGCTTACACAACTATTTTATCTCTACCTTCTGAAGGCTGGAGTCTTACTCCTTTCTATGCCCATTACTAAAATTATTCACCTACTGGCTGCATGTCCTATATGATTCTTCTTGCTTTTGTGCCTTGATATCCATTTAGATTCTGTAGTAGTTATTAACAATTATTTTGTTCCGCTCTTTTTGAGTTCTTTATCCATTTTTCGTTACTCGCCCTGTAGCTCTTTATTGCCTCAACCAACTTCTACAAGCCCTTTCATGATTCCATGAATATGATATCCAATCCTAGGCTTTCATTTATCTTATTATACCTCTAATTATGCAAAAGTGTGCAATAAATTTTTTGTTAGAATTATGCATGTTATAAAATTTTTGTCAGTTAATGCTATGGATCCTTTTTTATGCTCAATTCTTGAAGAATTATACCATAGATCTCCAAATTATAATAATTCCAGGTTATTATCCATTGAATCATATTTCCAACATGACTATACTCATGCCTCATTCTAATATCTGAGCTAAAAGTTATGATTTTCTAAAAAAAACATTTTCACCCAATTTGTGCACTTTCTCCACTGGTGCAATTTTATTGAAATGCCAACTGTTGTCAGCTACAGAAGAAAATATGTCAGAAACTGTAATAATGAAAAGGGGTTCATAAAAACTCTCATATTTTCAAGCTGATTCTCCAGTAAAAAACTGCAACAATCTCCAGATATGCAACTTTGTCCTTTTTCACCCACATTTTTCCAGACTTAGAATTTTTAACCAAAATAATTATCTCTCAATACTTTCTAGAAAAATTTCATTAGGTAAAAGTTGTCTATATTTGTAATTAAATAAATGTCTAATAAAATAAAATTTTCAATTTTGAGTCACTAGGGTCACTTTTTATAACTTGGCAATCTCAAAAAATCAAGAGTGTGAAATAGTTGATTTTGGCCTATTTCAATATCCTCCTTTCAGTCCCCTTAGGGTTTATTCAGTTCCTTCATGGGTTATTTCATGTATTCTTTCTAGACTTTTCCCAAGAGTTTAAGCTTAATCTAGACCTCCACCAATGAAATGGACCCAGATCTTTAAATAACCACTATTTTGGTGTCTGAAGCGAAATGGAAATGACCCTCTCTAACATGAAATCTCTTGTGTACCAAACCCCATGAATTTTCCTCGATATGATTTCTTTTGCATTGGTATCTTAACACTGGTTTGATATCATAAGTGGTTTTCTTGCTCTGAGTAATTTTAAACAAAGTAATTAAGTCATAATTAACAAATCCTTCTTAGGCACTCTTATTCTCTAAAGATAGAGATGATTCAAAAATCATCTGCTATGCTCCTTTTTCTCTTTCACATCAAACTTACTTGATATTTTACACATCTCTGTTCAGGGCTATGGGTCTTACTTTCCTTTCTATGACCATTATAAAGGTCTTCACCTGCTGGTTCTTCTATGAGTTCTTGTGTTGGGCCTTGATGTCATTTAGATTCTATAGTGGTTGACTAATAATTATTTTTGTTTCCTCTTCTTTGGAGTTCTTTATCCAATTTTGTTATTCTCCTGTGGCTCTTTATTTTCTCAAACCAACTTACTACCAAGATTTTGTCATGCTTCCTTGACTCTTATGTCAATCTGGAGAAGCGTTTACCTGGTGCCTCCTAGTAGTACGGTGTGCAAGCAACGCTTTGTTATAATTATGCTATGTTATAAAAGAATTTGTCAGTTCAGTGCTGTGGGTCTTTTTATGTTCAATTCTTGAAGAATTATGCATCATAGCTCTCCCAATATAATAATTCCAGGTTGGTATGAGCATCAGATCAGCTTCAACAACTATGCTCACATGCCTCATTTCTGATATAGGGTTAGAAGGATTGCTTAAGCTTGAAAGAGCATTTTACCCCATTGTCATTTTCTCCACTGGTGTAATTTTATTGAAAGCAACTTCATAAACTTCACATGAAAACATATTCAGAGATTCGGAAACTTTTTTATGAGGCATGAATAGCCATAATGACAAAGGGTACATAAACTTTCCTTATTTGCTTTTCAAGTTGAAGTGCTCAGTAAAAAGATTACCCAACAATCTGGAATATACAGCTTTGTCCTTTTCTACATTTTCAGACAGGAATTAACAAACTGGCTATCTCTCAATATGTGCACTTCTAGAAATATTTCACTAAATCAAAGTTGTCTTCCTTGATGATTACATAAAATGTCGAATAAATAAAATTTTCCAATTTTGTTGTAGGGATCCTTTTCCTCCTTTGAAAAGGCGTCTCAGGTAAAGTGGCTCGAAGTGAGTGGATTTTTTGGCCTATTTCCAGCATCCTCATTTCCAATCTAGGATTTATTCAACAATTCCTTCATTCATGGATTATTTCTGTGTCTTCTTTCTGGACAGTCCCTAAGAGTTTCAACTTAATCTAGACCTCCACCAATGATATGGATCTTAGATTCTTGCAAAACCACTATTTTGCAATTTCTAGCAAATCCAGAAGGAAATGGGTAATGACCCTCTCTAGCACTTTTGAAGATATCCTCTCTATCTTCACCAAAACCCATAAGTTTCATCTCAATTTGATTTCTCTGCATTAGTATCCTGCTTCCACTATGAACTGATGTTAAGAGGTGGCTTTCTTGCTCTAGGTAATTTTAGACAAAGTAACTAAGTCATAGTTAGAAAATCCTTCCCATACACTCCTATGCTTGGCACATAGAGATGATTCACACATCACCTCTTAATATCCTTATTCTCTTTCACATAAATCTTTGCAACTATTTACACATCTCTACCTTCAAGGCTGTGGAGCCTTACTTTTCCTTTCCATACTTATTGTCACTAAAATTCTTCACCTACTGGCTTCATGTCCTATATGAGGCTTCTTGTCATTGTGCCTTGATATTCATTTAGATTCTATAGTAGTTGACTAATAATTATTTTGTTCCACTCTTCTTGAATAACATCCATTTTTCGTTACTCGCCCTGTAGCTCTTTATTGATTCAACCAACTTCTACAAGCTCTATTATGATTCCATGACTCTGATATCATATCCTATGCTTGAATTTATCTGATTATACATATAATTATGCAAAGTGTGCAAACAACCATTTTTAGAATTAGCCATGTTATAAGAACCTGTCAATTATACTTTGGAGTCCTTTCTACTTGGTTCATGAAGAATTATATCATATCTTTCTTAATTATAATAATTCCAATTTATTCTACACCAAATCTTCCAGCATTTAATGCTCATGCCTCATTTTGATCTGAGGTTGAGTTGGATTCCTGAAAAATCCATTTCACCCCATTTGTTTTGTTTTCTCCATTGGTGTAATTTTATTGAAAGACCAACTTTTGTCAACTATAGAAGAAAATATGTCAGGAAATAAATTTTTTTGAGACATAGATAACAATAATGACAATAAATTCACAAAAATTCTAATATTTTCAAGCTGTCTCCAGTAAAACTGCAACAATATGCGATTTACAGTAACTTGTCCTTTTCACTCATTTTATTAGACTTCGATTTTTAGCAAAAGTAGCTATCTTTCAATATGTTGCACTTCTAGAAAAATTTCAGTAAATAAATTGTCTATTATTGATGATTATATAGATGTTGAATAAATAAAATTTTCAATTTTGTGATCTAGGGTAATTTTTCCTTCTTTGAAAATTTCAAAAATCCCCAAAAGTGGCTTGAAATGGTGGATTTTGGCCTATTTCAACATCCTCATTCTAATCCTTAGAGTTTATTTTTTTTTGCTAATGGGTTATTTCTGTGTGTCTTATTTCATATCCCAATAGTTTCAACAATCTAGACCTCCACCAATGTTGTGTACTGATCTCTTTAAAAATCCACTATTTTGCAAGTTCTGTAAATCCAAGCAGAAATTGACGACGACTCTCTCTGACACTTTTTTATAAATTCTTTCTGTGTAGAAAACCCATAATTCGTCTCAATCTGACTTAATATGCTCGATTGATGATCGAAATAAGAAAATGGCTCCAAACTTAATTTTTTTTTTTGAAACTAATGGACATTTTTGCATATGTGACAATCTGCATCATCGATCTCAATTCCAAAGAGATATGGACCATTGATTAAACTCTCCTCCCTCAGCTACTAAATTCGACGACTGACCATCAACCCCTTTCCTTGGAAATCGGTCGCAACACATATCTAAACCGGCCGACCCGATCGTCGTCGGGCTTCTTTTTGTCGGATTCGCAACACATCTTTGAACTGACCGACCCAACCATCCAACCATCGATCGTCGATGATTTTCAATGGAGGATGAAACACTCTCCCAATTCATCCCATCAACCATTCTCGTTGACCGCTATAAACACTTCTCCAATTTGACCGACCCGACCATCGTGGGTGATCACTTCTTTGTTGATGTGACGCGACAGGTGGATGCTGACGGCATAACATAAATTAACAAAACTTATGGATGACGTGACACGACATGTGGATTCTGACATGGCATGGCGTGGATACTGACGTGGCGGCGACACATCATCACCCCCTTTCCTTCATCAACCATCAACCGTTTGTAGGAAGCGCCACTTTGAAATCTGGTCGACCCAACCATCAGCCCATTGACCATTTCCCATGGACAAATCGAAGACTTTTCCCAAATCCGACTGACCCAGCCATCATTTTTTTTGTCTCGTTGACCATTTCCCATGGAAAATTAAACACTTCACCCACATTTGGCCGACCTAACCATCGACTTGTCGACCTTTGGCATAATTTATTGGCCAACTCCAACACTTATAAAAATTTCAACCAAGTCTATTGAATTATGGATATCGGCTAACATACAAGCAACCAAATTGAATACCAACATCGATTTTCCTCTTTTTTCCAACCGTTAGAAAATGAATCTCGACTGTCGATTGTGCTTTACCAAAATTGCAAACATTAAATTTTTAAAACTTTAAAGGATTGAACCTGGGTCGTTGATCTCAATATCGAACGGTCTCGACCATCCAGTTAATCAAACTCTGCCAACACTATAGTGTATTCATTAAAATACAAATTTTCGATCTTGCAGGTCGAATCTAACTCTACAACTCTCTAGATCGACTACATTAAACTTCTTAGACAATCTCAAATCATTTAAACTCATATTTGCTTATGAATTTGATATTTTCTCTCTAATTTTCCTTGTTTTCATTAAACCGTCCGAAGGTCTGCAACAACAAAGTTTCCCAATTTACCGATTTCATCCATACCAGTCCGATGTTTTGAACCAAAATCTCTGATACCAATTTGTAACGTACCAACCACCAACAGACTGGCCACGCTACTCTGTCTCATTTCAAAGAGCTTTGATTTCGAATTAATAATAGTGTTCAAATAAGCATGAAAGGTGCAATAACCACACGTACAATAATCAAGATTCATGTTAAATCATCCAAGAAGTGAACAACATTCCTTGCTCACCAATAACTAGCAAACATGCACATACGAAGCACTTCTGAGATAAATAAATACAATGAAATAAACATTATATAGAACATAGATAATGCTTATCTCAAGTGGCTTGATACCAACTGGCTGAATGGGACCCACCTCTCAACCATTGACAATGTTGTTCCAAATCTCAAGTCCTTTGGATGATGGATTTAAATACTCATCCGTTATAAATACCCAATATCGGGTGCTGTATTAAAAAAGAATTAAAAATAAAAATAATAATATCTATCTATCTGTATATCTATCTGTATCTATCTATCTATCTAACCTCTATATATATATATATATATATATATATCATCGCAGTTCAGACTGCATGAATCCTGGGGATGGGTCCTAGGAAAAATCTAAAAAAATACTAGTTAGCTAATAAGCTCTCATGTTTTCTCAACCACACAGCAATCCTAATTTTCCAACTCTCTTCCCTCATCATGGAACAACGGAAATGATGAACCTTTTTCTCTTCCATGCAGTCCTTAAGTTTGTTCCATTTTCTCTCCGGAATCAGTGCTACTGGTAAATTAATATACATACTTGAAACTTCAATGATTCTCAACTGTGGATAGTTCTTTCACAACTTCCATAATTTTCATGCACACATGTATCCATTCCCTCTTGGATGATCAGTGAATTCCTCAAATCATCAATGCCTGCCTCCAACCATTCGTTTCGTACTTGAGATCAAGGCACGGGTGGGGTGGCTGAAGATGGGAGTTGGAAGGTGAACCCCAAATGGCCCAAGGGGGTTTGTAGTATTTGTAGATCAGAACCACTGGCCTTCCCAAAGAGCTCTCATACAACCACTTTTCTCCAATCAAAAATAAAAGTAGTTATGATAGCAAAAAGACTTGAACCCTTTAGCCCCTCTCTCCCTTGGATCCTTAACCTCTTGCATCTCTTTTCCTTGTCTGATAGCACAGCCAACGATTACATTAATATATATATATATATATATATATATATATATATATATATATATATATGTATATTTACATTCTGATCTTACAATAAACGATACATTTTATTAATATATATATATATATGTATATGTAATAATAATATATATGTATATATATATATATATATATATTACATTTCCTAAGCACTCCGACCCTTTTCAATTTTACCCGCTCATGATACAGTCACATTTATATATTTTGACACTCCGACCCCTTTTCAATTTTACCCGCTCACCAGCCTAAGTCACATTTATATAATACATTCTAGTCATAGGGATTAAAAACCGGGGTGTTACATCCTCAAAGGTAACACTACCTCCTTTTTCTTCCTTTAGGGTGAGAAATTTGTTCTGATCCCCTGTCATGTGTTTTGAACATCCACTATCAATGTACCATTGACTTCCTTTGTCTTGAGAATACATTGCAATTCCACATTTTTCCTTCTTTGGTTCTAACTTCTTCTTACTTCCTTTTCCACACCTTTGTGTATTCTTCTCTATGCTTTGCAAGAACATCTTCTTCTCTGTTTTGATTAGGAGACTTTATTATGTTTCTTCTGTAGTCACGTGCTATGTGCCCATAGTTATTGCACTTATAACATTTGGTATTGTCATCAAGTAGGGGAGAAAATGAATTGCAGTTTCTATCAACAAGGGCCATGGGAAATTCTGGTTTTGATGCTCACATAATCATTCTTTGACGTCTTATAAGAACCTATGTTTCTATATCTCACATGATTACTTCTTGCATAAGCTTTACAATCTAATTATTTATGACCAAAATTATTGCAAGAAAAACAATAGCCAAGAAAGATTTTGGTACCAATTTTTGAAAGGCCTTCTTGGTGGAACATCTCTTTTGAAATCATTCTTGTTGTTCTTGTGAGAAGAATAAGGTTTTTGCTGGTCATCATTTCCTTTACCGTTGTTTCTTTCATTGTTAGCATAACTATTAAGATTTTCTTCAAGAGTATTTTGATTTTCATCGTAGCCAAGACCAATCATGATGAATGGTGACCTTTGGCAATTGAGGATATCATTTAAAGTTTTAATGCTCTTATCAAACTCCAACTGACCATTTGACTTCTTCAATTCCTCCTTTAATGAGACAACTTCAGACTCTAACTTCTCACATGTTTCTTCTTTTTCTTTGAGCCGAATTTTCACTGCTTCTTCTATTCCTTTTGCTTCTTCTAGCTAAGTCTTCAGGATGATAATTATCTTCTTTATCTCTTTAAGATCATGATCCATTTTTTTTTTATGTTTCTTCAATTGCTCCTTTTGCTTTATATTATTTTTCCTAAGCCAATATATTTGTTTAAGGCACTAAAGCGTTCTTCTTCTTTTGAATCTGGATTTTCTTTCTGATTATCTTCTTTTTCTTCATCAACCTGTTTTGTTTCCATGGTTATGGAGATAGATTTTTCTTCATCATCACTATCTTCTATTTCCGCACATGGACACTTGGAAAAAAAATATCCTATTCTACCACAATCAAAGCATTTGAAGGGTATCTTATCTTTGTATTTTCCAGGTACTCCTTTTAGCTTTCTAAAAAAACGTGCTTCTTCTGTCTCTGATTCATAGCTGGAACAATCACCAGATATCTCTTCATAAATGTTTTGTAGCTTATCCCAAATGTTTCATATCTTGTCATAAATGTTTTGTATCTTTTAACCTTGATAGTATTAGAATATGGTATGCCACTCAAGATGATCTCTATTTATTTTGCATTGTTTTCACTTGACCCCTTCCTAGCTTCATCTATATAGCCTGTTGTGATTGATTCCCAGATACCAAACCCAAGGGCCATCAAATATGTCTTCATTATTATACTCCATGATGCATAGTTGGTTCCATCGAACAAAAGAACTCTGTTTGTAGGGAGACCTTCCATACAATCCATATGTTCTCGATATTTTTCTTCCAGTGGTTAAACTATTTCTGAAGGAAACGACTATGATTCAAACTGTTGAACTTATGCATATACTGAGAGTGTGGGGCAGGGTGAATCAATATGAGATACTTTTTAATTTAATTTAACATTCATCAATCATTCATTAACTTTAAAACAATAAATGCATGTAAACTCAAATCATGGTACACATATTTTAACTTGGAAACCCTTGCGAGAGAAAACCACTGATCCAGAATGGATCCAGGAAGGCCTAAAAATCAAAGTTCTTAGAATCGATTCAAAACGGACGTGTTTGTATCCCTCGTCATTACCAACCCAATGCAGCTTGAATAGGCTCAAACAGATACCGTATGAGAAATATATCGCAGTCTGTTCGTTTTGCCAAACAAGAAAAAATTTGTTGATTGTACAGTCCGTATAGTGATGACGTGGCAGCTGACCGTACAATCCATATGACCGTACATGTGATGTGGAAGATGTGTTGAATGCTGACTAGGTAGTTGAGGGCTGACAGGTGGACGAGTCATTGTGTGACACATGGCACCATTGCAAGGGTGACACGTGGCATGTCTGTACAACTAAGTTGGCATGCTGCTGACGTGGGCAGGTGCAGATGTGGTCGAATGATTGGTTGACATGTGGAATACTAGTTGGAGAATGACATGGTGCCACGTGGCCCAGTCTTGGGATGCTACGTGGCACCCCTTCGTTGCTTGACAGTTGGAAAAAGTTTGTGACTCAAGGGGAGTCAAACCCGCGACCTATGGGAAGGGGGGGAGCAACTTGGCAGGGCCGAGCTACTAGCCCGCCCACTATGGTGCTTGTAAACTATAGCCCACATATTATATTGAAACTTTCCATAATGTTTAACGGGCAGAGAAAAGGGCTGGGGTCTAGCCCCAACCCCCGACGCTCTCGCATACAACCGTTACCACATGACCCAGACCTCTGATAGCATGGTGCGAATATTAATGGAGCTAGCCCTTGATCACAGGTATACGTCATATGACCATCCGTTGATGTGTGGCATGGTTTAGTGGGGGTTAGCGCCAGTCAGCTCGGCTAGCCTGCCAACCAAGGTGCATGACTAGAGGCTAGAGACCGAGGGCTAACGGTTCGGGGAGCACGTGGAGAATTAGGCTGTGGCCACATGAGCCAAGTCATCCGACTAGGATCCAGGACCGGAGGGGGCCAACAAGCCAGCGCCAGCCCAGGGCCACATGGAGGGTGCCCATATGACCCAGGGCCTAGACAGAGGGGGTTGCGCCCTAATTTTAGCCAAAAGTGGGTTTTTAAACATTATATTATGAATTTAATTGATTTTTAGCCAATTTTTAGAGATTTTGGCCATTATTGGAGGATCTGGAGCTCTTTTTGAGGCCAAATCTAGGGGGAAAGTTGGGATTTTGTTGCCAAATTCAAGCCTATATAAACTAGAGGTTCTTGGAAGCCTTAGAGGAGGTTCAGAATAGGGAAATGCTGAAGAATTGAAAAGCAAAATCCATTTTTATGCAGGGAAGCTTTTGAGGAGAGCAACTTTGTGGGCCATTTACAGGAGCTTCGCTCATCCGTTTTTAGTGCCGTCAGTTGTGATGGGTTCTTGAGATCAGGAAGAACATAGAAAGATTAGTTTGTAACCCATTCAACATTTTTATGATGTAATTTTGAAGCTTTGAAGGGAAATAAGAAATTCTCACCCACTGAGACAAAGGCTTGAAGATGTAGGCAATCTTGTGCCGAACTCCGTTATCAAGCTTTGTGTTATGGTTTGCTGCTCTTATTGTTCATTTTCTATTTTTTACATGTTCTAATGGCTGCAACATATTTTCATTAATCTCATTCTTCAATTAATTCCTAATGGTAAATTAACTCATGCTTTAAAAACTCAACCATAGTCTTTAAAAGATCTTTTCGGATCAAGTGGTATCAGAGCTAGTTGACAGTTGGTTTTTGAGTTTGCATGATTGCCAAGGAAAGGCTGAATCATGGTGAAGGTGAGCTTGTTGAAGAGAATCCTGAGATTGGATCAAGAAAGAGAACATCTCAAAGTGAGAAAATGGCATCTAAAGAGGGACTTTCTAAATATGAGAAGGATTTTCGAAATACTCTCTTTTCCATGGTAGAGATGGTGAAAGTGTTGTATGAAGCTTACTTGGAATGAAAGAGATCGATTCAAGGGAAATATTCAAAGAATGACAAAGGAAAAGAAGAATTGAAGGAATTTCCTTCTACACCCGATTCTGAAATCATCTCTAAGGTATGCAGTGGAAGTCATTCATCAATTTCACATTGTTCCCATCAAGATAGTTCTTTTGGTGCATTTGAAAAACATACAAGAGGTATAGGTTTGAAATTTCTAGCCAATATGAGTTATGAAGGAAATGGCCTTGAAAATAAGGGCCAAGGTATCGCTAATCCCATAGAGGTTGTGGAAAGACCTCGTTATTTAGGATTGGGATATGGTGAAGAGGAGATTGGAGAATGCTCCAAAACATTGGAAGCAAGTGATGCTTCAAATGACCAGCTTCAGTCATTATAGGAACAATTCACGAAAGGTGATGGTGTATCACTCCATGATGGTGATAGTGAATGCAATAAAGGTATAATGGTCATAATGGTCATGGTTGTTCCAAATATTTTTTTGATTATAAAAATCATAATCATGTAATCCAAAACTTGTGGAATATGTATCCTTGTACATTTTGTCATTCACTCAAGCATTGTGTGGCCAAGTGTTGGAAGAGACAATATTTGTAAAAGAAATTTATGTTGACCAGGAAGGAGACACGACATAAAGACTCAAATCCACAATGAAAGAAAGAGAAGGGAAAACAAGTTTGGATGTCGAAAAACCACTGCACTTATTGAAACACGGGTGGACATCAAAAGGCTAAATGTTGGAAGCTTAATCTAAAGCTTTGTCCAAAGAAGGAAAAAAATATTGCGCATGTACTCACACGCCATATGAACTTCACATGTTGCTAAGTAATTGTGTAATGGATAAATAGTTTAAAGTGTGTTACTAAATGTAGAAATTCTATCCACTACATGAACCAAGGCTGTCAAATGGCACTCATTCTTCGTTCTACTTGTGGGATTCATGGAGTCACTTTAAACCTGCGACTTTACCAAAAGGCTATGTTCACATAGGAAAAGTTTCATGTTCCAGTTTTAGATTTTGTTGATCTAGTGTATTATGTTTCTTATGAGTTTGATACAATAGTAAATTGAGAGAAAGAGGATTCTATTTATTTTGTTGACCAAGAAGGGGTAGCACCAGAGTGACAATGAAATATCCCCGATATCGTTGATCGAGATATTTGCTATTGATCTATTATTTTGTCTTGCAGATCTGATACATTGGGGGTTTCTAGATGCATTTCAGTTGTATGTTTGAGATCTTGATGGTTATTTCATGTGCATGTGGGTTATTGCATGTGAATGTTGCATATTTATGGTTTAAACATCATATAAAGGATGCATGCATAAGTAAAGAACACCAACTGCCCAATATCATGTATAATACAGTTCGAGCATGGAAATACAATAGCCTACTGAAAATATAGAATATAAACGTCAGCCAGATCTCATGGATCAGTACTGGAATACAATCAAATAACGTAAAAATATCCGTGATCAGAAGATGATAGCAGATCTGATGCATGCACGGATAGATCAGCGAAAATATGCGATTACGGTGAAGTACGGTAACTGCTACTAGCTGGAAAACTCGTCCAGAAGTTCAGACCGTTGGAATACGCTGGAAAATTCTCCAAAAGAAGCGCCCTGTCCTCTAGACTGAAATGGGTGAGTGTCGGATCTCGAATATGGTCTCTAAGGCACTGGATTTGGACCCCTATGAGGTTTGCGCACCTCCTGGAGCACTGGATGCACCCCAAAGGATTCCACAAATGGAATCTGCTACTATATGGCTCAAAACGATCGTCTCACCAAATAAGTAAATGGGTCGGAAGGATTTGTCTGGATATTCTCTGAAACTCTGTATGCAACACCAAATGTCTGTCTGGAAGAGCTGTGCCCTAAATGGATGAATGAGTCGATCTGCAAGATTCCACTGTCAGAATCTAACGATAGATGGCTCAATAGAAGCACCCTGGCTAGATCTCAAATGGGTTGGAAGGAAACTGCAATCTGGACATGGATCTCGTGCAACTCTCCAAGCCCTCAAACTGACTCGCGCCCTCACTAGATGAGCTGCGCACTCTACAATGGATGCTCCTGAAAAGTACGGTGAAATACCTAAATGGTATCTTCGATGGGCTAGGGTGTGTCTCTCAACACCGAAACCGATCAATGGTGGTGGTTTCCTCTAGAAATCCACAAACCAGTAAGGTCGGCTCTCCTCCTCCTCTGGGAACTCTCAACATCAAATCATAACAATGCATAATGAATTAGGTTGCTTTACCCTTCCTTTATAGATTCCCAAAACCCTAATTCGTTGTTGACCTTTTCCCTCCAAGTGAATTTTACTTTATTTTATTATTCCTTGATTATATCACTTAATTAATTAATTAATTAACCATTTTGCCTCTAAAAAGTGATATATCCATCCTGATGGCTTCTCTGGCCACTAAAAGTCACTTCTCATCATCTTATCCTGTAATACTCTTCCTCCCGATTCTGATGAGCTATTAAACTAAGAGGTTTCTCCAAGTAATATGCCCATTATGACCTTCTTAGTGAATTTAATTAAGATATGACCCATAATAACTCAAAATTACAAAAATCATCGGAATGCAATGGAACCAAAGCCCATCTATGTGGAATGGATCCTGATGATGAACAATACAAGGCGGGCCCAAATAAACCCCTCAATATCTCCCAAACTCTCTGTCACCCCCATCTGGCTACTCAAGTAGGCATAACACTCTAAAATGTTGTAATGTTATAATGTCCCAGAATGGGGACATTACAGTCCTCCCTGCCGGAATATTGCTTGTCCTCAAGCAATAATTGAATCCAACTACATATGATACTGGGGTCTGATATCCACCTGTGTGACACAAGGTAGACTCCCCTCAAGATGTGTTCTCTCCAAGTGCTCACCACGCATGACACCCACATGCTCCTGATGAGTAGAATGATCAATGGCCAAAGAATCGCAGTCAACTCCCTGAGCAACCACTCTACTCGAAACTCAACTCCATCAAACATTGAACTACCAAGCACTCTAATCCCTGGGTCCCATATCAGAATGTGAACTGCAATGCCCTATGGAGTATAGTCTTGTAACATATCAACACCATGAGTCTCTTGCAAATAACACATGGCCTCAATCCGAAATGGGTCTATCCTTTCAGACCATACCAAACTCAACATGGCCCCCACCGACTGAGCATGTTGCTACCATAGTGAGGTACTACAAGACCTCAATGAATCACCATCCAATGACGTGCTCTCCTCAATACTAAAACTCAATGGGAAAGCAAAGTGACTTCCCCCTGCAAACGTCCACTCGTCTCCATCAGTCAATGAAATGCCCAACCCCGTAATCCCAGGGTCCCATGCTAGTCTCTGATAGGTACCATCATGTTGATGTTTCTCTACTCTAATCATGACTGTCTACTCAAAGTATCCATACTGGACCCTCCACTCCTGGATCCTCATAAGATGAAACAAACTTTTGACCCAATGGACTCTCGGGTCCCATGTCAAATTTGGAAGTTCATCACTTCCAATCCCCACTAACTGCTGATGTGTCCTACTGGTAACTATTGAAATCCCTTCACCCTCATCCCAATGAGAGTTTGAATATGTAGCAACCTTTGAGATATCCTCTGTCCCATGGCCTAGGATACTCTCCATCACGCCTAGGGCCTCAACTGTCTTTCCCTGATGACCCACCCCTATCCTGCTGTATGCAATCAACACACTCTTGTCAAGTGGTCTCAACCTACCAACTCTCCATGTCCCCTGTCACTGTCTAGCTCCCCCTGCGTTATTGTTAATGATAAAAGTATCGGGAAAGGATACCATAAATATCTGCAATCAAATGTAGGACTGAAAAGTATCATATGCTTTGGTCAATCCCTAGGACTTGACTAAAAGCTCGTCCACCAACACCCATGGTAAATAATCACCTGTACTCATCACTGAACACTAACCATCGGGTACAACAATAGGTATCTCCAAAAACTGAGGGTCAATCATTCTCCATCCATTATCACTCACGTAACTACTGCTACGATGAAGGTGATCTCCCAGATCTGTATACTACTGCAAGGGAGAGGAATCTCCATGCTCTACTAAGTACATCTCCTCCCTGAAATCCAGTGCGTCCACATGAATCCCACTGTACACCTTTATATGTCTCTGTGAACTACCACTCATCACTATATGCCCCTACATACTCATGTGATCTCCTGTATACTCTTGCAACATCATGGATCCTGGGTGTATTACTGGGTCATCCTCTACATGAAGGTCAACCAATCCTGGAACACAAATGGAAGTGTCCTCATAACTACCCCTGGCTCTGGAATCCCCATGTGTATGTGTGTGCCCAACTATCTCAACACCCCTCATGAAGGGTTGTCCCTGTGACCTATGTACATCCTCCTACCTCTTTGGATCATATCTCTCCATACTCATCAATGATCTTGGCTCTTCATCTTCCTCCCTCAACTGGTGCTCCACTGCTAAACTACCAACATCCTCTCACAATGTGGTTGAGGGATATATCTGACTCTTTGTTGAAATAGATGAAGCGGATCTCTGTCTAATTTCCTCAAGGAGCTCCTCTGATCTGGACTCTGATTCCTAAAGGGTTATCTGTGTGCCTTCCAAGAGTATCTGTGTGCTCACTAAGTCATGAGTGAGTCGGTCCACCTCAACCTCCTGCTCCCTCAGTGCCCTGTGATACATATCACCAACCTCCAATAGGTAATCCCTATCCCTCAACAACTGCTGGTAGTCGGCCCTCATCACAATCACTCTCTCCCTGAGCGTATGGAATTCATCAATGAAAAGTCCCCCATTTGAACTATCCTATGCCATTGAGGCCCTCCAACAATAATCTGCCACCAATGCATGTGTATCATCAATGCATCTAATGGCTGCCATGATCATTTCCTCACTGACTCTCAACTGTCCTGCCAAGTGTCGTGACTCCTGGTCACAATCCTGTTGAGGTGATACCTCATGCCTCTCACTGCTAGTGTCAATAATGGAATCCCCAACAACACACTCCTCAAAATATAAGGCAATGAAATGCCCACTATCCCCTGTGCTATTGAGTCCTCCTGTATGCCACTGCACACCATCACCAACTGCGACCCCTATCTGAATCACACCATATCCTATATGGGAAGCTGTATCCTCATGTGCACTCACCCTACTAATATCATTTGTGCCTGGATCCCATAAATATGTGTCCATACACGTGCTATGGTCATCTCGACCAATAAGGATTCTATCTTCATCATTGTAGATCGATCATGGGAGTAAGTGTCCCAACAAGCTGTCGATCTCCACAACATGTTCCATCAATGGAATCTCCAAGAGTGGTGACTCACTCTCCTCATACTGATAGGTATGTGTAAGGTCAACTATCTCCAAGCCATACCTCTCCTCCTGGG
>SNQJ01S0002811.1:0-13352 GCA_010110895.2 Picea sitchensis
TGAGGTATTTGTGGCTATTTATTGTGTTGTATTGCATCTTGTTGAGTATATGCTATTTCTATATTGATATCATTTACTAGCTGCAAACACAATAAAAACTATCATCTTAAACCCCAACGCAACTCAAGAAGATTAAATCAACAAAGTGTTTGACAAAATACCACAACCAAAAAACCATAAAAACTTAAAATGTTCCAAGCAAATATGTTTGGGAACATTACAGTGGTATCAGAGCGAATTTCCTTCGCCAGCCTGTGATAAACATTGATGATCTAGAGAAGAAATGGATTTTGCAGAAGAGATCATATATTGTGATGAGGAATATCAAGCCCTTAGTGAGACATTCAGGGCTCAAGTAACATTCCAACTGTTTGTATCCATCAAAAATCTCAGGTGGAGCAAATATGAGGTTGCATTATGGGCCAAAAAGATGGAAGAAATAAATTATTGGAGTAGCATAGCAAAGGAAAACATAGCCAAAGCAGTCAAGGAGGTAGATACATCACCACATGCTAGCAGGGAACTTTGCAATAGTTGCAATGAACCTTGGGAGTCGGATCACAGATGAAGGGGTAAATGGAGAGTGCATTACATTGAGGTGCACTATGATAGCGATTAGGAAGATGTGTATGAAGATGAGTCCTTAGATGCCTCATTAGAGAAGTCCCAAGACTCTTGCACATTTGATGGACAAAGTGATGATCAGGGTGCTTGTGAGGGTGCAGATGTATTCGCACCTAGGCATGATGAGATTCAGAGGTTGGATGACCTACCTTTGAGTTATGACATGACTACTAGGAAGTCATGTATGGGGGATGATGAGCTTTCTATGATGAGCATGACATATTTTTCATCTTCTCAGACACTTATGCTAGCCACGACACATGAGGATATCAGTGGCATTCTTGATATGGTAGAGGAGCCTTGTGTAGGGATTGAACACAAGGGACATGTGGATCTCAGAACCAGGATGAGAGGCATGATTTGGAGACAAATGATTATATACATACCTAGCAGTATGGGGAGAGTGAGTTACCTCTTTTGGGGAGTCCATTGATAGATCAAGTCGCAGAGACCGACAACTTGGTGGGATACTTACTTCTAAGACCAATCTACAGTGATGAGGATGCGCTCCTTATTGCTCGGGATGACCATAGCAAGAAAAACGCGCAGAACAACCTTGAAAACCATGCCAAAGCCTGCCTCGATTTTCGTTCCCTCTTCCCCTTGCTGTACGAACTGTACAGATCCATACAGTACGGCCTCCAACAGTGAAAAAATCACTCAACACTCAAACATAAATGTTTCCTTGGGATTTGTGCCCAAAATCTCTTGGGAAATGTGCCCTAATTTCCCTCTCTCAAGCCTACTCGAAAATCTCTCTCAATCTCCTCCTCTTGTGTCTTGCACACTACCCAATGCATTCTCTTATAATCTGAAAGTGACCCTTCACCTTTTCCAACCCTAGATCTAATGGCCAAGATCTAATCTTGCCTTTACAATATCGAGGGTCATGATTCATTCCCTCCAAAATAAATCACTTTAAAATATTAAAGTACATTTTCACTTTATAACATAAGTGCACTTTATGAAATAAAGTCACTTTAATATTAGAAGGTACACTTCATTAAAAAGTCACTTTAATAAAAGAACCAGTTTATCACAACTTTATAAAAGCCCATTACAAAGTCAAGTGTCTAGTAGTGTAGGTACAAGGTAACTTCCACATACAAGACACATATGCGGAGTACCTCTTGAGCTAAAAAGCTAACAAGATCTACCCTAAGGGTTTGAGCCATGATCCATTAAGCTTTTTCTGAGCATACATCAAGAAAGGTAACAACAACATATCAGATAATTTTGTTCCTTGTTTCAGCTTAGGTAAAACTCTGGTAAATGTTATGTTATCTACTGTTTTATGCTATTAGATTATGCATCATAAATTTTAATGCTTTGCTGATTTTGAATTACAGTAGCAGATGATTGGAAATTTATAAAACATTTCTGTTTTTAGCTAGTCTACCTTTTTCCCTTAAATTCTAACAGCTGCCTCAAACATCTCTAGGACACATCGAGGTTCCCTCATTCTGGGAGAACCCTCTTTACCTTGTTGAAATTGGTTGCAATTCGATGTGTTGTAACCTCTAAACTACAACACATGCACATCTTATATTCATTCTTTTGATCCTATGTCTCTTTCAACCATGAACTCACATGGCTTCTACGATCATTGCAAACCAAACTTGCACGCTTGAGAAGGCCAATTCATTGTTTACACAACTCAAACAAGAATGCAAAGCTATAGGGTTAATGCCAAAAATCTGAAAATTTTAATATGTAGGATGCAAAGAGAAACTTGTCATTGCCACTGTAAATGCAAAGATGCATGCATCGCTCGCCGGCATAGATCGATGTTACTAGCAATTTGAAAATCGCTGGAAAATAGCTGAACAACCCCGGGGAATGAATCCTCCTTACCGTGGATGAGTTTGAATCGCAACGAGAAGATCTATCACATCCGCCCAGGCCATTGGACTCCACTACCGATTTTAACAGAAACACATTGCGAGAGATATGTTACGGGGAATAGGAAGTTCAGATATATCTCAAATCCCGATAAATTTGGCGGAGACAGAAGCTCTATGGAAGCCTCCATGTTCGCCGCCATCCATTCTCTTGGAAGTGTAAGCGTTAGAATTAGGGTTGCAATGTGTCCCTGATAGTTTCCTATATTTGAGGGAGCTCTACTCTTACGTGTCGACTCATTACCTCTCCTCCCAGAGCTTTTCAAGCCATACAAAGCCAACCCCGCCTCTTTCATTCCCCATACACTCGAGTCATTTGGTTGGAGTTTTGCAGTTTTGAATTAGCTCAAGTGATTTTTCTCTCAGATTCTTTGTTCACTTTGCTTGAGAATTAGGGCATGCACGACGGGTTTCTGCTACTGGAGATCAGGTCGTTTTTATAATAACACTGCTTTGCAAGAATTTTCGGTGCAAGCGCAACATTCCATGTCACAAAATGCCAACTAGCTCCCTCATTTTCTTGGGCCCTCCTGTGAGGGAGTCAAGCCTAGTATATAGAGAACATATGGTGACCATCCATGAAAGGATGTGTCCCTTGGATAATCAATAACTATTTATTATTATCATTTACTTATTATATATATTATTTAATAATCAATAATCAATAATTATATTATTAATTATTAATCTAAGAGAATGTCTTCCYGATGTTGTCCAAACATCAACACTACAAACTTCAACTCTTCGTATTTCTAAATGAGGTAAAAAACTAAAAATTGGATCTAAAAGGGTTAATGATGCCGACCTAGGGACAATTTCCTTCGACTACTGATATTTTAGGAATATGTTGTGATATTTTAAAAAATTGCAATATTTTAGTAAGTTCAAAAATATTGCGATATTTTGAGGAGATAATATTGCCACCTTGGAAATATCGTGATATGGCTGATATTTTTGTGATATTTGGAACACTAGAACTTGATGACATTGTTACAACTGTTGGATGGTTGATGTTATCTATGTAATAAATGGTTGATGCTTTAATGTTTATCATTAATCTACTATAGATTACACTGCTAGTTTCTTAAAATTGTAGTATATATCTACAATTAGCACAAAAGTATATGTTTTGATGTTTTATGCAACTAATTTGACATTTTGCATTGCTTTTTTTTTTAATATATATGCATTAAAATATATATTATATAAAAAGTTCTCTTGGGATGGATCACTTCAGGGGTTTTTGGAAATTGGCACTTCACGCTCCCACTTCATTCTTTTGCTTCACTCTTGTTCCCCAAAACACTGGTCTCAGTGTTATATCACGACTCCCCATAAAATCTCTATTGACTTTGAAGATTCACAGGACTCCAACTTTGCCCAAATATTGGTTGAATACATGCAGGATGATCTTTTGCTGGAAACCCTTGTTACTCAACAAAAACATCAGGTCCAACAAAGGTTTTTTAGAGAAAAACGATGCAAGATATGATGCTAACAATTCATCACCAATCAACAACATTCCCTCCAACAGACCTTGCAACAAGCCATAGCCTCAACCAATTTCCCATAGGTATTCCCCATTGCCCAACATTGTTTCACACTGGCACAAAGCTAATTGAGGACATGCTCAACTCTTGGATTCATAGTGTGGAAGCCTACTTCAAAACTCAACCTACTCTGACAGACACTCAAAAAATCCTTGTAGCTGAGGTCCACATGGAAGAAGAAGCCCTCACTTGCTATTTGACATAGAACCAACACCTTGTGACCTCCAACTAATCTTTGATTAACACTTGGGATGATTTTATAGACATCAGTCGTAAGTGGTTCTACTAATTAGGGTACAAGGATGCAATGTTGGCATAATGATTGCAATTTCGACGTACNAGGCCTGACACCCATGAATGTTCCAAGCGAGCTCACAACTTCTTGGAGCCAATTCTGGCACCTCGAGGTCACGCAAATCTTTCTTTGTAACCAACTCGGGCACTTTGATCTTTTGTGCAGCTCCTTTCATCGTCCCACGTGACCTCGGTCCATGACCTCATGCTTATCCCATATTGAATTTTAGGACTTTGCATTTCGGGAGTTTTCATTGTGATCCCTGCTGAAATTTCTGAGTCGTGAAAGTGTGATGTTTGGATCGGGCGACACGCATCCCTTTGCATTGGATGGCCCTGATGAACATCGAAATTTCGGGACTTTGGTTCGTCGACACTTCTTACTCCAAACGAATTTATCCATGTTGATCCTGCACCACGCATCTTTCTAGAATGGACGGTCAAGATCATTTCGGGACTTCGCGTGTCGCGAGTCTTCAAGACTCTATCCTCCTACTTTCCTGACTCAGGAAGTTGTGAAAAGTTGATCCAATGGTCCAGATCTCTCCTTTGATCAACAACTGCGATCTTTTCATGATTTCACATTTCGCGAGATCTAAGGACTCTTCTCTTTGACTGCTCTGATTCCCAAAATCATGATTTATGCTAATYGTGCACCACATGTCCTTTCGAATTGAACAACTCTAATCATTTCACAACTTTGGACCTCTCCTTGACRCTAAAATTGGTGCAATTGTATGATCCTGTTCACCCGATGGCCATCGATCCGATCTACCAGATGGATCTTCATCGCCTAAAGTTGATCCTGCTCACTCGCTTGATTTGAGTTGACATTAGACTGCTTCAAGTGTTGCTCCTAGTTCTCAAGAATGTAGCCTCTGTAGTTTATTCGAATAATCGGTTGAGGGCTTGGGAAAATAGGTTGATTAAACAGATGAAGGAAAAAAGAATAAAGCTACAAGTTGAGAGGGAAAAACCTATGATCGGGTCTGCAAAAGGAGTAGAGACAGGGAAAATTTTGCAGACTTAGGTAGAAACCACAAACCCCTAAGGCTTCGATAAGTTTAGGTGATAACACAACCAATACCTTGATGTTGTAAGGTCCCTTCCAATAGTTCCTTGATTCCCACACACTTCTTCTCCATGGATTCTGAGATCAACAATCTATCTTGATGAAGCAAAGCTCAAAGCCAACATACAAGCTCCAAAAACTCCAAGCTACAAAACTCAAGAAATTTCCAACTCCAAAAGACAACTTTCCCCATGAGAACTCCCCTCCTTTTATAAGTTGAAAAGGATAGGTTGAGGAGGTTAGGATGATCCCATGAGATCAGGGATGTGACTCAGATCCAAACCGATCGGAGCCCACCCCACCTCAGAAGCTTCTCTTATAGAAACGTCGATAAGATGCTCTTTTTCCTTCGTACAAAAATCGTCTCACCCTTAGAACTGAGAAAACTACAATGACGTCGCAGGCCACTATGGTGAAACCTGTGAAGATCCTAGATCGCCGCACCATTAACACTAAGAAAGGTGCGACAATCCCTTTTTATAAGGTTTTTGACAAAGGAAAAATAAAATTCCATCTCTCTGGGAAAATGTATCTTCATTCTTCTTCAAGGATTCAGGCCATTGGCCCTTCTACGGAAAAAGGATAGGTTTACATCATTAACGGTCATAGGGGTTATGAAAATAATGTGTAAGAGAGAGACCCCCAAAGTATGAAGTTAGAACAGATTGATAGCTAAAATACTTTGTCGAGTGTGTGTAGGGAACAAGGAACACATCGGTCGAAAACCTGCCAACAAACAAGGAAATATAGTACAATAATATGTCATCACTGAGGTATGCATTCCCATACTCAGAATACAAATGACTCAAAGCATTAATGCTGACATGCAAAGATCCATGTCAAGTAATACAAGTCATGGCCACCAAACATACACTGTGGATCCATGTCATTATGACTCAAATATGAACATAGCCACCAAAAATACATTGTGGATCTATGTGTTAAAGAATTAAATTTGAGCATAGACATCAGACATACACTACGGATCTATGCAACAATACAATCTGAATATACTCCAATGCAACCTGAATTAGTCAGAAAAGATCCAGGGTCTTCATCTCCACCACTCTATAGTACGAATCTAACCATGTGAATACATGTGTTGAAGTCGAACATGGTAGAAACCACTTGATTATCGGTCATTAGTGAATACCATTAACAATTGCGATGGAAATCACCATTAATGTCAATGACTCCCAAGGTACACTAGCACAATCCAATAGGTGCAAATTTGTGAGCTTAAGTCGAACACTTGGCGGAATCTCCTGATCAGGGGTCAATAATGAAAACCCACCGTCGAGAGAGAGGAAATCTACCATTGAGGCATGCAAGTTCCAAGGTACCAATTATTTTCTAAGTCTAATTCCTAGATAATGAGTTGAATTCGACAGGAAAAGACCCGTCACAAGAGGGCCTTAATGTATCCCCCATCAATGACACGAAACGGGTAACAAAATTTGAAGTAGATAAGAGTAACATGTGATTCATGACTGACTCAAGGATGGTCGATGCAATAGAAGGCTTAAGGAATGCAGAAATGGCAGACGCAATAGAAGGATTTCTGGGTTGAACTTTTCTTTGAACATATTGACGACACGACAATTGTCTTGGAAAAACTGACTCAACAACAAGGATCACAGACCAATTTGTAATCTTATAAAGGAGTATGATCAAGAGATAAGTGGGTTTTCCAACCTAGACACAAGCGAGTGAAAGGGTGTCATGTCCAAAAGCAACTCTTCCATAGAATACAGGCTTAGACACATTTATTTCCCAATTTTTCTCCCTCCATTTATGGCAAGTACCTCTTTATTTTTACACATGCTTGAGGAGGATAACATATGCTTAAATTGTAAGCTCATCCTTTGGATGAGTCCCTCGGAGTATTTTTAATGAACCCTAGGAAGGAGTGGTTGGGTCCCATATGGGCCTTTCGATGTTTTTTTTATGAGTCCAAACAAAGTAAACTCAGTGGTTTTTCAAATTTAGAGAGTCTGAAAAACAGTTAAAGAGAACTCCATTAAGTCCTTTTTCATAAGTTAATCTGACTAGACCAAAAAAGAGATAACCTACCACTCATCATATGTTTTCTTCAAATACTTTTATGAGCGTGAAAATAACAAGGTCGCTCGGCCATATTTTCATATTTAGGGAGCTTGAAAAGAGCTTAAAGAGGACTCCAAGGGGTTTCTTTTTCGTATAACCTTCACGAGTCTGAAAAAGTGATAAAATTTTACTCGGTTACATTCTCAGGTATTTATGAGCATGAGAGAGAACAAAGACTAAGCTCAGGATTGTTTTCATTTTAACGCAAGCTTAAAACAAAACAAAACTATGCATGGGACATATTTTATTTTTACACAAGCTTAAAACTAAACAAAACTATGCTTGGACCTAGTTTCATTTTTACACAAACTTGAACCAAAGGAAACTGTGCTTGAGGTAGGTGGTTTCATTTTTACACAATCTTGAACCAAATTAAAAACTATGATTGTGACTTCCCAACGCATAATCCAGGGATGGTTGGTACTGAGCCCCCAACTTAAGAAGCTAGTGACTTAACTTCAGCATGAAGGTTAGAGGTCATACTTAACTTGTTAGTTAGTATGCTTGATGATTAAAACTTAGGGTAATTTTAACCTGTAAAAACACAAAATCCAACGAAGTGAAAGAAACAATGCATACTCAACAAAACCTATGTATGTGATCAAGGAGTCATACAATAAAATAAGATCAATTTTATGGGAAAGAAATATATTATTGTATTAAAGATATTAAAAGGAGAATACAACTAATGCCTTGATGTTTTAAAGTCCCTTCCAACGGTTCCTTTCTTCCCACACACTTCTGCTCCATAGATTATGATATCAACAATCTATCTTGACAAAGAAAAGCTCAAAGCCAACATACAAGCTCCAAAAACTCCAAGCTACAAAACTCAAGAACTTTCCAACTCCAAAAGATAACTTTCGCCATGAGAACTCCCCTCCTTTTATAAGCTGAAAAGGATAGGGTGAGGAGGTTAGTATGATCCCATGAGATCAGGGATGTGACTCAAATCCAAACCGATCGGAGCCCACCTCACCTCAGAAGCTTCTCTTCTAGAAAGATCGAGAAAATGTTATTTTTCCTTCGTACGAAAATCGTCGCACCCTTAGAACTGAGCAAACTATGATGATGTTGTATGCCACTATGGTGCAACCTACGACGATCCTATATCCTTGCACCCTTAACACTAAGAAAGGTGCGACAATCCCTTTTTATAAGGTTTTTGATAAAGGAGAAGTATAATTCCATCTCTCTGGGAAAATGTATCTTCATTCTTCTTCATGGATTCAGGTTATTGATCCTTCTCAAGACAAAGGATAGGTTTACATCATTAACGATCATAGGGGTGACGAAAAATATTGTGTAACAATAATTATTGAGAGTTATCATCCAATGGAAATGAATAAAGAATTTGTGTTTAATTCCCTAGTTCTATTTTTATATGTGTAATTGGAACTTTATGTAAGATTTATTTACTTTTGATATGTTCTATGTAGACGGAAATAAGCTTCTTTGAATCAAAATCAATTGTAGTATAGGGTTTAAGCTATATTTTCCTTTATAGCCTACTACATTTTATGTTTATATTGATAAGTTAGAGGATTTCCTAGAGGAAGAAGGTTGTGCAAGCATGATGTTGGTAAGATCAGTCATCATTCTACTTCTATATGTAGATGACATTGTCCTTTTAGTATGGTTCAAGTAGCTTAAGATTCTCAAATATTTATTTTATAACTCTAGGATATACGTAAATACAAATGAAAAATGGTTAATAACCATTAAATTGAAACATGTCACTCACCTTAATGTTGTTTACGATAATAACAAATTGAAATAAGTCCATTTTTATAAGCATCCTGGAATCAATTTTCATCATCAACAAATTAAAACTATAGTGTTGAATAAAGAATAATGGAGGTTGGAAATGTTACTTTGGCCTTGAGAGAAATTGTAAAACTATAGAATTTTGGTTATGGGAAAAAAGAAGGTCCTCTTGACACCTTTATTACCATAGAAATTTTGTATGGCTATGAGCTTTGGGTTGTAGTATTTCCATATAAACTTGGAGGAAAATTGAGCAAATCCATAAGCAATTTATGATAATAATAAAAAAACCTAAAATTAAGTGCAATGCCCCTTATCCTAACCTCCTTTTATAAGTTAGGCTTCCTCCCATTGAGAGTGAGGTTATAATTAGGTACTTAATATACAAGCACAATCCAATTAACATGAATAATTAGAAGATTCATATCGCTACCTCAAACATTTGTAAAAGTCACTCAAGCCTCAAGAGAAGTTGGATAAGAGATGTTGTCTCTTGGTTAAACCATTGGGGGATAGTGGAGGAGGATTTCCTCTAATACATCGACAATGTTAAAAGGACTATCATAACTAATTTTAAAAGGAAATGAGGATCTATACAAACACTAAGAATAAGAGAAAGTTGAATTACTATAAAAAATCATGAACCCAAAATTAGAAGATCAAAATTGTCTTTTTGTTGTTACTAGATTGAGAAAGAAAATAAATATTGCAAAGATAATAACAAATTTCCATGAGCTTCATATAAATATAGGGCATTATGAAATACCTAAAACACCTTGGAAAGAAATAATCTACAAAATATGTGAGATGAATAGTGTAGAGGATGAAAAGAAAAATTCTTGAATTACTTACCTTACAAAGACATTAGATACAAATTTCAAAACATTTATACTAAAACCAAACTCCATAGCTTGTTAAATCATAAAAAATCGAGGGGAGCTCAAAATCATCTCCAAGTTATTCAATCTTAGAAACAACTTGATAAATCAAAATTAATTGATGGTTATAGGTCTAATAGGCCAAATTTGGTCATAATGGGTTGTAATCATCATCATCACATATGTGTGTCTAAGTACCTACATACATGCATACATACATATAGATAGATATAGATATAGATATATGCATACATACATACATACATATAGATAAATAGATAGATATAGATATATGCATACATATATGTATGTAAGTATGTACACACACAGTGTGTGTGTGTGTTCCTCAAGGAAACCCTCTAGAATCTTCTTTATATTTCATGAATGGTGCCCGAGGTAAATGTCACTAGTGTACAACATGTATGCCTAACCCCAAGGGACTTAGGTGGATTTAATCGTGTGACGTCCTTGACCATTACGACTTCGGCATGGCAAGTCAAACCACTTGAGATAACCCTTGGGGATCATATGTACATACTTAAACTATTCAACTAATTAAGTTATTTTAGCAATTAAGTTGTATGTGGGGGTATGTATTTTTCTAAAATCATCAAGGACTTGCCCTTTTCCCCAAATTCAATAAATGGATTACTAACATGGAAAACTAAGTTGGAAGGCGAAAACATATTGATAGAAGAAGAATTTAAACCTTGCTGAAGGAATATCACTACCCCTACTTTTACAACCAACCAAAACCCCATTAATTAATAAAAACATGTTTGGTATTTTTTTCTTTGAATAAGTATTCCTTTAAAATATATTAATAGGAAATATGGAAAATATTTAATACGAAAAAAGTAGAGTGTCCACACAACCTCCAAAAGAAAAATAAAAACTCAAAATTTGAGGCTAGCAAAAGCTAAAACACCCCATGTTGTAGTTAATGTCACGAGAAAATCTAAAAGGAAGGGGTTGGATTACACTAAAATACCCCAACAAAGTGCCAAAGTCAAACCACAAGGGCCTATCCCTGACCTTAAACAAACTAAATGGTGACCATGTCAGCCACAAGAGAAGGTAAGTCATGGTTGTTAGGGTTCTTCACCCGGCTTGTAATCATAGGATCAATAGAAATATGATCAATAGGATCCCACCCATAAATGGGGGGCTTAGGAATCTTGGACCCCTTTGAAATCTCTAAATCTAGTGTAGGGAGCTACTTATCCATATATAGGGTCCCAATTTCCAACTATGTGCATTCTCCCATAGCTACTAGACCTATTATCCCACCCTATGTTGAGGTCAATTGTGGGAAGATCTAATCAAGCCAATAAACCTATATCCTACAAATCCTAGCTGAGATTGAGGCCCTAATGGTCCCCATGGAAAGAAAAATCTAGGAGGGTACATGGAAATTGGGTTTGAGACATCATTCTCACGGTACATAGGGCCTCATAGTAGGAATCCTTGAACTGCATGGATGGGGAATTTCATAGACGTTCATCTCCAACCACACCTTGCATGATTTTAATTTAATTTTCATGATAAAGTTAGGATGCATCAATGTAACATCATACCAAGAGAACTTTTGAGACACCACACCAACATTATATAAGGAGGGATTGCACTATTGCCAAAACCAAAGGAGTACTTCAACTCGAAAGAGAATTAAAACAACTTGAAATTCCACAAACTAGGGAAAGAAATTTCCAAGTAATATAGCTTACTAGGAAAAAGATGTTGGTGGAAACTATTGACACACAATGTCTACCTAGGTAAAAGCCTTCTTAGATAGTAGTCAAAACCAAAAAAAGTTGTTTCCAAGTTTCAGCATGACCACATTGGAAACATTATAGATTCTACACCCTTATGTAATTTAATATTTTTTAATAGGAACACCCCCTATCACCAAAATTTGGGCATTGAATGCATTTTTAGGTTCAAATATAGGTTTCTAGATACTTTTGAGGTGAAACAACCAAGTTTATTTATTTGAACACAAACACCAGATTTTATTAAGTCAACCTATAGGTCAAGGCTTGGGACATAGCCACTTAACTCCCATGGCCAACCTATAACACATTAAATTTGTGGTACTTTTGTGGTTCTAGTCACACCATAAGGTGTGGAGCGTTGGGAGGCTAAGATTAAGCTGAAGTTAGTTTGGGATGAGACCTTATATATGATTCATAATAATCCTATTAGCGTTTTTAAGCATAAACTTTTGTTTTAGGTCGAGACATGGAATCCATTACATAGAGGAACTAACAAATAGATCATTAGCACATTGAATTCCTCTCTGTAAAATATTTAAGGAAAGAAACATAAGGATTTTTCCAAGGGTTTCCCTTCAAACAAAAATGGGTACTACCATGAACTATTCTCATTCAAAGACAACCTAGCTATGAGAGAAGACTCCTTCCAAGATAAGAATGTTTTGAGCACCTCCCAAGCCTTCAAAATACTTAATAAAAAAGCATGCTTGAGACTTTGACCATGGAGGGGGTTAGAAATATGGTTTCAAAGGAGAGGCCTCATCAAGTTTTTTTTAGCAAGGGCCACCCTTTCCTAATGCAATGTATTCAAATAATTTTCTAGGCTTCTTGGCCTTCAATATCACAAATCACCCATTTAGAGTAGAGATTATGTGCATATGTTATAGTATTTTTAATCCCCAATCCACCCATTTCCAAAGGGGTAAATAAATAAGTTCATTTGACCCTATGGAAGCCAATTTGTTTTCCAATCTTAGTCCAAAGAAACTTATGGACATTATTTTCCAATGTTGGGTATGTGTTGTATTATTTGCATGACTATTCCTAGTGTATGTGTTGAGCCAGGTGTACGGGGGGGGTAATAGGGGGGTGGAGACCCCCTATTAAAGGGGTTCGTAGGGGTTCATGAACCCCCCTGTGTGGGGGTTCAGGGGAAACACCCTCGGAAGAAAAAAAAAAATGGCATTTTTTGTGTCCATTTTTAGTGGTTTTTTGGCACATGGTTTTCACTGATAGTTTTCTAATTCCGGTTAAGGAATTAGGGTTTTTGACTAATACAGGTCAATAAATTAGAGGTGTGGCTCTAAATAGGTTGTTGGTTTTCCTGGTTTGGGTTTCCAGGGTAAAAATGTGTGTGTGTGTGTGTGTGTGTGTGTGTGTGTGTG
>SNQJ01S0002811.1:13402-29506 GCA_010110895.2 Picea sitchensis
GTGTGTGTGTGTGTGTGTGTGTGTGTGTGTGTGTGTGTGTGTGTGTGTGTGTGTGTGTGTGTGTGTGTGTGTGTGTGTGTGTGTCATTGCATCTTTTCTAGTTTTATTAACAATTTGTTTGGAGTAATTAACCATACAAGGTTAAACTCTACACTTGGTATCAGAGTTTTTATTGGATTTAGGGGGATGTAGTTGTGGCTAATTGTTTGGTTTGGGTCTGTGATAAGCCTTGTTATAGTGCGAGATCTATGGTATTGATTCTTTAGGTGAAAATAAATGACGAGTAGTGAAAAAATAGATATCAATAAATTTAATGGGAAATTTTTTTAGCTATGGAAGCTCAAGATGGAAGATTTGTTAGTGGACAAATATCATTGGATTGTTGTGGATCCAGGTATTTCACCTTCGGAAATTTCAACAGAAGAATGGGAAAATTTGTATCAAAAGGAGAAGAGCACAATCAAGTTGTGTCTCTCAAATTCAGTATTATTGAATGTGTCAGGGGAAGATACAACCAAGTATTTATGGAACAATTAGGGACTTTGTATCACTCTAAGTACCTAGTAAAAAAAAAATTCTCATGGAAGAAGTTGTATAACCTAAGGATGAAAGATGGAGACACACTGACAAAACATCTAAATTCCTTCAATACAGTGGTAAGTTAGTTATTATTTGTTGATATTAATATTTTTTATGAAGATAAGTGTATCAATTTATTGTGCTCTTTACCAAAATCATGGGATAGTATAGTTGAGGCCATAGGTAGTAATACAACTACTTTAAGTTTCGATGATGTCGTGTCATCTTTGTTGTTGGAGGATATAAGGTAGAAAAACATGGAAGTACAAAGTGCAAATTCATTATTTGCAAGAGGATTCTCCCAGGAAAGAAATATACAAGTCCTCAAGTGGGATATCCAAGTCTAAGGGAAGATATAAATCTCCCAGAAAATTTGTAAAGGTATGCTAGAGATGTGGAAAATAAGGGCACTACAAGAAGTAATGTAGATCCAAAAGTGTTGAGAGAGGGAAGGGATCTGAATATGCTACTTATACAGAAGAAAAAACCTCCACAAAAGAAGGAGGGGATGTGTACTTGGATTATTCAACCACACATGCAGATCATGAGGCATGGTTGGTTTGTTCATGCACATCCTTTCATATGAGTCCCCATAGGGAGTGATTCTATGAATATGAAAGGTATGATTTCATAGGTGATGAATTGAAATCGAAAATCATGGGACAAGGAAAAGACAAGTTTAAGCTCATGGATGGAAGGATCAGAACACTCCCTGGTGTTCTGTACATCCCAGGATTGTCCAGAAATTTGATTTATGTAAAAACAAATGGACGATGCAAGGGTAAAAACAATGTTTGAGAAAGAAACATGCACGATGGTTTGAGGGTAAATGGTGGTTTTGAAGGGATTTCGGATTGGAACTCTATATAAGATGAAGGGAAGAACTATTAGTGATGGGTGTAATAGTTCCATTGTTCCTGATATTGGAGCTAAAGAAGAAAAAAAACCTACAATATCTGGAGAAAATACTATGTTGTGGCATAAAATACTAGGGAATATCGGAGAGAAGGGACTTCGACTACTACACGGTAAGTTTATGGTTGAAGGTATGTCTAACTTCTCTCTAGATTTTGATTTTTGTGAACATTGTGTATATGGGAAGTAGAATCAAGTAATATTCCCCTCTAGTGCAACGAGGGTAGAGGAAATTTTATAGTTGGTGAATAGTGATGTGTTTTTTTGGACCTGTGTCAGTTCCTTCACTAGGAAAATATGTGTACTATATCTCATTTATACATGAAATATCGAGGAATACTTGGATTTATTTCCTCGGGAAGAAATCTGAATTCTTTGACAAATTCAAAGAATTTAAAGCTCTTGTGGAGAATCAGACAAAAAAGAGAATTAAGGTGTTGAGGATAGATAATGGTGGAGAATTCTAAGGAAATGAATTCAAATAATTCTTTAAGAAGTGTGGTATAGAAAGGCAGAAGACTACTCCATATACTCCTCAACAGAATGGAATTGAAGAAACGATGAACAAGACGCTGATGGAAAAAGCAAGTTGCATGCTCAATGGTGTTGGGTTAGGACAAGAATTATGGTTAAAGGCAGTGGGTACTACATTTTACCTTATCAATCAATCACCCTCATTAGCACTGAATGCCAAGACTCCACACTAGGTATGGACTAGTAAGAAACCCTCTCTCACACATCTCAATGTATTTGGTTGTGATGCCTATGTTCATTTTCCAAAGGAAAACATGAGTAATCTAGATAAAAAGGTTGAAAAGTGTATCTTTATTGGGTATAAATATGGTTTGAAAGGTTATAATATTTGAAACCCAAAAAATAAGAAGGTAGTGTATAGCCGAGATGTGGTTTTTAGATAAATCAAAGATGTTGTCAAACAGGAAGTCCTACCAAAGAAGGAAGAACCAGAGAAAATAGAGTTTGAGTTGAAGGATAATGAATTAGACTCTACAAAAGAACAGGAATCAGAAGAATAATACCATATCATACTCCAATATTGAGGAGAATGGTTTGAGTAAGAAGGAAACTAGAAAGGTATACTTCATCGAATTTCCATTCAAATTTTTCTTTGTCTATTACTGATGATGTTCCTAGAATTGTTAGGAAGGAAGTGGATTCAGAGGATGTAAAATTCTGGAAAAAGGCCATGGTAGAAAAAATGGAAACCTTGGACAAGAATGAGGCTTGGGATCTAGTGGAGTTGTCGGTTGGAAGAAAACACATTGGAAGAAAATGGGTGTTTAAGAAGAAGTTAATGCAAAAGGAAAAGTGGATAAATACAAATATCGGTTAGTAGAAAAAGGTTATTCCCAAGTTCTCTTGGTGTAGAGGATTTATGTGCATTGTTGCCCTGGATTGTTGACTATGTAACCCTGTAACCCCCTGTATGAAAAGAAAACAACAAGTGGGAGAATATTGGGTATGTTTTATATTTTTCATGATTAGTCATAGTGTTTGTGTTGCACCAGGTGCGTGGAGGGGTCATAGGAATTTTTTGGGGGTGTTTTTTTCATCCGTTTTTA
Organism: Picea sitchensis; assembly: GCA_010110895.2. NCBI lineage: Eukaryota > Viridiplantae > Streptophyta > Pinopsida > Pinales > Pinaceae > Picea > Picea sitchensis. The sequence goes on from SNQJ01S0002811.1 coordinate 16,477, forward strand.
GTGGTTTTTCGGCACAAGGTTTTTTCTAATGGTTTTCTAATTTCGGTTAAGAAATTAGGATTGTTGATCCAGGAGGATATAAGGAATGATCACAGAGGTCTAGGAGGATCTGGAACACTCATAGTGGTCCCACGGGATCCATAAAATATTAAAATTGGGCCATATCAAAAGTTCATGAAAAGGATAGTGTTGTGTAGAGCTCATTGTTAGATTTCCAACGACACAAATGGCAAGTCAAATGGAGATCGTATGAAAACATTATGGCTAGTCAAAGTTTGGTCAAACCAGGAAAAATGGGGGTGCCACGTGGAACCACCAGAGGTTGACATGTGGCATGCCGACATGGCACCTAATGGTTAATTGACTGGGAAAGGTACAAATCCAGGTGGTCCAATCGTCATTTGACAAGTGGCAGAGAATTGGTTCAATCCTAATTTGACATGTGGCATTGGAAGAGCCAATGAGAGGTTTCCACATTGCAGCCCCCCATTATCCTATAATGGCTAGTGTATATTAAAAAGTTATGGATTCAATATGGTTCAACCCCATGACCTCCATAGCCTCTACACCTTAACATACCCACCATTAGAACTTAACCATACTGTGTGTGCAAATATATTTAAAGTGGTATTAAAGTTCGTTTGGGGGGGAGAAAGGGGTCTAGCCCCTAGCCCCTCATCATACACCATACCACACGACCTCACTCCATATTTCCAAGGGGAGCTACTCTATATGAACGATATTTATATATATATATATATATATATATATATATATAACGAATATGTTATGAACGAAATCAAACCCAGACCTCTACTACATTAGTGCAGAGTCTTAACCAATATGTCAACTACCCATGTTTAGTGGGATTCCTGCCTAAATTAGAATTAAGTTGCCAATAATTTAGATTGGTTGTTGGAGACCTGCCTTATTTAATGGGCACACACCCCAAGGTTGTACACACATTTCTATGCAAAATTTGTCTTGTAATGTGTTCCCATGGTACAAGGAACTTGAGGTAACACTATAAATCATTTCGAGGGGTACCTTGACGAAATTTCATGTATTATATATCAATTTTTCACAATGTTTCGCAAGGACTTCAACAATGCACTATGTTTTTGCATTTGAGAAACAGATTTTTGGAGCATCTTTAAAATTGTGTTTTTGTAAGATTATATTGTAATGTAATTTGGAATTTTGAGATGATGAAGAACAATCATGTTATTTAAAGGGACTTTGAAGATGCAGTGATGTATGTCAATTACATGTGTATTTGAGTTATTTTATTTTATGTTGTATTATATCATTTACAGTTCAAATTGATCATCGGTTTATCTATTTATGGATAAGTAAGACATACACATGATATTTTTCAAATAGTCAAGCGATCTTCATTTATATTTCCCTGAATCTGATCGGATGTTTAGTATCTACATATGAACTAATTGGCATCTAAGGATTCTTTGGGTTGAATTGGTATCAAAGTTTTTATTGATATTTCGAATCAAGTTGGTATTAAAACTTGTGTGGTATTTTCAGATCAATTGTTGACTAATCTGGTTCAATGGATTAGAGGTTTTGGGTGTCGTGATATATATATATATATATATAAACAATGAAGAGAAGATGAATAGAACATTAGAGGTGTGGCTCTAAATAGGTTGCTAGTTTTCTCGGTTTAGGTTTCTAGGGTAAAACTTTCTATGTAATGTGTGTGTGCCATTGTATATTTTCTATTTTTATTAATAATATGTTTGTAGTAATTGATTGTACAAGGTTAAATTATACATCCAATTGGTCATATATTGCCTCGAAAGGGGCACAATAAGAAGCATAGTAGATGCAAATGGCTTCTATTACCTTGGTGCATATCTAAAACCCACTTGTTGATCTTTCACTCCACCTTTTGGATGACTATCTCTGAAATATCAGATGAATGCATGAAAGGAAAAGGGGATACCTAGGAACTTGAAAAGTTTCTATAGATGAATCCAAGGCTAGTTAATGGAGTTGATCCACATAGGAAATAACCTTTGAATCTATTTGTAGCACTAGATATAGGCCCATTGCATGATACTAGACCCTAAGGTATAACAAAAAAGGTCCAAGTACTCCATAGTTCCTACCAATATTAGTGGTCCTTAGTGACAACCAAGAAGGAAATTATTATGAAGCAACCATTGAAATTTCCCCCCACTTGTTTTTAAAAAGGGTCAATCCTTTAATTTTTCCAAGGGACACAACAAGATTAATCAAGTAGCCAAGAGATTTTATCACCATAACATATAGGATGGGATTTAGGGGACAACCTTACTAAATGTACCCAAATAGTTAAATGCCTTTAGTCTTGTATCAATTAAAAGAGAGACATGTTGAAGTGTTAGAAAATAGGGTTTCACTATTGTTGAGAAATTGGGCCCAAACCTGGGGGCTTTTAGAATTGCTACGATAAGGAGCCACTCAACTATGTATTGGGCCTTCTCAAAATCAAACTTGGAAAATAGAGCATCCAAATGAAAGAAATGATCCCATTCCACACCCTCCCATATATTAACAACATTGTCTATTATGGTCGAATAATCTTAGATATGATATGCTTTACTCGTAATTCTAGGTATTTGGCCAAAATATTTTAGGATGTGTCGAGCAGGGTAATATGAAACCAATTCATGATGATCTCAATATCCACACACTAGGGGATACAATTTATGAGCCCTTAGTTGATAATCACACCAAAAGAGAAATTGAGAAAGGCCTTCTTATACACACAAACAAGGTCAAGGCTAACAAAGTCCCATGTGGCCTTTTAGAATTCACAAGGGAAACCATCCAACCAAGGGACTTTGTTATCCCCCATTGCATGAAGGGATATATCTAGATCATAAAAGGTTAGGTATAATTCACAAGGGATTCATTAATTATCCTCTAAAAACTTGTAGGGAACAACATCAAGACACTTCTAAGTAGCCTCCTACCTTTTACAAGAGATGCCCTGAGATTCAAATACCATATGATCGTGATAACCAAATTCAAGTTCAATATCTTCTAGGTTAATTGTCCAAATCTCATCAAATTTAATGGAAGAGATGGATTACATGGGATCCTTGGTGTCTAAGGATTTAAATAAGGTTTTTGTGGGCCTATTACCATATTTGAGCTAATGCAACTGAGCACCCAATTGATCATCTCTTTCCTAATGGACATCTTTTACCTATAGGATATGGTGAAGCTTGGTAGCCTAGGATTTATTATGTTCATCATGAAGTGCCCATTGAAAATTATCCATAATTCATTCTATCTCTCTACACATTGTGTATTTGTGATTATGATGAATTTTGTCATTCTTCCATCCATATCCTCTAAGAAAGGTCACATTTATGGAGATAGCATTCTCCCACCATACTATCCAACCCGAATCCCCACGTGGTTGGCGGATGAGGTTCCACACTACACAAATGCAATCTAAATAGCTAGGATTTTGAGGTGGGAGATATTAAGGGTGTAGTGTGTTCAATTCATGTAATTCCTTTCAACTCTCGACCAAGAAATAGAGAACCAAATTCATTAATGATAATAAGAGTAAATGTCCTCACCACATGAATAGGGTTCCCCCTGGATGGACTAAATAAGAACGAACTCCACTTGAAGAGTATATCCCTATCAAGCCTATATATACATACTCAGTTAGTTTATGAAAGTTGGTTGAAGTGAAACACAATTCAAATAGGTATTTTTACCGATTACAAAGGGTCAGAAGTCCATGGTAAGCCTTCAAAACTATCAACCTTCCTTTAAAAGTTACAAAAGAAGGGATCCCTATTTATCTTCCTAAGATTCACCATACTAAACTCACCACAAATAATCCAAGGACCATTGGGAAGGTCATCAACCACTCTCCTGCATCCTTGGAGATGTATATGTTAGCCAAGCCAAGAAGCAAACTATCTATCTAGAGGATCACGCACACAAGCCCATGAGTGGGGTTCATACCACACCTATAATATCCATGTTTCCCCTAGTTTGTAAATATAACTATAATTGACCAAGAGACTATGGCAGACTATGTATGTGTGAATGTTTGATTTGATGAACCTTTATATAAAAGGTCAATGTATGTATTTTCTGATTTTAATAGAAAATGGATAAGTGTTTCATAATTGTTGAACGGGGGGTTTTCCAATATATACCATGGATGTTATGAGAGATATGGTGAGGGGAAACATAAATGGTTGAGTTAACCCCCCACCAAACTAGTACCTTATTGGATTTAATGACTTAGAATCAGAACAATCCTTTGACCCAGAAATGAATTACCAGTCAGATTGGTAGTTGGAAGAGTCATACTCAAGAGTTAATGAGGATATGGGGCAAAGTACCCATCTGTACAACTTCCAGAGCTGACCACGAGCTGGGGATTCGGACCCATGAAACCTTGCTGAGGAAGGAAAGAAAATAGGTAATTCATGGGTAGAGGTAGGGCGACAGAGAGAGCAGACTCGAAAGACTAATATCGAGAAGAGAAATGAATTCTTGCAGCTCTCTGGTTCAAGGAAGAACTAACAAATAAGATCATTATGGGTGCAAGAAGATATTGGAAGAGGTATTCATTCCAAGATGATAAGCAGGGATGATGAGTGACTGTGGAAGTACTCGTGTAGACCTCCTTGCTTGGTACAGATAAAACCATTTCCAGGATCCCGTGGGAGGAGGAGAGTAACCTCCCTCCCTGACTGTCACTCAGCAAGAAGAAAGAGTCTCTCTCAGAGCATCATGGTCTAGCTCAGGGTTGGCCAGTGGTAAATCCATTCAGGAGTGGTTTTTCCTATGGTTGGGTGGAAACATCCACCCCTTTCAGTAGTCGCTTCACAAACTATGGTTTTTCTGATAAGTATTTTCATACTCTGTGTGTTGAAATGGAAATGGTGATTGAATACATATATATTTTTATGATTGAGTTATGTGTTGAATGATTAAGGTAGAAATGTGTAATGTTTTTCTGTGAACCCATGTTTGAATGGTCTTCAGCTTGCCTCCGTTTAGCAGCTAGAGAGCTATGGGATTTAATTCTGCAATAGTGTCAGGGAAGGACTTACTGGGATGATTAAGTCATGTCTGCCTCTAGAATCTACCTTTGTGAGAATACTAATTTCAAACCCGATGGAAGGAGGGCGCCTCCTTTAGATATTTTACCCATGTGAGCGAGAGCTCATGCTTGTGTCCTTAACCAATTCATGTCTTTAACCCATAAGGTTGACCAATGCGTGGTGGTCTCCCTAATGGTGGAAGATAGACATGCCCCACCGTTAAACCTTGATCCCTTTACCCATCGAGAAGTAACGTGAGCCAACAATTTGAGGGTATTCAGGATTCCCCTTGGACATTGGATTTACGTCGATATAACTTCGGTGAATTCCTGATGCACTTCGTAACTTCGAGAGAATAGGGACATTAAAGCACCAAAATCCTTGAACGCTGAATTTATGAAGTGTTGAGAGTCATGGATCTGGGGAGTCCGTTAAGATCCCCTCTTAACCATTCGATCAACCAGTGGAGGGACCCGCTTATGGTACTTCATCGGAGTCCTGCTTCGGGAGAGTGGAGCGTCCATAATGTTGAAACCCCCAAAGGCCGGAGCTACAAAGTGGCAAGGAAGGTAGATCTAGGGACCCTTCAGGATCTCCCCTGACTGTTATATCTATTCCATGGTCAACCCAACATTGACCACTTCAGGAGCAAGGAGGAAGTCACACCATGGATCCCCCGAACATCGAAGTTACAAAGTAACGGAGGTCGTTGATATAGGGGTTACATGGAAATACCTTAATCGTGAGATTGAAGGGCTTGGAAGCCTATAAACCTGGGGTGACATGGCATGCTAACATCACCCAGGGAGGCATGGACCCATGTTTGATGTACCACGTGTCACCAAGATTTGTACGTTTCACGGGCCCTATGTGCCCATTAAAATGTGACACATTTCACCCACTGTAAGGACCATGTGTCATCTCCACCTTGCCGCATGTCACCCCTATTACTTACCTGGTTGGTCCATTTGGTGGGTGAAGTACTCGGGACCCACCTGTCTTTAACTCTGCATCGAGTACATTGCCATGTACGAGGGTGGACCCTTCGGGATTCTAGGACTTCGGTACTCCAAAGTTTTGGGGTGAAGCATCGAGAATAAGTCAAAAGTCCCGAAGGCCGTAGCCACATGGTGAGATTCTGGGATCCTTCAGGAGTTAGGGACTTCGAAGGACATGCGTGCAAAAGAGAAAAGGGGTGTTCAGCATCAAAGAGATGAATGTCGAATTCCCCTCTAGCCTGCCTATTAGATGAGGATCAAGTTTCATCGTTGGATTTGACATTGAATGTACCTTCCCCGCGGGAGGTAGGAACCTTGAGAGGGTACGAACGGATTGGACCCATGTGGATGCCACGTGGTCCTCAACTAATAATGCTCAAAGAAATTAGGGAGGCCATATCTTGCAAACGAGAGGTCGGATAAGATCCTTATAACAGTCATTAGAAATCTATGGGAAACTATAAGAGGAGGAAGACATTTGATAGATGATTTGAGATTATTAGAGTAATCAAAATTTTTATGCCCCATCCCTAGAAAGGGTATTTAGGGGTCGGGTGTGTTAAAAATTGGTATGAGAGCATGGTTACAACACTTGGCCTGCTTGGGCTCATGAACGAGTCACATAAAAATCTTAATTAGAGAATTTTTAGGGGTGACACCCTATCCTACCCCATTTGTAAGAGGATTAATTAAACCTCTACTGAAGAGAGGAATATGACTTTCTATTGTTGTATGTTTTTTGAAAAATTTGAATTGTGTGTTGTTTATAAAAATAGTATATCACTAACTAACAGAAAATGTTTTATCAACACTTAAACAATCAGTGGACCGCAAGAAGACTACAACACAAAGGATGGTGACACACCATGAATTGGGGGAAATCTCCCACAATAGAGACAGAGAATATGATGAAAGGAGGGTGGTGGAAACCCCTCCATATTTGGCTGAAACTGTAAGAAGCCTCATGGAAGAATTATAGAGTTGTAAGGTTGACAATGAACGGCTAATAAGCAATCAGCTGGAAAATAAAACTGAAATTGACGTAGTTCTACTATAGAGCTTATCATATATACAAATGAAGTTACAGCATGGACCAACATCTAGTCATGTGGACAAACATCATGCCAAGAAAACCTAGAGTCCACCTGAGATACGAAAGCATAGACCTGAAAGAGGCCACACAAAGAGGAACACCTCAAGGAAGGCCCAACATGGAGCCAAGAGACACTCATCGAAAGAATCCTCTGGTGAGGAAACTAACAAATCCAAGGAATCTTCTAGTAGAAAAACTAGTTCGCATTCCCAGAAGAGAGGGAAGAAGAGGAAATATTCCAAGAGTCATGACCCTGAAGAGTTCAAGAAATCCAAACCACCCACTTTTGATGGATAAATTAAGAAGGGGGAAGAATCAGAAGTTTGGTTGTGTTGGAGCCGCCTTTCTCTAAATACATGAAATGTTATACTTAATCCCAAAAAGGTTGTATTTCGGGACTTCGTTTGCTTCATGTTTCTACCCCCTAAAGTCGCAGTATCCCGATGTGCGAAATGGTGAAAACCTTCCTAATTTTAATCACCATTACTAAAAGACTAAGCGGGGCTTATCATCTCTTAATACCTCATACCCTCTCTCTTAGGAGTTACACATTGAACGTTTCTCAAGCATCCGACTTGCGAAGTCGTGAAGTTGTGTTAAAGTTACCCAAGTTAGTATCAAGAACAAATCACTTTAAACCCTAGTTAGTCACTATCGTGATTTTGCGAATCGGTGATTGTTTCCCCAAAGGGAAGCACCTTCGTAACCCTGATCCACGAAGTCATGATTTTCTTTAATTAATCATGGATTAATTAAAAGGCTTAAGTTAGATCACTTTTAATCAATTAACTCGCACCATCGCGATTTTGGGTTTTTAAGGTTCAGTGGCTAGGAGTGAAAACACCCAATGTGGTGAACGTCGAAAAGGGGATTAGAAACTAAGTGCACCAAATTGAAAGAACTAAACCATATTAATTATCACCTTAAACAAACTTTAACACACGCAATTTACAGATGAAATCTTGAATGATCCTGTGTTTTTCAATGTTACGAATCGTCAAGCATTTATGGCATTTATTTGAATTGCAGTGAGGTGACGGATAGTAAGATCTCGTTTTTACTTCTAAATCTTTCTATTAAATGATTTGACCATTCTGTTGGCAAGGACACCCATGGGCTTATATGACCAAGATAGAGAGTTTTTCCTTCATTATTTCAGTTTTCATTCCTATTTGCACGTAGATCCATTTCACCAGGATAATTGTTGTTTGTGTTTTTCAATTATTTCAACAGGAGGTCCAGTTGCATGTTTCTCTATTATGGATCTACGAAAAGTGCCCAAGAAAGATTCTGAGAGTTCAGGTCAGGGTTTAGACATTCTTTCTGATACCTCGCCCCGAAGTATTAATTCTGTCAAGACATGGTCATACGTTTCCAACATTCTGCAATACGATTCGGTAAACTGTTTGGATGATTCTAGCGACAAGGAGAAGGATGACATATCAACCAAATACAAAATCATCACTCAAGAAGAGATGCACAAAACAGTGGCGAGGCCCCATCTTCTTCCCTATTGTGATATGATCAAGTGGGTGTTGGACCATGTGGACATCCTGACCAGGATGATTATCAGTGAACAGAAGGTAACGATTAGGACTTTTAGGCTAGAGCATTTTCGAGCAATATATAAATTGTCACCCACACTGAATGTTACTCACAATGTCAAATTTCTAGAAGGTTTCAAGAAGAAGGAGTGTGAGAAGTATGAAAATTTTTTATCTGATCTGATCAAAGATTAGCTCTCACACCCCACGAAATTCAGGGCTGATACTCACGGGATCTATTCAATCTCTTCCTTCGAGCCACAATTCAAGTACATAGTGATGATGGCCTACAGGTTGTATGGGAAGGAGGACACTACCCATTATTTCCTCCCATGGGTACCGCTCATTCATACAATTGTTGAGGGTTTCTCCTTCGATTAGGCCAAACTTTTTTCTAACAGTCTAACCAGTCGAATTACCGAATATCGAGCACAGAGGGAAAGTAAGAAAGTAGCCTCGTTCTTTATGTCTGCTTACATCATGGATTCCATCTGCTTCATGACACCCTTCCCACTAATGAACTGGAGCTGGGCTCCATCTAATACAGAGCCTATTCATGTCTACCACTCGAAGCTTTGGGAGGATAAATCCAAATAATTCATCTACGAGATCTTCAACTAGGTAATGGTGCCATTGCATGTCGCCATCTTCGGCCAGCCACCTCCCAGGATTTCGGATAGCATCACGACCAACCTGAGTAGCGTGGAAGATTGGTATATAGAGGTGGAATTTTCATATATCAGGATTTTCAGCACCTTTGTTCCTCCATATGCTCTACCGCTATTCTTGCCAGATAAGCTATTGTGTCGCGAGATTGTCAGGAAGACTGTGCTCGGTGGAATAAGCAAAGAGCTCAAAGGAGTATCAAAAAAGGTATGGCCACCCTTCCCCATTCATATTGGTGCATACTCCTTGTTATATTGTGGCCATGCCAAATTCGAGGCTACAACTTTAGAAGAAATGAAGTTGGTGGATATTGAGTTCAAGAAGCACGACCCTAGTAAGGTTGTGAGAAATCACCTGGCGAGTTGTGGCCTGAAGAGATATGAACATGAGGATTCCCCTCATGATGAAATATTCTGGGATGCGAGGTCCTACTCTGAAGTCCTAAGTCGGATTCGGGCCCTGCCACCCAGAGATATGGCCGATTTCTTTAAATTCCAGGAGCACCGGCAGAGTTGTCTCCCCCAGATTTTACAGGGTGAAACCCCAAAGCTTCTGGTTACACAGCAAATGGAAGCCAAAGGTTCAAAGGACTCGAGTCCTAACAAGGATAAGAACCAAGAGAAAACAGGGGAGGCTGGAACCTTAGAGCGAGGAGCCGAAATCCCCTACCAATAGGAAGGAAACCCTGAAAAGGGTACGTCGGGCAAGTAGGTCCAAGGTCAAGTAGAGATACCCTCAAAAGGGTTGGGTGACTCACTATATCTCATGTCAAACAAGCAGGCCATAGATGTTACCCAAAAAAAATCATCCAAGGAAATTAGCAGTCTGATTGCTATTATTACACCCTTGTAGTTCACAAAGGGGAATCTCGATGTGGGGTGGATTTTCAATGAAGAAATGATGCCCATTTCTGTAGAGGAGCTACCTCCTAACGAATTTTTCTTTGATAAAAAAAGGAAGGTCGTGGTGAGGCAAGAATTATATAAAAGAGAGGGCGTAGTGGCTAAAAAATTTAAAATCATGATAGATGGAAAGGTCGTGAAATAGGAAGAATTCGCAGACGAGATAGCAGGAACACTAGGGGCTTATGCTACAGCCAATCAGTACTCTGTTGGAACTTTGAAGGCCCAATTGAAATGAAAGAACCTCTTGATCAATAAGTTGGAAGCTAACGTGGCTACTACTAAAGCAAATTCCAGGGATGAGGTGAGAAAAAGCCTTGAGAAAGCCCGAATAGCTGATCTGCAGGAGATCGAGAAACTTATATCCGACCTTGAGGAAGTGCGTCAGTCGACGCAAATTACCCAAACACAGGTAAGCCAACAGGGGCGGCAAATTATAGAGTTACAATCGAAATTGGATGTTGCTAAGAATAAGGTTTTAGACATTAAAATTTTCAAATCCCAAGCTGTTGAAATCTGACAGAAGGTATTAACGACTCAACGAGACTTGCTTGTAAAAGTGGGAACCATTCAAAACCACTTTCAAATGATAGATCAAGTGTTAGAAAATATTTCTTTGAGAGAAAGAGAAGTTGGGGTAGCTTGGTTTGCTTTCCAAGACACTGTTATAGCTACAACGAAGATAGAGATGGTCGGCAGCTCCAAATTATCCATCGTAGAACAAACTAGAGGGAATATCTTGCTGAAGGTTTGGAAGCAGAATATATCATAAAATAGGGGGAGAGCTAATGAGGTGATGAATTCTTGTGAGGAAATGTTCACCTTGATAAATAAAAGTTTGTTAGACCTTGATAAGGAAGGCAGTGTTGGGACGCTGGGAAAAATCAATATAGCTAAACACCTATTGGACATCAAAAAAAACGTGGAGAAAGAGGAGGTGGAGATATCCCAGATAAGCTAGGTTGATATGGTCCAAGTGGACAAATGGATAATATAGCCAAGTTTACAATTATGCTCTATCATCACAGAAGACTGACAAGTGGGGAAAAGGTTACCACAGTTGGAGAAGAGTTGTTACACCTTTGAGGCAAGCAACCAAGCAGAGCCTTCTAGGTTGATAGCCCAATTGATGGAAAGGTGTGTCATTTGCATCGAGTAGGCGAAGGGGCGGGTTTCTGGTGCTAAATAATGACAGATGTCAGCCCGTTCTATTTCTGGAGCCGGAAGAGAAGAGAAAGGAAGGTGCTCCACCCTTATGAGGGAAGACAAAGGATGAGGAGATGAAATGCTCCATTTTTTCATTTGTAACTGACAAGTTTCCAGAACAATCGGAATTCTAAATGTTTAGAAGTCTGTTTAAATATACATTTAGGAAGAGATAGAAAGGGATTTTTTTCGGTGGTAGATTGTAATAGAGAAAGTTCTTTTTAGCTAGGATTAATACAAAGCGAATTGAAGACTCCATATTCCATCAAGATTGAGTTATGTGTTTTCCTTTGTTATTTCATGCTTCATGTCATTTTTTACATATATTTCTTTGATGAATGTTTTAGCTGCAATTTAGTATAACTTCTACTGTGGTGATCAAGTTCTAGTTATCTAGTTATTTACAGATTTTCCTCTGTATCGAATACTAGTAGGTACAAGACCTGTGAATTACTTATATCTTTACATTATATGATTTCATCAAGGTATTTCTTTCGTTTCTTCTTCTGCTACAGCGTGGGATTCCTCTGAAATTGATGCCCCACATTGTTGACAGCTCTATGTTTTCACACTCGGTTTCAATATTTTAACTCAGTTATGAAAAATGGCCTTCGATTTTGTTAAACCCTTCAATTGGCTTCACTAAATTTTCCTCATATAATCTAAAATTGAAATAAGCACTTTAAAACATCAACCCTCTTTTAAATCTTTGTTCTCCCCATGACTGTACCCATCGTAAGACAGCCCAACATCAAACTCGGCCTATCGGATCAAACTAGCATCGCTTTGAATCTTTTCGATATCATACTTAAGGCTGCTATCACCCAGACAGAGCTCGAATGTTCATGGGCCGCTATCAAACGGGATATCAGGATTCAAGAATACTTGGAAGCTAGACAAAAACAAATCAGAGATTGGCCATAGTGTCATCCCCCGAAGTTGTTTCTTCCCCTTTTTTCATTCACTCACTTTAGATGCTTAGACTCTACACTTTATATCCTTAAGTGTAGACTGTGGAACAACATCTTTCTGGCATCGTTGTTGGGGACGGAGAATTATAGTCACTTTCCCCTGAAAAAATGGCATTTCCAAGTTTTGTTTTTTGATAGTGAACAAAGAGCGAACACCTTGCTAATGCTAAACCTTCATCATTCACTTGGTGACTCTACTCTTAAGTAAGATGGCATCCTTTCAAAGGAACACCAGAAAAAACCCAGATGCCAAACAGACAGTGCCAGTTTCGGACCCTGAAAATATACTAAGACCAAGGGGTCTTTTTAAACAAAACACGGTTTCCTATCAACCCAAGTCTAATCAGTCTAAAGATAAGACATTTTTCGAACCTTCACCCTCACGAGAAATTTCTCTTGGGAAAATATTGGACAGTTTTGTCGAAGTCGAGACCCTGAAGTCTGAGCAACTCCTACCCAAGATCAAGAATGAGACCTCTCCAACTACCCCTTACGTTACAAGGGGTGACACACCTTCCTTAAAGCTCATCCCTGTCGATATCCCATCGACTCTCAATATAAAC
>SNQJ01S0002811.1:44407-58992 GCA_010110895.2 Picea sitchensis
AGTACACAGAGATTTTTACCGGAAACCCTCAACCGGGAAAACCTTTCTTATTTTCATTATATCGAATTTCACCATTCGCCATACAATATATACAATGTTTTTAGGTATTCCGTAGATACCAAAACCCTAATCCCTTAATCCGGAATTAATTTACAAATCAGCTAAAAATAGAAAAATACGCTAAAAATAGCAAAAATCGCCCAAAAAAAAAAATTCGGGGCGTTGCCCCAACCCCATCGGCCCCGGGCTACCGAACGTTGCATGTAACCAGAAGGGGGGCATACCTTCCCCCCCCTGGGACCCCCCTAGGAAAGCGCCTGGCGCACACGGCAGAGCCCTAGGTGAAGGGATCGTCAGACGTAGTTGTCGTATCTGACGCACCCACACACACACACATGCAAAGAATATAACACACACCCAACAACTCTCCAATATTGACTTGAGGTCTGGATACCATCAGGTCTAAATTAAGGATGAAGACATCCACAAAATAACCTTTAGGACAAGATATGGTCACTATGAATTTGTGGTGGTGCCATTTGGGATAACCAATGCACCAACCACTTTTATGTGCTTAATGAATAATGTTTCAGTAAATTATTAGACAATTTTTTATTGGTTTTCATTGATGATATCCTAATCTATTCTAAGAATAGGGAGGATCATGAATAACATCTTAAGTTAGTACTTCAAGTACTAAGACAACATCAGCTCCATGCTAAGTTTAGTAAGTGTAATTTTTTTCCAGAAACAAGTCCATTACTTAGGCCATGTTATTTATGAGGAAGGGGTGGAAATTGATCCTAACAATATCAAATCCATTATCGATTGACCTACCCCAAAGGATGTATTTGATATCAGATCCTTTATGGGCCTAGCATGATACTATAGAAGGTTCATAAAAGGATTTTCCAATATTGGTTTCCCAATCACTTCCCTTCAGAAAAAGGGAGTTAAATTCTTTTGGACATCAGAATGTGAAGAGAGATTCCAAGAGTTGAAATGTCTTCTAACCAATGCACATGTGTTGAATATTGTAGATCCAAACAAGGACTTCCTTGTGTGTATATATGCCTGCAAGGAAGGACTCGAAGGAGTCCTTATGCAAGAAGAACATGTAATTTGCTACGAATCTAGAAAATTGAATGAGAATGAAATCAATTATGTGACCCATGATATAGAGTTGGTTTCCATAGTACATGCTTTAAAAATGTGGAGGCATTACCTCCTGGGTAGAATATTTGTGTTGATGACAGATCATTGTGGGTTGAGGTACCTATTTGACCAACCAAAACTTAATGCTATAAAATCTAGATGGATGGCTCTCCTTAGTGAGTTTGATTTTGAAATCAATCATATCAAAGGAAAATAAAATAGGGTGGTTGATACCCTTAGCAGAAGTGTGAAAATGATTCACCTTGCAACTGTAAGCACCTGTGAAATGGATGTCAGGGAGAGAGTCAAAAGTGCACAAGAAATAGATGCATTTTTCAAGACTGTAAAATTATACTTAGAGCAATAGCCCACGGGGATGAAGTACGAAGGTTATCAATTGTTGAATGATGGCTTGCTAACTTACAAAGGTAGGTTGTATATCCCAAATTGTGATGACTTGAATAGGTTCATGATGGAAGAACTACAAAAAATACCATATATTGGTCATCTTGGTTATCAGAAGATGATTACAACCACTAGGAAATTGTTTTATTGGTCAGGACGGAAGAAGGACATAGTTGATTACTTGGATAAATGTCTAGAATTTCATCAAGTTAAGGAAGAACACCAGCATCCAACATGATTGTTGCAGCCCCTAGCAATTCCAGAATGGAAATGGGAAACCATCTCCATGGATTTCATCACAGGATTACCAAAATCGACCAAATAGAATGACGCCATCATGGTGGTGGTGGAAAAATTGAGCAAGGTTGCTCATTTAATTCTCGTCAAGTCAACTTGCAAGGAAACAGATATTGCCAGTATTTTCATGAAAGAAATATTTAGGCTGCATGGCATGCCTAAGGAGATCATATCTGATAGAGATACAAAATTCACTTCAAATTTCTAGAAATCTCTATTTGTTGGTTTTGAAACTAAATTGTTATTTATCACATCCTATCACCCTCAAACTGATGGATAGACAGTGATGGTAAACCAAGTGTTAGAGGATATGTTAAGGATGCATGTAATGCATCAACCTAAGAAGTGGGAAGACTACCTACCATCGGTAGATTTTTCCTACAACAATGGCTATCAAGATTCTTTGAAGATGAGCCCTTTTGAGGCCCTCTATGGTAGACAGTGCAAGATTCCAATTAGCTGGGATAACCCAGAAGATAGAATTACAATAGGGCCAGACATGATGAAATAAATGGAACAATAAGTAACTCAGATAAAGCAGAATCTGAAAATAACTCAGGATATACAGAAAAGCTATGCAGACAGGAAGCGAACTCCTAGAGAGTTCAAAACAAGGGATCATGTGTATCTCTGATTTAGACCCAAGAAAAGCTCCTTGAGAATGGGAGCTTGTGCCATGTTGACACCTCAATATTGTGGACCCTTTGAGATTTTGGATAGAGTGGGACCTATAGCCTATAGGCTAGAACTTCCTCCCATAGTGAAGGCACATGATTTTTTCCATGTTTCGTTATTAAAGAAATATGTACATGATTCTAATCATATTATTAACTGGTCTATGATTCAGGTGGGACCAGAGGGAGAATTACTTCCAGAACCTCAATGCATAATAGACAGGAAGGAAACCCCACTCAGGAACAGAACCATTGCACAGGTCAAGCTGCAATGGAAACACTTTGGTCCAAATGAGGCTACATGGGAAATGGAGGATGCCATGAAATAGGCATATCCATTTTGTTTTCTTCTATACATACAGAGCATATCAAAAGATAGAACATCGAGGACAATGTTCCTTTAAGGGGGAGGGGATTTTAATACCTTTGTTTCCCCTATTTTGTAAATATAACTATAACTAGACAAGAGACTATGGTAGACTAGATATGTGTGAATGTTTGATTTGATGAACCTTTGTATAAAAGGTCAATGTATGTATTTTCTGATTTTAATAGAAAATGGATAAGTTTTGCATAACTGTTGAAAGGGGGGTGTGCTAGGATAGACCATAGATTCTATGAGAGAGATGGAGAGAGGAACCAGAAATGGTTGAGATGACCCCCCACCAAACCAATACCTTACTGGAATTAATGACTCAAACTCAAAATAGTCCTCTAACCCATAAATGAATTACCAATCAGATTGGTAGCTAGAAGAGTCTTCCTCAAGAGTTAATGAGGATATGGGGTAGAGTACCCATCTACAAGACTTCCAGATCTGACCAGGAGATGGGGATTCGGACCCACATAACCTTGCTAAGGAAGGAAATAAAATAGGTAATTTGTGGGCAGAGGTAGGGTGGGGGAGAGAGAAAAGTTGAAAGACTAATCTTGAGAAGAGAAAAGAATGCTTACAGCTCTCTGGTTCAAGGAAGAACTATGAAATAAGCTCATTCTTGGAGAAAGAAGTTGTTGCCAGAGGTTTTGGTTCCAAGATGATAAAAGGGGATGACAAGTGATGATGGAAGTACTCATGTAAACCTCCTTGCTTCATACATAGAAAACTCATTGCCAGTATCCCGTGGGAGGAGGAGAGTATCCTCTGTCCTTGATTATCTCTAAGCAAGAAGAAAGAGTCTCTCTCAGAGAATCATGGTCTAGCTCAAGGGTGGCCAATGGTAAATCTGTTCAGGAGTGGTTGTGCCTATGGTTGGGTGGAAACAGACGCCCCTTTTAGCAGTCGCTTCACAAACTTTGGTTTTCTGATAAGTATTTTCATACTTTGTGAGTTGAAATGGAATAGGTGATTGAATACATATATATGTTTATGACTGAGTTATGTGTTGAATGATTAAAGTAGAAATGTGTAATTTTTTTCTGTGAACTCATGTTTGAATGGTCTTCAGCTTGCCTCCATTTAGCAGCTAGAGAGCTATGGGATGTAAGTCTGCAATAGTGTCGGGGAAGGACTAACTAGGATGCTTAAGTCATGTCAGCATCTAGAATCTACCTTCGCGGGAATACTAAGTTCAAACCCGATGGAAGGAGGGTGCCTCCTTCATATCTTTCACCCATGTGACCAGGAGCTCATGCTTGTGTCCTTAACCAATTTACGGGTAAGAGGTTAGCATGTAGCCCACGAGAGTTTCGAAGGACCCATGTGACCAAGGTCTGGGAACCCTGTTCTAGGAACAAAAGGAGTTGATCCTTTCTGGTTTCGGAACTCTGGGAGTTCGGAGCTCTAGAGTGTTTCTACCCAGGCCGAAGGAAACTAATAGTTATGGTTACTCATAAGGTTGATTGGCACCTGGCGGTCTCCCTAACTGTGGCAAATAGACCTACCCCTTTGTTAAACCTTGATCCCTTTACCCATCGCGAAGTAATGCGAGCCACTGATTTGAGGGTATTCAGGAGTCCTCTTGGTCATTGGATTTACACCGAGGTAACTTCGTCGAAGTCCTACTTTGGGAGAATAGGGATGTTAAAGCACCAAACTCCTCAAACGTTGAAGTTACGAAGTACTGAGAGTTGTGAATCTGGGGAGTTTGTTAAGATCCCCTCTTAACCGTTCAATCAACTAGTGGAGAGACCCACATACGATACTTCAGTGGATTCCTTCTTTAGGAGAGAGGAGCGGCCATAATGTTGAAACTCCTAAAGGCCAGAGCTACGAAGTGGTAAGGATCGTAGATCTAGGGACCCTTCGGGATCTCCCCTGGTCGCTATGTCTAGGCCATGGTCAGCCTGACGCTGACCATTTCAGGAGAAAGGAAGAAGTCACACCATGGATCCCCCAAACACCGAAGTTACGAAGTAACAGAGTCCATCGATCTAGGGGTTACATGGACATACCTTGATCGTGATATTTAAGGGCTTAGAAGGCTATCATCTTAGGGTGACGTGGACCCATGTTTGACATACCACGTGTCACCTAGATTTGTACATTTCATAGGCCCTATTTTCACATTAAAACATGACACGTGTCACCCACTGTAAGGGCCACATGTCATCTCCACCTTGTCGTGTGTCACCCCTAGTACTTACCTAGTTGGTCCATTTGGCGGATGAAGTACTCAGGACCCATTTGTATTTACCTCCGCATGTAGTATGTCGCCATGTACGAGGGTGGACCCTTTAGGAGTCTAGGAATTCGAGAGTCTGGAGGTTTGGGGTGAAGCATCGAGAATAAGACAAAAGGCCTGAAGGCCAGAGCCACGTGGTGATATTTCAGGTTCCTTCAGTAGTTTGGGACTCTAGAGGACATGCGTGCATAAGAGAAAAGGGATGTTCAGCGCTGAAGAATAAAATGCTTAATTCCCCTCTACCCTATGTGTTAGATGAGGATCAAGTTTCGTTGTTGGATTTGATGGTGAATGGACCTTCCCTATGGGAGGTAGGAACCTGGAGAGGGTACGAACGGATTGAACCCACGTGGACACCACGTAGTCCTCAACTAATAATGCCCGAAGAACTTCGGGAGGCCATATCTTACAAACCAGAGGTCGGATTAGAGCCCGGTAACAGTCGTTAGAAAGATACAGGAGAGTAGAAGAGGAGGAAGACCTCAGAGAGACGATTTGAGATGATTAGAGTAAGCAAAATTTTTATGCCCCATCCCTAGAATGGGTGTTTAGGGGTCGAGTGTGTTACAACACCACACTATATTATTTTCCATATAGGAAGAAACAAGGATTACAACACCCCCCCCCTAACCTTACCCTTAGTGTGATCATAATAAAATAACTTAGTACTTGACCAAATTAGTAGTAGATCAATACAAAACATGAAAGCCATGTTTTTGAATTCTTGCAAACAAAGGATATATGTCCCGCACAATGAGGTTAGTTATTGGTGGATAGTGTGCTTTTTCTTGGATTCATTAGAACCCCAAGCATTCCAAGACGTCACTTTCATGGGAAATTGTCCTCAAGGCCTTGCATAGTGCCAAAGGCATTGCACACCAAAATATCCCTACAAAGAAGTCCCTCATATTGGTTTACTTTGGCCACTTAGAATATCTATCCAAGGTGTAGGCTTCATCACTTTCTTGTCTGAAGGAAAGACGATGGAAAACAAGCACACTGACTACCCCCTACCTATTGGCTCCCAGAAGTGGCCTTAGAGGCCAATGGGGCCACATGCCTACTTAAACCAACTATATAATTTGAGGCCTTCATAGTTGGAAGCTTAGTGGTTGTGGCATCTGTACATTGGTTCTTGGTGTTGTTTTCCCCTTTTCCCTTTTGCACAACTTTAGTCCATGCACCTTGTTGAGGCCTCAACATCCCCCTAATTTTTTTCAGATTTGGGGACCTTCTTTTTATTCCTTTATAGAAATTATGGTTTCATTCAAGGTATTACTTTCCATGTACTTGATTTTGATTTTGGATTAGTTTTTGCATGATTGATTATGCTAAATCCTTAGTTCACATTTTGAATGATGTTCTCTTTACAAACTTTTCACAGTCTCGATTTCAAATTTTGGCTAATTAAATATAATCTTTCGAATATTTTCGAATGTCATTAGAGTAATTTCAAACTTAAATATTGTGTCTTCCTTCGATACTAGTGGAAGGATTTTGAAGATTGACCTTTTTGTTCCCATTGATGTGTGGTCAGACCTCTTTTTAGAGCTAATATTTTAAGTTGTTCTTTTGAGCTAGCGGAGTGCTTGAAATGATTGATATTTTTATCTTGCCAAACACTATCAGAGGTATTTTAGGTTTCAAATTTTCTTCCCCACGATCACATAGAAGGACCCTCTTTGACTTTGGCTATTCACCTTTTCATAAAATAGTGTTTTCATTACAGAATGTTTCAAAGGTTTCATCTTTTCTTTTACCCCAAGGGGTAAAATGCCTGTTTCATCTTTTCTTTTACCCCAATGGGGTAAAATGCCTATGGAAGGATTTCAAAAATCGATCTTTACTTTTCATTTTCTACCTACAAAGGTTTTACAATGATCAATTCTTACCTCGGTTGTGCAACCAGTGAATGAATAGAGTAGTTGATTTTTCTTTCCCATTCTCTACCCATATATATCATTTCAAAAATTATTTTTTAGAGTGACATGATGGAAGATTTTTCACTGACCATTAACTTGCTTTAATATAAGCATATCCATACCCACACACCTTATCCAATAATCGATTTTTCGGTATGCTCTACTTCCCATGGGATTTATCGAAAATCTATTTTCCTTTTCACTTTGGTGCACGTGGAGGATCCTTTTAGATTTACCTTTCATGATTTTCCATCAATGCATGCGTTTTTTAATGTTAAGCATTTAATGTTTCCTTAATGGCATCGATCAATTGGAACCTTCTTGACTTCATGAATAATGGAATGTTTGTTCTCTTTTCTTTTCATATGAAGGATGAAGGTGGTAGGAAGAAAATGCACAATGATCTACCTTAATTCTTTCTCTCTTTTTTTCATTTCTAATTTGTGATTTGTTTATATGTTTCCTTTGAAATTTGATTGGGATTAGATAAATGTTACTTAAGAAAAATATTCCTAAGTGATAGAAGAGAAAAATTAAGTAATGGAGGAAGAGTAATCTCTTCTATAGAAAATTCTTGATGATACTAAGAGGCCAATTTTCTTAGATACCATTAGTCACCCAGGGTTGGCCAGTTCCGTGATTGGTTGAAAAATTTTCAATTTTTTAAGGATGAAATAATCCTCCTCTTTCCAATCTAATAGACCTATTTTATGATGATTATAAGGGTAAATATGTGTATTAGAATATTCAAAAATCTCACCTACGTACTTTAGTTGCAAGGCCAACCATTTTACCATGTCTAGAAATAGTTTGATGGGTCATTCAACATGTGAATTTAGAGGAAAGGACGGTGGTGAATAACATGGGTCAATGCATAGCTTCATTCCATCCAAGTAACCTTTAAAGATACTCTAAATTCATTGAGTCAACAGTCCATATGACATCGTAATGGGTTGTAGTATTTAGTAAAGATGACAACAAGATGCTCGAGAAATGATGGATCAAAGGAAAACATTTCAAATCGAGAGGTACTAGTATCTACTCATCTACCCATTTGAGGAAACCATACATCTATGTTGTATATTTTATCATTAGAATGCATGGAGAAAAGGATCCTTATCATTTCAAGGCTTCATGAGTTCCTATGATACATGTCATTGTCAAGAAAGGATTGATATTCAATTGGGATAACATTCTCTCTCATAATTTCATGAAAACTTTATCAAAGGTCAAGTTTTATGAACTTGAATCTCCCCTTAAATTTTACATATATTCTTACTTGATGAATATTATTTGTGCCAGTAATGAGTTTAGGGGAATGGGTTGGTGTTGGACTCTTGTTGAGCCCCTATTAAAAATTTGTTGTCGACTTTTATGGAAGAACAAATATATGAGAAATTTTACTCAAATCTATGATTATTTCTTTTCACATTTGTATGAACTTATCTTTTGTGAGGAAGAACCTATATTGATTGAGAAATACATGGTTGTATTAAAAAAGATAGGATGTTGATATGTGGATGCACACCTTACCTATATCAGGGTATATGGCATGACCAATCCACCTCATTTTCTACCAAAATTTATTCCAGGAAGGTTAGTCATAAGGGAGATTAGCTATCAGACTATTCTCAATGGTTTTAATGTGGCCTTAAGTAAATATCACAAGAAGTGTTATATTGATTATCCCATTTATATTGGAATGTATGGTCTTGGAAACTCCAATTTTGTTGAGATAGAATCATATTCCATACAAGAATACAATTTCAGAGAAGGGAGATTTAGGACACACGATCTAAAATCCATTATAGAATCAAATTGAATAAGTTGAATTTAATTTCCCTTATAAGAATGGGGATTAGGAGGAGAAAGCACTGGAGGGAGCTAGGACTTACAAAGAGGTACAATGGAGGAAAGCTTGAATACAAAGTTCAAATAGAGGATGAAACTTAGAAAAGGGAAAATTTTGTTGCTAAAGTAGTTGTTACAAAATGAGATTGAAGAAACTAAGAGAAATGTTGTTGCTAAAGGAGTCATGATACAAAAGGAAGCCAACAAAAAAGAAAAACAATAAAGACTAGTAGTTGAACAAATGGCTCAAAAATAGGTTGTTGCTAAAAATATACTGGAATAAAAAAATAAAAATAAAAATTCCTAGGAAGATGAACAAACAAAAAAGGCTGAGAAAATTTCCAAATCTAAGAGAAGAAAGAAGAACCAATTAGAGAGATTGCAAAGCATCCTAATAGTGTCAAGGTCTGAGCCAGTTGGTGAAGTATACATACCTCAAATATTTGCAATAGTGATTTCATATAGGATGATTATTAGAGGTTATATGTCTATACATATGCCTGTTGATGCAGTTGATTTAGATAATTTCACATTTGATTGAAAAACCAAGTAGAATGTGAGTCAACCCCATAAAAGAAGGAAAGTTTCCATTTTTAAAGATATTGTATTGACATTCGAGGTAATTGTCTTCAATGTTAATGATACTAGACTAGAAGCCCTATATTTTGTATGGATAACATTTGGTGAGGAAACTATTGATGTTGTTGGATCCACTATCAAGAAACTGAGGCAATGACAAGATAAAATCGCTCAATTGGAAAATGAAGTAAATTATTATCGAACCAATCAATGTGATCCCTCTAGTTTCATAAACTATTCATTTAAAATCTAGGATAAGTTGAACATTCGATAGATAATATTTTATGATAAATTGCAGGTATTCCATAAGTAGGTTGACACCCTTCAAAGGAACCTCTTAGCCTAGAAGGCTCAACAAGAACATGTTCAATTACAATTTGATTATATTGCAATATGGTAGGAAGAAATGAGGGACCTTGATCCAAAGGTTTCCTACATCATTGAATATGATCTCATTGGTACCCATTGTTCTTTAGTCTATTGGAAGAATTTGGATAAAGAAGCATGTGAAAACATGGAATCTGAATTGGGTGGAGCCACTAAGATATGGCATGTAATATAAAGAGTATTGAAATGCAATCTACCTACCTTAAGTTCCATTGATGACTTCTTTAAATGACATCGAGTACTTAAAGTTCTATAGGACACCATTTCTTGAGACAAATAGTCTCTCCTTTCTATTTCTATAGTTACCATCAAACAACTAAAGGATTACATGAAAGTCCCTTCAAAGAATAGTGATATACTAAAGTCTACATTGCCAAAAGTGGAAAAATACATTAAAAAGATGAAGATGAATATTTCCCTACTTAGGGTTCCACTCAATCAACATAAGTTTCCATATATCAATTATATTAATGAAACTTTTGAATATTGGAAGGCCTACAACAATAGACGGAAGGCCAAATGTCAATCATCAGTTATTGAAATTGGAAGTCCGAGCAATTAGGAAAATAATCGATACAATTTCTTCTAGATGCTTTTATTTTATGTATAAATATGGATGTAAATGATGGAAGAATAGAATTTTTGAGACTTAACTATATGGAACTAATTTTTTATTTTTAATATGAAAAGCTTGTTGGAGAAACCAATTATGTGTTTGTAAGGTTGCTTAGAAATTTTCTTGCTTTCATCCATTCTAGAATTCTTGTGAGAGTGGATTAACATGTTATAGACTAATCTTATGCTACTTATCTTATCTTGCTTGTTATTTTAAATGGTATCAACAAATGGATATGGAATCATAACTTGTTGTTTTAATGTTAGGCTAACCTTCATTAGCATTAAGTTCCCTTAAATTTGTGTGTGTGTGTACTATTGAACTATTTCATGGTTTTTACTACATTTGATTTAGTTGATTTTATATCCATTACTTTCTTTTGACTTCTACCCAGGAATCATAGATTAGGATTACATTTTCATATTTCATACTTCATTAGGATTAAATGCTTTTAAATTTTTTCATTTCATCAAAATTATTAAAGTTATCTAGGCTAGAATTCATCAAGTTCCCTACTCCAAATGAATTAAAGTCTAACTGGGAGTTTTCTCACAATTTTCTTTGGGATGAACTCCTATAGTAGACAAAGGGAAACCACCCACATCAACACACCTTCACTTGTTTTAGGAGCCTCAAAATATTTGGTGGTGGGGGTGGTCGGAGTAGGTGGGGTTGTTTGAGTGTTACAATATGTCATAAGTGGATAGCCATAGATTTGATAGTTCGAGATTTGGAAATGAAAGTAGGTATTGAGAAAGTTGATATATAGGATTGACTAGCAATGTATCACTTGGATACTGACCTAGATGTAAATGAATTACTTGATATCTTTTGAAAAGTTCATTCAAACATAGATATGATGTTGACGCCTAGGGATAAAGAAACTCTTGGGATCTTCACAAAGAACTTCCCCTAGAGGGTCAACTTTTTTTCAAAATGTTGGAAAGAACTACATGGGTAGGCCAAGGAAGTCTACCCAAACTAGGTAGGCTATCAAATCCTCTTAGTCAACTTAGAATTCAAGGGACCACTAGTTCTTGACTACCATGGTATTCTTGCAAACCTAGGGACTATGCCTAAGGAATTCTTGGACATGGGTAGGGTTAGTAAATAAGATCAGGAAGAATAATTTAGCTAGGTTCTACATGTGAATTACCAGCCAAAAGGTTCCCGGACCTCATAGATCCATATTTTGATCATTGCCATGAAGACACTTGACCCACATAAAGTACCCTAATATGGATCAAGGACCTCACGAAACCAACTTCTGATCATTGCCTTGAAGGCACTCAACCCACATAAAGTTAGGAGAAGCCATCAAGCCTTTCCTTGTGGAGAAAAGGTCATTGAATTAATAGGTGGCGAGACAATGCAATCATTCCCACGTGTCTAAAGATTATGGCATCAAAACATCACATCACTCTAAAAAATACTCAAAAACTCTAATTCACCTAAAAAAAATTATCATATTTAACCTTTCAACAACATAATTCCATTTCCCCAACATAATTCATTATAATTTTTTCTTGATTTCAATTTTACATCAATACAATGCTAAATTATGAAGACATCATGATGGAGAAACAACATAGTTTGCACAACACTAAGTCCTTCACTCTAGTTATATTCCTATACCCACATGTTTAAATGATAATATAGGTAAAATATAAATAAATTTCATCTCCCCGTCATAATATAGGTAAAATATAAATAAATTCCACCTCCACACAAAAAACAACCTTACTTAATTATCAAATAATTCCAACTTCCAATCAAAAGCAAGACATTTCTTAATTGTCAAATAAATAAAGGCTAAACCATTTTCACTTTAAGTACTCCATGATATAATATCAACGCTATAATAACCAAAACCTCATGCTTCTCTTTCAAGCTACAACAAAGAAAAGTAAGAAAGTATCATCATGTGAGAGTTATTTTACATTCCTCATGATGATTTTGATCTCTTAAAAGGTTCAATCAAATCTATGCAACTTGATCTGACACACTCATTGCTTTTACCACTATCCCACTATTTTCTCTCGAACAACTTGAAGCCAAACCTTTCTTCTTTTCACACTACTACGAAAAGAAAGAATGAGAAAGAAAAGATTGGATACTATTCTGAGTGAATCCTATCAAAAATAGGATTTCCTACTGATTTGAACCATAACATATGGTCCCGTAAAATCAATAATATTTTAGCTATCTCGATCAAGCAAGTTTCACATGAACATGTCAAATATTTTTGTTAAACATATTTGATCCAATATAGCACTAGTGCGTGTGGAAAGGAATAAAGATTGGTTGGAAGAAAAAGGAGAGCGAGTTAAGTAAATATTATCTGGGGGAGTAATCTGGATCAAAAATTTTTTCTTGCACCCAGGATATTACTTTTTTCGAAAAATAAGATCTACTTTATCTCTTTTTTCCATTCAAAATTTCCGATTTGTTTCCACTTGGATTTAAAAATGAACAATTTTTGTTCTTGGGAACATCTGAGATCCATCATTATAGAGCAGAAAGAAGGGCTTCTATGCAAATTGTTAATAATTCAACAAATACATTGATATCTTAAGACGAGAATTTGTAACTAACATTGATATCCTCTCGCCTAGTGAGAAAATATTGACCTTCATGGATGGAAATACTTCTTTATCTGGATTGATGTGAGAGCACAACTACATTTCCAAAATCCATGTTGTATGAAAGGACTAAATATTGGTTGGAAGAACAAGGAGAACAGGATTAAGTAAATATTATACAGAGATGATACGGATCAAAAATTTCTTCTTGCACCCAGGATATTACCGTTTCTAAAAAATAAGATCTACTTTTATCTCTTTTTCCATTCAAAAGTTCTGATTTGTTTCCACTTCGAGACCCCAAAAATGAACAATTTTTTGTTCTTGGGAACACATACAGGATCCATCATTATAGAACAGAAAAGAGAAGACCCTATGCAATTGTTAACTAATTCATATAAATACATTGATATCTTACGGAACAGAATTTGTAACTAGCATTGCTATCCTCTCGCCTAGTGAGAAAATATTGACCTTCATGGATGGAAATACTTCTTTATCTGGATTGATGTGAGAGCACAACTACATTTCCAAAATCCATGTTGTATCTTCGGAACAGGTTGACCCCTTCGCTCTCTCATGGTACAATCTTCTTTTTGTTGAGCCCCCACTTTTCCACCGGTCCACAGAAACAATATATAGGACTGGTGCCAGCAGTTCATCAGTTCATCATAGGAGAAAGGACTCACTGGGCCAAATCATTGACTAATCAGATCAAAAATAACTTCTTTTTTTTTATACTTTCCCCGGCCATATCGATTGTTATTCGCGGACCTTACGCAGTCGATCAGATCATATCTCAGATATATATATATACCTTCAACATAGGTCATCGAAATGATCTTGGACGACCCCAACCAAAGAGYGAAAGCCAAGATATTTCATGAAATTGATTMCTGCTCAAATTCGAACAGTGTATAACCACATGGATAAGCTCACATTAACCYGTCAATTTTGAATCCAATTTGTATTTGGAGGAATGATATATCGAGATATAAAGAATGAATTAGCATTTCATAATGTCGATTCATACAAAAGAGTATTTCTTCAGACGTTGTACTTATAGGATGGGAATAGAGAAGTAAGAGGAAATCCCAAAGATTTTGCATAATCTTTTTGACTGAAAAAAATATGATTCAGTAGTTTTTTGTTAGAACACTAAAATTTGTTTGACTCAATTGGTTCCAGTGACTCTTTGAGACATAATGCATGAAGGAAGGGAATATGAATATTCTCGAACAATGAAAATAATCCAATCTATCCTACTTCAAAAAAATTGAACGAGAAGTCGTATGAGGTGCAAATCTCATGTAAGGTTTTGTAGAGTGATAGTGAAGACAACTTATCTGTCAACTTTTCCACTATCATCCCCAAAAAAACAAACTCTGCCTTACGTAAAGTTGTCAAACTACAATTAACTTTTGGATTTGAAATCACTGCTTATATACCAGGTATTGACCATAATTTACAAGAACATTTTGTAGTATTAGTAAGAG
>SNQJ01S0002811.1:61740-77725 GCA_010110895.2 Picea sitchensis
ATATATATATATATAATGGACTAGGATTCACTCACTTTTGGGATGCCTTGATGGTGAAATGGTAGACACGCGAGACTCAAAATCTCGTGCTTAAGAGCGTGGAGGTTCGAGTCCTCTTCAAGACATAATATTGCTCATGCTTATTGAATGAGCAATTCAATGGTAAATATCGTACAAGAGTATCTCAATAGATTGAGATAGATTCCCTTCATATATGTTGATACGAGGTATTCCGACGATTACCTACAAGTTCAAGTGGAATAGGACAGTGGATCACAGGCAGGATCTTGGAGATCTTCTCTATCTAATGAGCCCATTCTGAAATGGTCTACCCTCGTATTATGAGGTATATTTCATTAAGGACATGGATTGAGAAGATCTTGCAAGATACATAGATTAACCATATACCCCTCTCAAGATCTTCCAAGATCTGGGAGTTGTGGTCGAACCTCAACAACTATATGCATGTCGGATTGACTCTATCCTTTCCTCTCCTCCAAATAGTGCAGGAAGAGAGAATGCTAGACTAGAACCGAAATCGAGGAAATAAGGAGTAAGCATAGTCTAGTAGAGAATATCTCCTTAGGTTAAATAGAATTGGCTTATCTTTACTATGCTTACTCTTACATGGTCGAGATCTCAGAGTGAAGAACCTATATTCAAATTAAAGATCTATCAAGTATTTTTTTTTCTCCAACATACTTATTATTCTTGGACAATACCAAGAAAGGATTCATTATAGGATCTGAAATCGGAGCATATGTAGAACCTCTCATTGGTTTCCACGACCCTACTTCCCGGTCAATTTTGTTTTACTTCATTCCACATTTCGTTTCTCTTTCATCGATTATTACAGATTATCCCGGCTGATGTCAAATCTTAATCCTGTTGTATGAATTGAGTGTTCAATTTCATTCGGAAAAAGACATTGATTCTCCGACAATGTCCTTGTCATTTGATCCAATAAAATTATGTTAGATAGGAATAGATTTAATAAATATTGATAACTCTCTGATAGAGTATTATAAATAAAAGATTCATTAGATAATAAACTATTGGTTCCGAGCCATTTTTGGCGATGAATTAATGATTTGAAGTGGTAAAAATTTTCTCTCTTA
This sequence comes from Picea sitchensis, assembly GCA_010110895.2. Taxonomy (NCBI): domain Eukaryota; kingdom Viridiplantae; phylum Streptophyta; class Pinopsida; order Pinales; family Pinaceae; genus Picea; species Picea sitchensis. Next base: position 62,859 of record SNQJ01S0002811.1, read on the forward strand.
TTTCCGATTAACCAATGTTGATATGAAAATATAGGATAATGTGGCTCCATAAGTTCCGATCGGATACTCAGTGCTTGAATATGTTTGAAATCCTCAAAATGTTCCTTTCCTAATTGTTTCCACGAATTCATGAACAAAATCGAATTGTTAATGAATTTTGAATTATTTCTATGAAAAAAATGGTAGTAACATTTTTTAGGGAAAAAACCATATTTTGATGTTCTTCTCATTGAACCATAAGTAATATAAAGCCTTTTCAGCAGTTCTTCATTTTTGAAAAATTCTTGGTGTGAAAACACAAGGCACTGTTCTTGAAATAGGAAGGGATCCCAAAGAAATTGTCTTCCTAGAAAGAACATGGGTTTCTTAGACGATTTATATTTCATCGGATTCGGATATTGTATAGAAATTTTAGATCTTATCATCTGAATTTTTTTAAACGATCTAAAATGATACGAAGATCTAAATGAATTGGGTATTTTTATACATCTTTTTGTACCTCTTTTTGTACGATCGAATCGATTACTGCGAAGAAAACTAAGACGCCAGATCCTAGGAGCCCAAATTATGTTATTTATGAATTCTTCATCCATATCCCTATCCATTTGTTTTGGGTCGAGAGTTTATTTTTGTTTTAAGTCGAAATTTTCTTTTTGTTTTGCGTCAAGAGTTTCTTATAGAAACTTTAATTCATATTATTGAAGAAATTGTATCATATCTAGATGATTTCTCATTTTGGGCTGAGGAGCGAATGTGCTCTGATCCTTATCGAACGTACCCCAAAATCTTCCTAACCATGGAAATTCCACCAGAAGACTTTCTAAAAGACTAGAAGCAAGATCGAGATCATGCTCAGTGGATATATCGAGAGTAATGAAATTCTCGATATTTCGTTCCGATATAGACCAAGAATCTCGAGTTGTTGATCCGACCAAGTAACCCAAAATATGGGGAAGTATGATCAATTCCTTCATAGTTGTTTCGGAAATCGAAGGTTCTAAATACAATTTGGACAAATAACAAAATCTTTTCTTCCATAATTCCTTTTTGGTAGATAGATGATTCAGGGGAGAATTCCTTCTAAGTGTATTTTGTATAAAAGCCTTTCCTACTTTGTAGATAAGTCTTTCATAAGTTTGACTGGATCCAACCTAATTCTCTATAGATTTCAAATAAAAGTTTGCCTAAAAAGAGATGATCGAATCGTATTAGTGTCTATAATGGATTTATTTTGGGTAATACTTATTATTAAGGCTTCATTGGCCAATGTTGCTAGATCTCGTGCATCAGAACTTATGGTTCTAGATCCAAATTCATCGGAACAGGACAACTTTTTTTTCCGAGTAGAACCCTTTACTACATAAAAGAATAGGAACTTCCCTTTGTCATTGTGGGATAACAAGAATTCAAATATTGATCGATCTATCTAATCGATTTGGAGATATTAGGGTTGGATCCACTTTTGGGGGGATATGAGTCGGAGCAATAACAAGAATATTTCTAATAGAATCTCTATCATAATCTCTAGAGAGATGGCTCACTAATAAACCAAGGAAAGAGTCACTTAAGTTGAAATCAAGGAAAGTGTGAGTTAAGTCATTGACATTCAATTCATGAATGTTTGGAATCCATATTATGCAAGGAGACATTCTTTTTGCCAATTCCAAGGTAAGATGGAATTGTCGCATTTTGTCTATCGCAAAACTAAAAAATTCAATTTTAATAATTCTACTATCACGGTAATTGAAATACTTACCATACAAAAACTTGTTCAAAGATATTTTTATTAAAGAAACATAAGAGTCTGTTGCTAGACTTTTGACCAAATACGATCGACCAGTTCCCATAGGACCTATAAGTAAAATCCCTTTGGAAAGTAATGATCCTGAGTGGAGTGATAAAGGGGGTCCATGAAATGGGGGGTTGGTTTGACACAATATTTGTGCAGAGGTTGTCTTCAGACAAAAATCAAAGAATACCCATCTTTCTGCTAAACAAAATGGATCGAACTCGTAATTCATTAGATCTTTTTGATAAGTGTAGGCCAAATATCGTAAGTGAATAAGTATCAGTTGTCCAATTATTTGATAAACAAATTCATTCTTGAGGAAATTATGACTATAAGTCAAATTTGGTTCAATTTGAGAAATGTTTTTTTTTCCATCATTAGAAGTTGAACTAGTAATTCTATCTCTTTTTCATATATATCCATACTAGAACACCATTTGTTCAACTCTCTTATTATAGTTATAGGTGAATTAAGCTTTCTATTCTTCCTCTTCCTCTTCATAGAAGAAGAGATGGATGTGTCCCCTATATAAGTGAACAAGATATTAGGCATGAAAGGATTCATAAGTTTTTGCAACTCCATCATGTATGACGGATCCTTTAAATACTTGATGAGTTCAAAGTCTACCTTTAAATTAAGAAAGGTTAAGGAAGTCACTTTCAAATATTGAAGAACAGAATACCCATATTGTTAAGCCCTAATATTGGCTCATTACCCCTTAATTGGGGCATATTGTATTAGTAATGTTATTTTATTTATGTCGGCTTTAGTCCATTAGTTGTAATTATACCTCCTAGTCTCCTATACATACCAAGGAGACATTTTCATTTTGAATCATCTTGTACTTGAACATTTAAGTGGGGTAAAAGGAGGTTGCCCCTTCGAAGAGGCTTATTATCTGAAATTATATCTTTTTCAAGGCATTGAGTAATTTTTCTAAGGTTTTTCTATGCTATATTGATATTTGGTTCTTAATATATGGTATCAGAGCTCAAGGTCTTGGGGTTTCGCTGCTACATATGAGACACCTTGGAATTTTCACTATAAAAAAAATTCTACAATGTTTCATAAGGAATGGCTTGGACGATATTTAGTAGATGGATCAAGGTACGTTGGGTTCAAAATTCATCTCTTGAGGCTGTATAATTTAGGAGATACGGCCTATACAAGATATTGTTATGGAATCATCTTGAACTGAGCCATTGCGGAATTTTCGCTATAAAAAAAATTGTGTAACGTTTCAAACCCGGAACTCTAGAAGATATTCACAGAAATTAGTAAGGTATCTGTGGTAAAAATTTCCTGAACTCTAGAAGATATTCACAGAAATTAAAAATCCCAGGAAAATTTCAGCTCTGGTCATCTTAAATTTGTAGAGATACACCTCGTAAGATAGGGTATCTAACTAGTCCCATTGACTAGTCTCAAGAAGGTGTTCCGTGTAAAAATCATAACTTGCCACTAGAGTAATCCAAATTGAGTAGTATTGATTCATTAATCATGGATAGTCTCAGAGTATTTCTTTTGTCTGCTTCAGAATTTTATATCAATTATTTTAGCAAGCACGCTTATACAAGTGAGATCTCCGAAAGGCCAAAAATCGGCAAGTTGTGGGAAGTTGTTGTAAATTCCACTTTGCCACATCCAATTTTGATCAGACCGCAATTACAAAGAATGTACTATCAAAGAAATACATAAAAGAAAGTTTCATACCTAAAGGGTCAAAATTTGGGAGATACAACAAAAAGACATTGTTCAGTGCATAACCATCTCAAAAATCAAGATTCAAAAGGATACTTTGGCCAACATGCCACCCAGGAACTTCACACCAAATAAGCTCCATTGTCCTACTTGTACTATTGATGAAGGTGAATAAACGCATAGGGACATAAATGATTTACAAAAAAGAATATAGTAACAAAAGATGAACTACAAGAGATGAAGGGTTTAAAGGGGAGACTCATAGCATTGGAAAAATTTTGTAAATGCAGAAGATAATTCTCAAAGAAAATGCATCCCATGAAATTCATGATGAGGGACACAAGGAAAGGTGAATCAAGAATGGAGAACTCCAAATCTAATGAAGACCAACCACATTCCTAAAGATCGACATGAGGGAGTTTGATGGCAAGGACACAATCACATAGATACTTTCCGGGATGGAGCAATTCTTGATCTCCATAATGTACACATACACAAAAGGTACAAACCGCTTTACATTTAGAACCTAATCAATTTGTATGTGGTATCTATGATTTGTTCTTGCAAATCACTCATCACTTGGACAATTTTCACGTAAGGATAGCAATACCATGAGGATACAAGGAGCAATACCTTCTTTAGCCAATTGATAAATCTCTAAGCAAAAGGGTTCTGCCACTGTTAATATCGAACTTCCAAAGATTGGAAATTTCATAAAAGGTAAACTTTATATTCCGTGATGAGCCATTGATGTATTCATAAGAACTCTAAAGGATAACATTCAACATGAGGTTCACCTTTGGGAACCCAAATCATTGGAGAATGCATTTTAGGGTGGCAAGAAATGTTGAGTAAAAATATGGCTATGGCTACTAGAAGGTCTCAATCCTAACATCTATAGAGAACAATGCTCCTTCTAAAAACACCTCAACCTACAAGGATGACACCCCAACAATTGGAGGAAAAGAAAAGCAAAAGGTTTATGCCTTTAATTGTGATGCTAGTGCAAGGGACATATGTGGTGAGAAGAAATTATTCTACGTGAGATTGTGAAGAGGGAAGAAGAACAAGAACAAGAACCATATCAAGATGAAAACATAGAAGCAATTTCATCTCAAGAGTTGACTCCTACGATATCATGTAATGCATTGGATCGAATTAGCACCCCTCAAACCCACAAGATCAAAGGATACATCAAAAAGAAAAAGGTAATAGTCCCACTTGATTCTCGGCAAGACTCATAATTTCATTCACTATGCAAATTACCAAGCTCTCAATTGCTTTGTATATCCAAATACTAGAGTTTCAAGTAATGATTGCAGACAGAGGAAATATCAATTGCTCAGGAAATGCGATAAGATCAATCTTACTAAGGGTGAATATGTAATCAATAGTCCAATGATTTCTATAATCATGGGTCGCAAGTGTGATAATAATTAGGAACGGTGGCTTTTAATTTTCAAGAACTTTTCATGAAACTTTCATTGGAAGGAAAAGTAAATTAAGTTAAGAGGTATCACGTGGAAACCCTCGTAAGGTGATAAGCTCTAATAAAATTATTGAAAATGGGTATCAATGCTGCTATTGTAATAACTATTCTCACTAGATGTTCAAACATCTAAGCTTTCATCTATTCCTCAATATCTCCAAAGGATCATTGATAATCATTCCAAAGTATTTGAAGATATTCCCAAAGGTCTTCCGACTCCACCTCTAATCATGATCATGAAATTCACCTAATTCCCTGGAGTGTTCCTCCTAACATCGCCATACAGATAATCTCCTTACAATCTTAAGAGGGAAATTGAACATATGGTTGAAGAAATGTTAGAGGATGGTACGCTAGACTTAGCCAAAGTTCTTACTCCGCACTGTAGTTGGTAATGATTCAAGAAAGATAGCTCATGCATGCATGTGTCCGTGATTATAGAGAGCCCAACAAGATCGCTATTAAAGATAAGTTTCCCATCTCATTATTGATGAATTGTTCATTGAACTACATGGAGCAATCTATTTCACAAAATTGATCTTTGTTCAAGGTATTATCAGATTACAATGAAGGAAGACGATATCCCAAAAAACAACATTCCAAACTTAAGGAAGGCCATTATGAATTTTTCTCATGCCTTTGGCCATACAAATGCACCTTCCACATTCCAAGTTGGCTACTATGAATTCCATTTTAATCCCTTCCTTCGAAAATTCCAGCTTACATGTTGACAAGGTGCTACAACTACTAAAGGGGAGTACCAACTATATGCCAAACCATCCAAATGTTTCTTTGAAGTAAAGGAGGTAGAGTATTGGGTAATATTGTATCTCATGAAGGTGTCAAGGTAGACCCTAAAAATATTAAGTCCATGATGGACTACTGGGTCGATCTCAAACATTGAAGAATCTTAGAGGACTTGCTCTGACAAGCCAACGCTGCAAGTTTTTTCGGAACTATGGAACAATAGCAGAACCTTTAACAAGACTAACTAAGAAGGATGCATTTTCATGGACTCCAGAGGCAACTAAATCTTTGAACAACTTAAAGAGGTGGATGTGTAAAGCTCTTGTCTTGACCCACCTTTAGACTTCACAAAACCTTTATTGTGGAACGTGGATGCCTCAGGAAATGGACTTGGTGTTGTCCTAATGCAAGAAGGAAGGACCTCGATTTTGAAAGCTCCAATTTCACCAAGGGAAAGGACTTACACAAACCCATTTAAGGAGAAGGAAATGATGGAAATACTACGTATTGAAGAAATGATGCCCTTTACCTAATAGGTGGAACTTGCTAGTCGTAAAACCGTGATCATGATAGTCTTAAATAATTTTGGAACAAGGACTATCTTCAAGAACAACAAAAAATGGGTAAACTAAGATATTGGTTATGATTTTGAAATCGTATAAAAAAAAGGGAAGAAAAAAAAAAAAAAAAAAAAAAAAAAAAAAAAAAAGGATGAAGATGTTGAGGCTCTTCTCTATATACCCTTGATCATCCAACCCGATTGGATAATAGAAGCAAAGGGATGAACTAAGAATGACTTAAAAAAGTGTGGACTCTCATTCAAATAAGCGTTAGGATCTCCAAAGGCAGATACTTTTACATGGAAAAACGATTCACCATGGTACAAAGATCAATTATATTTATAACAACTCCCAACTCAAATAGAAGGTACTATTTGAATTGCACAAATCTCCAGGAAGGGCACTCAGATTTTGAAACCTACCTATGAGTCAAGAAGGATTTTTTTTTTTTTTGGGTTGGCCTTAAATCTGATGTTCAAAGATTTGTGGCGGAATGTTTGATTTTACAACAAAATAAGGTGGAAACAATAAGACCCCGTGGCTCTTTACAACCATTATCCATCCCAAGTCGCTTGGAGGAGGCTCTGGATTTCATCATAAGGTTACCAAATTCTGAAGGAAACAATGTCACCATGGTGATTGCTGATAGATCCCAATTCAAGTACACAAACTTTGTGTGCACAATCTCATCCCTTCGTGCTAGTACAATGCTTCACCGATTCATGGAGACAAATAAAAGCTACATGGCAGCCCAAAGATCATTGTGAGTGACAGAGATCCCATCTCTAATTAACACTTTATGGACACTATTTTCTTGTTTGGGTACTCAATTGGCTCATAGCTCATCCCATCATCCCCACTTGATGGACAAACCAGATAGTGAACAAACGTTCAGAAGGCTACCTTCGCTTTCTTTGTCTCTCATAAAATGTAAAACACCAATGTGGTTCAAATGGTTACCCTTAAGTGTAATGGTGGTCTAACACTTCCTTTCATACTCCAACAAAAATGACACCATTTATGGCACTTTTATGGATACCACCTCCTTCCATCACTCTTCTCTAAAACAAAAATCTAAGGTTCAAGCAAAGGAAGATCACATCAAAAATCAACAACAAGTTCTCCTTAAAATCTTAAAGGACAACCTCACTCATGGTACGTAATCTATTGAAACAACAAGAAGATCAACATCAGAGGAAAGAAGTTTTGAAGTAGGGAATTGGGTGTTTTAAGACTACAACCATACAAAACAAATGTCCCTGGCAAGCCAAGAAGGATAATAATAAATTATCACCAAAGTAATATGGCCCTTATAAGGTGTTGTAAAAGATTGTACCTATGGCATACAAATTGGAGTTGATCCTACCAACTATATTGTCTAACTTGACTTAGAAGGAAAAAATCATATTGATCCTCGAAGCCATCAACGCACAAGAATTCTGCCGCTTGAGGAATAGATCCATTTTAGCATTCCATTAAAATGGAGGAAACTATCACCAAGATTCCACCTCCCCAGGAGTCTTTATACGTAAGAATCTGAATTTACTCAAGAGCTGCTGACAACACTTGTCCCAATGGGAGGGGCATGTTAAGCTCTATTATTGTCTCATTACCCCTTATTTGGGGCCTATTATATTAGTAATGCTATTTTATTTATGTCACTTTTAGGCCATTAGTTGTAATTATACCTCCAAATTCCTATATATACCAAGGAGACATGTTCATTTTGAATCATCTTGTACTTGAACGTTTAAGTGGGGTAAAAGGAGGTTTCCCCCTCGAAGAGGCTTATTATCTGAAATTATCTCATTTTCAAGGTGTTGAGTACTTTTTCTGAGGTTTTTCTATGCTATATTGATATTTGGTTCTTAACACGTATTAAGGAAGTCTTGTTTTGGGTCTCGAAAGTGAAGTGAGACCATGAGCTTATCATCCTAGGTCGGAACAAGTTGATAGAATCCCATCTCCCATTTGCTTACATATGTCTTTTCTTGGGTGGCAACATCGGGAGGAAAAAAAAGAGTGGGGTTTCTCTTCTTCTATTTTGGATATATTGAGGCCTCCATCCCCGAGAGGTATGCACAATGAAGAGTTATTAGCTCATTTGCAATATATTGGTTTTCCAATATATTGGTGTTGGTGTAGGGGAAGGCCTCCCTCCCCATGAGGTATGCAAGATGGGCTATTAGCTCAGTGGTAGAGCGCTCCCCTAATAATTGTGTCATTGTAACTAGGCTGTGAAGGCTCTCAGTCTCATGGATAGTTAAATGTGCTCATCAATGTCTGACCTGGAGATGTGGATCATCCAAGGCACATTAGCATGGTGTACTCCTCATGTTTGTTCAAACCAGGGTTTGGAACTAAACTTATCCTCATGAGGATATATGGAGTGATTCAGGTGAGATCGATGCAGATCCAACTTTCTATACATTTTTTGATCTGGGTGGTCCGGAGGGGGCGGTGGTTATCCACCATGTATCCTCTCTTATCGAGAATCCATACATCCCTTATCAGTGTATGGATGGATATCTCTCAGGCACAGGTTGAAGTTCATCCTAGATGTGGAAAATGGAGCACCTAACAACGCATCTTCACAGACCAAGAACTACAGGATAACCCTTTTCATTATAGGTAGGGTGACAGAGGGATCGTACCATTTGATCCTTTTCATGATTTTCCTAGAGGTCTGTAGGAAACAACAATCGATAGGATTTCCTCATTATTCCCTAAAGGAATAACGTGAAAATGAAATTCTATCAATTTGTTTTTTGCAGGGCCCAGTAGATTGGATCTAGTCATAAGAATATAAGAATGCTTGGTGTAAATAAAAATAAATCCTTGGTCCTATACCCCCCACTATAAACGGCCCTTGTATCAGTACAACGGAGATGTCTTTATCCATCTCCTAACAATGGGAGCAAAACAGGTTCAAAAAAGGATCTTGGAGTGTCCCGGGGTTGCGCCAGGAGGGTCTTTCAAGGCCTCCTTTTCTTATAAAAAGTTATTTCCACTTGCTCATTGTTGGCTCAGTGAGGAAATAAAAAGAAAAGGAAATGGAACAAGAACACTTGGAGACTGCAGTACAATAGAGAGGAAGTTGTATGCTACGTTCGGGAAGGATGAATCGCTCCTAAAAAAGAATCTATTGATTCTCTTCCAATTAGTGGATTGGATAGTATCACAAGTGCGAGGATTTACTTCACAGGTGAGGTCTCTGGTTCAAGTCCAGGATAGCCCAGCTGTGCTAGGGAAAATCGTAGGAAGAAAAATAAAAAATGTGTTCATGTATGCTCCACTTGGTCCCAATACGGGGGATATAGCTCAGTTGGTAGAGCTCTGCTCTTGCAATTGGGTTGTTGCGATTACGGGTTGGATGTTTTATCGTCTAGGTGGTAATGATAGTATATTTTACCCAAACCGGTGGCTTACTTTTTTTCAGTAATGGGGAATAGGACCGAACATGCCACTGAAAAACTCTACAGAGACAAATAAATATGGGATGTAAAGAACGTAGAGAAGGTAGAGTGGTTAGTTGGTTAGACCTAGTATGGATCGTACATGGCCGATAGTTGGAGTCGGCGAGTCTCCTGGGGTTACCTCATCTGGGATCCCTAGGGAATGTTGAAATAATGTAACTGCAAAGTGTATCATTATTATTATTTGATATATTATTCATTGGATCAATCCCCATTGTGGATTGATCATGTCAGCTATTGTAAAAGGACAAAATCCCCTTTTGCGGATTGGTCATAATATAATTCTAATATGCAAAAGAAGAAGTCAGACCCATAATATATCAAAGAGGCCCCAGAATATAATAAAGGTGGTTATAACCACCCAGAAGAAAAAGTCGACCTTGCCAGTGAAAGGACACTCCCATATGTGTTAGTCTTGTATAAATAAGGAGGCTAGCACCTCACTTAGACACACACTCACTTGTTCATTGAGAGACAATTTTCGGAGCTGTGGTTGGAGAAGAGAGAGAGAGAGATGCACATCTTTCGGAGAGGAATTTATGAATTTTTTTGAGTTATCTCTTGGCATTGTATTGGTTATCTATATTAAGGAAGTTTTGTTGGGTTTTCTACCCCATGAGGGTTTCCCAGGATAAATGATGTGTCTCTTGTGATTTTTTATTTCTCAGTGATCTTATCTTATGTTGTTGTTATTCATTGAAATGAAAAGAACTATAATAATGGCTTAAACATTAACATGGTATCAGAGCCAAGCTGAAGAGATCATCTTTCACAAGAGAAAAGTGAAAAACGTCACTATTGTCGTACATGCAAATTAGGGTTTTTTGTTGGAGAGGTAATTCAGACCTAAAACCATCTAGAAAAGTGCACCCTCCCCCAAGGATCATTTTGTCACCTTTAGCGCACCTTTTCAGTGTCTAGATCTCCCAGAAAGTGAAACCCTAGTTTCACAATGTACCAGAAATACCAGAAAACCAGAGTACCAAAAGTACCAGAGTACCAAAAGTACCAGAGTACCAGAGATACTAGAAAACCAGAAGCACCAGTCCAAAAATATGTAGATCAAGTTTGGAGGGGTAAAATTTAGATTTTCACATATCCAAGCACACCATGATACTCGCCTCAGCAAAGCGCACCTCCTGGTAAGTTCAGAATTTGATTTTGAACATTTTCATTTTTGGACATTTTCCCAGCTTCAAGTAAAAGATGTTTTCAAACGTTAAGCTTGTTGACAAGCTAGAAGGTGTGGAAAACTTTCGTGCCTGGAAGTATAGGATTGGTCTCATTCTTGAAGAGAATTACCTAGAAATATTCATCAAAGAAGAAGTGTCGGAGCTCACCGATGGTGTAGAAAAAGCAAAGCACCAAAAGGACACAATCAGGGCCAAAAGAATTATTGCAGATTCAATCAAAGACCACCTAATTCCCTATGTGTCATCAAAGAAGACTCTGAAATAAATTTTTGATGCCCTAAACAGACTATATGAAGGAAAGAACATAAACCGGAAGATGAATATTAGAACTCAGCTCAAGAATACAAGAATGCAGAAAGGAGAATCAATCCAAGAATACTTCTCGAGAATATACCAATTCAAAGAACAACTAGAAGCAATTGGAGATATTATAGATGAAGACAAACTTATAATGACAGCCCTAAATGGTCTCATAAGACCTTGGGATTCATTCATCCAAATGATTTGTGCCAGAATAGAGAAACTAAAGTTTGAAAGTCTATGGGAAGAATGCATCCAAGAAGAAACAAGAGTAGCTAACCGAGAGGCTTTACTAGCAAGAGATGAAGATTAAGCCCTAGATATTCACAGTAAAAGAGGAAGAAAGAAGTCTTACTTCCAGAAATAGACTTACAAAGAGTCTCGGCCCCAAAACAAATTCAATCATAAAGAATCTCATCCAAGTGTTGGACAACTGAGAGGGGCGGTGAATCAGTTGTCACCGAGCTTAAACAATTATGCTTCTTTTAAAATATTTATAAGGCACTCAATGATGATCACAATAATGCAGGGAAATAAACGATGGCACATTCAGCATCAGTCACATATATGAGAAACACAGAGACAGATATTTCTCAAGGAAACCCATATAGGGTAAAAACCTCTTCTTCTTAATATGATAAGTATTATTTACATTCTTTACATTATCATACATATGAGCACCAACTCATTGTGAGGCTACAACCTTTGTTTTGCAAGCTGCAACTTGCTGAGAGCACCAAATCTTTGTTTTTCTCTATCACCCACTAGAAGGAAGCACCAACTCCCTGGTTTCTCTAGCACCAACTAGAAGGAAGCTACAAATCCCTGTGTTCAAGAACCCACTTGAACCTATGAGAAAAACAGTCCTCCCTAGCACCTCCCTACCACCCTGGATTATGAATATGAAATATTGAAACCTATTACAGTGATATAGCGTTCAATAACAGCTTACCAGTCTCATCACTGTTCTACTGCATTTCGTTGCTCTGTCTGCTTCACTGCCTTCCTGCACACCTGACTTGCATTGTTTGTTATTCTGCCTTTTATGCTCTGTGCGCCATGTCCATTCACTGCACAGTTCCTCTTCTATTTAATTCAGTTGTTGCACTTCCCTCCTCCTTCACGCATGAATCACCTTCAACAACAGCAACCGCGTCTCTTCTCTGTATCGTGTATATATATATATTGTACATCTTGTGCATGCAATATTCGCCATTCCTCTACATGCTCATACCATGCCAATATCCTCCACATCTCAAGTGCTCTGAGTGATCATCATCGTGACTCTTTAGCTTCTCTGGCAGTTCAACCCCTGTGTCTATCATCACTAGGTGCTATGCCGAGATTCCTTTTTCTCTCTGGAAGTTGAGACTCTTCATCTTCTCTGTTACAGTTGAGCTCACCCTTTCTATTTCAATTACGAGCTCCAACCCTCATCCAACTGTCAATTTCCTCCACGAATCGTCTTCATTCCACTGGCAGATTCCATGTAACTCTTCAGCTCCTCTGGAAATCACACAGAAGTCTCTTCACATCCTCTAGTATAAACCATCAATCATTTCTAGCAGTGACACTATGAGGATCAACATTAGCCCTCCGATCGTGCTCATGTTCACCTCCATCATTGGATTAACTCTGATGAGTTCTTGCGTTATTTACCCATTTCGCACTTTCGCAATTCGGAGATTCTGCGATGAGACATCTTGAGTCTCCATGTCACGAGTTCTGAAACTCTAAAATAGAGATTTTCTGCGTTGGCTCCTTCCTTTATATGACCATGGCTATGACCAAGCGCTTGTTCATAACATTTTTTTCATGATTTCACATTTCGCCTTTTCGTTAATTCCATTGTGGAGTTTCTCAACTTTCCAAGTCGCGATCCCCAAAACGTCGAAAGGAAGATTGTCTGCACGTACTCTTCTCTTCAACTTCTTCGATGGTGTGACTACCGGCTGAGATCACGTTCTTATGCATAAAGTTATTTCACAATTTTGCATTTCGTGAATCTAAAGATGAGGCATCTCGACTCTCCAAGTCACAATCCCTGAAACCCCAAAACGAAGCTTATCTGAACTGACTCCTTCCCTTCTCGTGACCACAGGCTGTGCCAAAAAGGCACTTCATATTTCACGAGTTTATAAACTTCATCGAGTTTGATCGATGGTTGAAATCTCCATAGATCCGACGGTCTAGATCTTATCGCGATCTCACATCTTGATGTTCCTTAGATGGAGGTTCTCATCACTCCAAGTCGCGATAGGCGAAACTCTGAGATGGAGCTCAGATCGACGATATACGTTCTTGGTGAATTGACAGTCCAGATCTTATCATGAATTCCCATCTCATGGTTCCTTAGATGGAGTTTCTTGTCACTCCAAGTCACGATAGGCGAAGCTCCAAGATGGAGCTTATATCAACGGTCCAGAACCCTTGGTGATCTGACGGTCCAGATCTTATTGTGATTTCGCATCTCGCGATTCTTGTGATGAAGGTTCTCGTCACTCTAAGTCACGATACGCGAAACTCTGAGATGGAGCTTTGATATGCTCTGATCTTCTGCCACGCGTCCCTCTTGGATCAACAGTCAAGATTTTATCGGGACTTCGCAACGCCACGAGCCTTCGTTGTGCCTGATCAACGGTCCATATTTGGCCTCGATCTAATGGTTGAGATTATTTCTTGATTTCGCATATCGTGAATTCGAGAAGTTAGGGAACCCTGTTCCTTTGAATTTCTAGTCAGTGACATGATGATCTTCTGCCACACGTCCTCTTGATCAACAGTCCACGAATGTCCCTGATGGACAGCCAAGATTCCTTCATAGTTTTGGGGAGTTGGATGACTCTTGGACTTATCCGCCTTGCAGCTTCACCATATCTAACGGTTATTGAGCCTTTGTAGATGCCCCAGATCCTACGGCCCAGATCTTCTCACGATTTCACCACTTCACGATTTCGTCCACCTTCATGATTTCGCCGCTTCGCGATTTCGTCCACATTGCGATTTCGCCACTTCGAGATCTCGCTACTTCAGTGGTGAAGTGTTTTGACACTTCAAATTCCACTGATATTTGTCATCATTGTTCTTACCATCAATGACAAGCTTACTCCCAACTGTAAACCTTCCAACAATCTCCCCCTTTGGCATTGATGGCAACCCTGAACGGTTGCGCTAATATGTTTGGACCTCCAACTGTAGCATCTGATCCAAACAACTCCTTTTCTCCCCCTTTGACATCAATGTAAAAGAAAACATGCTCCCCCTGAGCTATTGCATTAATTTTAGGAGGTATCCGATCCAAATAGATATCAGTGGCTACCCACCTTTTCCAACTGTCTCAAAAAAGTTTTCTGACATTTTGGGCAATTTACTATTTTTAGTAGTTTTTACTTCCGGGGCCATTTTGAGGGCCTAAATGAATTTTTTTTTGGTATCGAGCTCCTTAATTCTATCCAAAGATATGATTTAGCCCCCAAAATGAATCTCCTCGGCGATACCTTTCCAACGGGCTATCACATGCCTAAAACAGAGATCGTATGCAAAAGTTACGACCCCGGGAAGTTGATGTACTAGCTTACCCAAACGAGGCCCACATGACTTTTGGTGTTTCAT
>SNQJ01S0002811.1:99610-130507 GCA_010110895.2 Picea sitchensis
TTTTATTTTTTAAATATATATATATTTTCATAATTAACCATCAATGTAATCTTAAAAAAAACTTTAAATTTAATATTTTATTTTTATTTTTATTTAACTTGTTCTTGAACTAAATCATAATATACTTACTCTCTTTTCTTTGAAGTTATTTTTAAATATATTTTTTTCCTTTTTACCTTTCTTTTTTAAATTCTATAAATAACATTTATTTTTTATTTATTACATTGTTTTTAAATAAATTAAACTAAATTCTTAAAAGTCATGGGGCATTCTATAAATAAATTTTATTTTTTATTTATTACATAAATAAATTTTAATAATTACATTTTTCAAATAATTTTATGATAAAACTTAAATTCTATAAATAACTTTTAGTCTTTATTTATTACATTATTCTTAAATAAACTAAAAATAATTCTTAAAAATCATGGGGCATTCTATAAATAAATTGTATTCTTTATTTATTATATAAATAAATTTTAATGGCATTTTATAAATAAATTTTATTCTTTATTTATTACATAAATAAATTTTAATATTTGTATATAAAAAAAAATTGACTGATGGTTTATTGTTGAATTGTTCATCTTTTTACATATTGGTTATTTTAGTTCTCAACATGTATGTTTTTGAATTGTTCACTTTTTACATATTAGTTATTTTAGTTCTCAACATGTATGTTTTAGAAGGTTGAAGTAATTTGATGAAATTATTGAGAGATATGCATTGCATTCTTTTTATTTAAGTTTAAATTTTTAATGATATTCTAGTTTGTTGTAATAATATTAAAAATATATATATAATACTAGATAAAAATCCACTTGATTATGTTTTGAAAATTCTTATTAAATTACAAATTATTGATATGTTTGATTTACACACTATTATTGAATATATTCTTAATGATAACCAATTAATTTAATACCAAACCTAACTTACAATTCCCATAGTTCAAATAAAACATATATTTTAGTAATAATAATGTATCCTCCTTTCTTTCAATCTAAACTTCCTTTCTTTCAATCTAAACTTCATAATATATATGCACAATTATAATTTAATTATTTTATTAAAATGACCACCTTTCCAAAGTGTTGTACCTTTCTTTCAATCTAAACTTCTTAATATATATGCATAATTATAATTTAATTATTTTATTAAAATGACCACCTTTCCAAAGTGTTGTATGGTTACTCGAGGATGGTTGTACTTAGGTAGATGATAATTATTAGTATAATAATTCATTGAGATTTTTAAATGATTTATTATAATAAAAATTGGGCAATGAGGATAGATAGATGCATAGGGAGATGATAATTATTAATATAATAATTCACTGTGAATTTTAAATGATTTATTATAATAAAAAAGTGGGCAATGAGGATACATAGATGCACACGATATCTATGATAAAAGTAATATAGAAAATCAAATGTTGCCGCACTCCACCAAGAATGGAGGAAGAGGAAAGGGACTCATAAATACATAATAATATTAAGGTTACTGCTTAAAATACATGCAGATTATTTATGATATCTTCATAATGAGGAAAATGTTCCTCACAATTATGTAAAAGCAAAAATATAACTATATAATAATTGTCAACCCAAAAATTTATATATAAACTGATTACAACAATTCAATAAGCAATAGTAAGTACAATTAAGTATTTTAGTTATAATGAGATAGTGACGATTATGAGGCATAAAATATTTATTATTATATAGGAAATATGGAGGCATTTTTTTTAATTTATGGTTGAAGTGGATATTTTTAATTATATGAGATATATGTTAAATTTAAAATAGATTTTTACTATGTTTATAAAAAATTAGAATTTATAATTGGTTGATAAAAAATGCTTAAAAAAAAAAATCCAATTTAATGTTGATGATGATTATTATTGTTAGTCATAAACAAATATATAATTATTAATTGTGTTTAATAAATTGTTTTTATGATTAAATTAATTGAAAATAAGTTTTTCAAATTCACTTTGATTTTTCTAGATTAAAAACTTTTACAATCCTTGTAGTCTCATAAATGTTTCGAAATGAGAGTTTTTATGTTAAACATATTAAGAGAGTTTTTGTCATTTGCTTCATTAATATTACGAAGATTATAGATAAAGGTATTTTACTTCAAGTTTATGAGAGTTTGTTTTTTTTTTGGCAAGATTTATTTCCTCTTTATGAATTAATAGATAATTTTGGTCTTTTGTTTTTCATTTTTTAATTTAGTAAGTAGACCACTTTTCTTATATTCTCAATCTCGCTATTACACAACAATTTTTCTTTGAACTTATTGTAGTAGTTTTAGTATGAATACTTTTAAAGGTAACTTCTCTCAATATCTCTCAATGATGAAGCCATGAAACTACATCTTTTACTCATCTTCACTCAAGTCTTAGTGACATTTAATTGTATTTGAAGAAATGGCAAGAAGCCTTTCTCACTTACTCCCAATAGGTGGGAGATCAACCTTTTAAAGGACAATTGGGTATAGAACATTTCCCTTAATTTTAAGAGTATTAATCATAAAGCTCTATTGATTTTTCTTTAATTTCATCCAAGGTTTTTTGGAAACATTCCCTCCCCAAACTTCATAACCATATAAAATTAGAAAAGTAACATGTGTGTCATAGATGGATGTTTTTCTCCCTCCAGGTTTCTTTGGAAACATTGTCTCCCCAAATTTCACAACTATATAAATCACTAAAGTAACAAGTGTATCAAAGAGGACTTTGTTCATCTCCCAAAACCAGAAACCCGCTTCCTTATAATTATTCTTAAGACAAAAATAAGGTTTCCTACCTTCGTTAATTATCCTTTCAACAATACAATTCCAATTTAGCTTATGATGCAGATCAACTCCAATATATTTATACAAATGTGTTTCTTCTAAGTTGTTATTTCCATAAATAAAATTAGGGGAAGTGATTTCAAATTTGCCTAGATTCAATATCATTTTTTGTGTGGGTTAATTACATGTTTTAAAGTTTTATTTCGTTTTTTTTGGTAGTTTCAATGCATGATTACTATGTTGTTTTTGTTTATTTTCTATTTTATAGATTGGGTATTCGGGAATTGAGAGTGATGTGAGGCGGGGTGGGGGGGAATATGAGCTTCCACCTTCACGTGGTTGGCCTTGTTTAGTAGAGAATAAATTATTCTTGAAACAAAGAAAAGTTCATTCATTCATCTTTATACTCAAAGATCGCTCATAGACCTACTCTATATATCGACCCATCTCGTCCTCGTTTCATTTTAATTTTCACGGTTGAATTTTAAAGAAAAGAGATATTAAAAGACATTGTACTAGGGATAGAGTACATGATGGACAATAGTGACCTATGAATGGGGTCAACATTGAAATGTTTTCAAAATGTTTTTGTATGTACTGATATTTGACATGGATAGACAGTTCACATGCCTTGATGATATGGGAGGGTCTCCAGACTCAAATATCACTCACACACCCGCTCTTTATATTCATCCTCTGTGTCATTCAAAGACAACACCATGCCAATTAGGCCCATGATTTCGTACTAATATTCTTTATGGAGCAAAAGAGTACTTATATGAGAGAAAAAAACAAAGACATAAAATAACTTGAAGCTTGTGTGATTAATCAATTACTTATTTATCAACTTTATTGCATTCCCTTGCAGTACTAGATATGGCGACATGCATCTCGGTCATATTTTAAAGGAAATAGCTAAAAGACATTGTACTAGGGCTAGAGTACATGATGGGAAACAATAACCTATGAATGGGGCCAATGTTGAAATTCTTTCAAAATGTTTCAGTATGCACTGAAATTTGACATGGATAGACTGTTTGAATTCCTTGATGATATGAGAGGGTTTCCAGACTCAAATATCACTCACACACCCACTCTATATATCAACCCATCTCATCCTCATTTAGTTCTAATTTCCTCGGTCAAATTTTAAAGGAAACAACTATTAAAAGACATTGTACTAGGGCTAGAGTACATGATGGGAAACAATGACCTGTGAATGGGACCAACGTTGAATTTTTTTTGAAATGTTTTTGTATGCACCAAAATTTGACATGGATAGATTGCTTGTATGCCTTGATGATATGGGAAGGTTTCCAGACTCAAAGATCACTCACACACCCACTCTTTATTTTCATCGTCTGTGTCATTCAAAACCAACATCATGCTAATTAGGCCCATGATTTTGGTTGTGGTGAGAAGAAGGAAATAGATGAGATTTTGTATTTAAGTAATGATTTTGTACCAATATTCTTTATGGAGCAAAAGAGTACTTATATGAGAGAAAAAAAAAAGACAAGAAATAACTGATATTGAAGCTTTTGCGATTAATCAAGTACTTATTTATCGATGTTATTGCATTCCCTTGTAGTACTAGATGTGGGGACATGCCTCTCAATCATATTTTAAAGGAAATAGCTAAAATACATTGTACTAGGGATAGATTACATGATGGGCAACAGTAACCTATGAATGGGGCCAACATTGAAATTCTTTCAAAATGTTTTTATATGCACTGAAATTTGACATTGATAGACTGCTCGTGTGCCTTGACGATATGGAAGGGTTTCCAGACTCAAATATTACTCACACACCGACTCTATATATCTACCCATCTCGTCATTGTTGAATTTTAATTTTCTCGATCGAATTTTAAAGGAAACATATATTAAAAGACATTGTACTAGGACTAGAGTACATGATGAGCAATAGTGACCTGTGAATGGGGCCAATGTTGAAATTTTTTCAAAATGATTTTGTATGCAGCGAAATTTAACATGGATATATTTTTCGCATGCCTTAACGATATGGGAGGGTTTCCAGACTCAAAGATCACTCACATAACCACTCTATATATCAACCCATCTCATCCTCATTTAATTTTAATTTTCTCGATCGAATATTAAAGGAAAAAACTATTAAAAGACATTATACTAGTGCTAGAGTACATGATGGGAAACAATGACCTGTGAAAGGGGCCAACGTTGAAATTTTTTCAAAATTTTTCTGTATGCACCAAAATTTGACATGGATAGACGGTTTGTATGCCTTGATGATATGGGAGGGTTTCCATACTCAAACATCACTCACGTACCCACTCTTTATATTCATCATCTGTGTCGTTCAAAACCAACATCATGCCAATTAGGCCCATGATTTTGGTTGTGGTGAGAAGAAGGCAATATATGATATTTTGTATTTAAATAATGATTTTGTACTAATATTTTTTATGGAGCAAAAGAGTACTTAGATGAGAGAAAAAAACAAAGACAAGAAATAATTGATATTGAAGCTTCTGCAATTAATCAAGTACTTCTTTATCGACGTTATTGCATTCCATTGCAGTACTAGATGTGGGGATGTTGGTCTCAGTCATATTTTAAAGGAAATAGATCAAATACATTGTATTAGGGATAGAGTACATGATGGGAAATAATAATCAATGAATGGGGCCAACGTTGAAATTCTTTCAAAATGTTTCTATATGCACTGAAATTTGGCATCGATAGACTATTTTCATGTCTTGGCAATATGGAATGGTTTCCAAACTCAAAGATCACTCACACACCCACTATATATATCAACCCATATTTTCCTCATTTCGTTTTAATTTTCTCAGTCGAATTTTAAAGGAAACAACTATTAATAGACATTGTACTAGGGCTAGAGTACATGAAGGGCAACAATGACCTGTGAATGGGGCCAACATTGAATTTTTTTCAAAATGTTTCCATATGCACTGAAATTTGACATGGATATACTATTTTTATGCCTTGACAATATGGGAGGATTTCCAAACTCAAATATCACTCACAAACCCACTCTTTATATTCATCCTCTGTGACGTTCAAAACCAACATCATGCCAATTAGGCCCATGATTTTGGTTGTGGCGAGAAGAAGGAAATAGATGAGATTTCGTATTTAAATAATGATTTTGTACTAATATTTTTTATGGAGAAAAATATTACTTAGATGAGATAAAAAAAATAAAGACAATAAATCACTGATATTGAATCTTCTGCGATTAATCAAGTGCTTCTTTATCGATGTTATTGCATTCCCTTGTAGTACTAGATGTGGGGACGTGCATCTTCATCGTATTTTAAAGGAAATAGATAAAATACATTGTTCTAGGGATAGAGTACATGATGGGAAATAGTAACCTGCAAATTGGGATAACATTGAAATTCTTTCAAAATGTTTTTGTATGCACTGAAATTTGACATCGATAGATTATTCGCATGCCTTGATGATATGGAAGGGTTTCCAAACTCAAATATTACTCACACACCCACCCTATATTTCAACCCATCTCGTCCTCGTTTCATTTTAATTTTCTCAGTCAAATTTTAAAGGAAACATATATTAAAAGACATTGTACTAGGGCTAGAGTACATGATGGGAAATAGTGACCTGTGAATGGGGCCAATGTTGAATTTTTTTTTAAGTGTTTATGTATGCATCGAAATTTAACATGGATAGAATGTTCACATGCCTTGACGATATGAGAGAATTTAAAAACTCAAAGATCACTCGCACACCCACTCTTTATACTCATCATCTGTGTCGTTCAAAACCAACATCATGCCAATTAGGCCCATGATTTTGGTCGTGGCAAGAAGAAGGAAATATATGATATTTTGTATTTAAATAATTATTTTGTACTAATATTATTTATGGAGAAAATAGTACTTAGGTGAGAGAGAAAAACAAACACAAAAAATAATTGATATTTAAGCTTGTGTGATTAATCAAGTACTTCTTTATCGATCTTATTGCATGCCCTTGCAGCACAAGATGTAGGGACACGCATCTCGGTCATATTTTAAAGGAAAAACTAAAATACATTGTACTAGGGCTAGAGTACATGATGGGAAACAATAACCTTTGTATGGGGCCAACGTTGAAATTCTTTCAAAATGTTTCTATATGCACTGAAATTTGACATGGAATGTTTTCATGCCTTGATGATATGAGAGAGTTTCTAGACTCAAAGATCACTCTCACACCCACTCTATCTATCGACCCATCTCGTCCTCATTTTGTTTTAATTTTCCCGGTCGAATTTTAAAGGAAACAACTATTAAAAGACATTGTACTAGGGCTAGACTACATGATGGGCAACAACGACTTGTGAATGGGGCCAATGTTGAAATGTTTTCAAAAAAATTCTGTATGCACTGAAATTTGACGTGGATTTATTGTTCTATGCCTTCACGATAAGTGATGGTTTCTAGACTCAAATATCACTCACACGCCCACTCTTTATATTCATTTGCTATGCCAGTTAGAACCAACATCATGCCAATTAGTCCCTTGCAGTACTAGATGTGGGGACATGAGTCTCGATCGTATTTTAAAGGAAATATTTAAAATACATTTTACTAGGGATAGAGTACATGATGGGAAACAATAACCTATGAATGGGGCCAACTTTGAAATTCTTTCAAAATGTTTATGTATGCACTAAAATTTGGCACCGATAGACTGTTTGAATGCCTTGACGATATGGAAGGGTTTCCAGACTCAAGTATTACCCACACACCCACTCTATATATCGATCCATCTTGTCCTCGTTTCGTTTTAATTTTCTCAGTCGAATTTTAAAGGAAATGGATATTAAAAGACATTGTACTAGGGCTAGAGTACATGATGAGCAAAAATGACCTGTGATTGGGGAAAACGTTGAATTGTTTTCAAAATGTTTTTGGATGCACCAAAATTTGACATGGATAGACTGTTTGTATGCCTTGATGATATGGGATGGTTTCCAAACTCAAATATCACTCACACACCCAGTCTGTATATTCATCGTCTTTGTCATTCAAAACCAACATCATGCCAATTAGGCCCATGATTTTGGTTGTGGCGAGAAGAAGGAAATAGATGAAATTTCGTATTTAAATAATTATTTTGTACTAATATTCTTTATGGATAAAAAGAGTGCTTAGATGAGAGAAAAAAACAAAGACAAGAAATAACTGATATTGAAGCTTCTGTCATTAATCAAGTACTTCTTTATCAATGTTATTTCATTCCCTTGCAGTACTAGATGTGGGGACGTGCATCTCCATCGTATTTTAAAGGAAATAGCTGAAATACATTGTACTAGGGATAGAATACATGATGGGAAACAATAACCTTTGAATGGGACCAACGTTGAAATTCTTTCAAAATGTTTCTGTATGCACTGAAATTTGACATCGATAGATTGTTCGCGTGCATTGATGATATGGGAGGGTTTCCAGACTTAAATATTACTCACACACCCACTCTATATATCGACCCATCTCATCATCATTTTGTTTTAATTTACTTGGTCAAATTTTTAAAGGAAACAACTATTAAAAGACATTGTACTAGGGATAAAGTACATGATGGGAAACAGTGACCTGTTAATGGGGCCGAAGTTGAAATGTTTTCAAAATGTTTTTGTATGCACCGAAATTTGACATGGATTTAGTGTTTTCATGCCTAGATGATATGGGATGGTTTACATAATCAAAAAAATAGTTTTTGTTGCACCGAAATTTGACATGGATTTAGTGTTTTCATGCCTAGATGATATGGGATGGTTTACATAATCAAAGATCACAATAATCCACTCTTTTATGTTCATCAGATAAAAGTCATTCTGCCAGGAAGTTCAACATCATGCCAATTAGGCCCCATGGATTTGGTCGTGGCAAGAAGAAGGCAATAAATGAGATTTCTTATTTAAATAATTATTACATACTAAAATAATATTTATGGAGTAAAATAGTACTTAGATGAGAGAGAAAAACAAAGACAAGAAATATGAGTTAAAGGTTTAGGGTTGTAGGAGTCGTAGGATCATTGGGGATAATGATTATGGGGTTAATGATGATAGGGTCTATAATGGTTAGGACTTATAGGTGTGTTGTAAATCATGGGTTAGGGAGTAGGTGTGTATGGTTATAGGGCTTAATATTGGTGGGGGTGATAAGACTTAAGTATTACAAGGGAAATATGTTATAATTGTGAGGTTGCATAAGAGTTTTATATGGTGTAGTGGTTTGAAGTTATGGTTAAGGGTTATTTTTTAGGGTTTTTAGGGTAGACATTAGCAATTACAGGGTTTAAATTGAAGATAAACATTGTACAAGCTATGTAGGCTAGGGTTTAAGGGTTATATGGTTTAAGGATTATCATGTTTTTTGAGATAAATGTTATATGTTTCAAGGGTTATAAGGGATTAATAGGGTTGATACATGTTAATGTTTGGAGGAATTAGGAGTTATGATATAGGGTTTAGGTGTTATAGTACTTAAGGGTTTATATGGATTATTGATTAAGGGTAATAGGGTTAGGTCTAAAGGGTTATGATTGTTTCACATTTGGTGTTTTATGTTAGAGGATTAGGGTTTAAGGGTTATAAGAGAAACTATATGTTAAGGGTTATATGTATTGTTGTTAGTAAGGGTTAGTCTTTAAGAGTTGTAAGAGTTAGAGGATATATGTTATCAATTGGGTGTTTTAGGGGTTACATGGTGTGAATTATGTGTTATAAGCATCAGTGGTGGTAAATTTTAGGGGTTTTGGGGTTGGTGGTTATAATGGATAAATATAAACCCTAAATAACATGTTATACCCAACCCTTAAAACTCTTATGTCCATAAACAATTATCACCCTTGTAACCCTTAAAATATATAAATCCTAACCCCTACAATATATGAACATCCCTCATAATCATTATCACCACTATCAAATATAATGCATAACCCCAATTCCCATATCCCCTAATACATTTAACCCCTAACTCATTTAAACCCCAACCCTTATAATCATAATCATTGGCCTCTATTCTTAACCTATATCACCCTTCATCAGCCTTAAACCAGTTACCCATACAACCTATAACACCTAGCCACTAACAATTATAAATAAAAAAACCCTAACAACTAATCCCTAAGTGTTAGGAATATTAATCAATATTGTCATTAATATTTAACCAAGATAGCCTCTAACTATCCCTAATAACTCATATTACCCTTAACTAGTAAAACTAATAATGTACCCCTATAACCCACTATGATCTGCATAACACCTATATCCTCAACTAACTTCTATAGCCCCTAAAACCAACAAAAACCATAACCCCTAAGCATTATCTCTCATAACTCTTATAACACCTAACCTCGAATAGGTATAATTCCCAACCCTTAACTCCTACATCCTAACCCTTATCATCATGTATAACTTGTAACACTTATAAACTCTAAATTCTAACTCTCGTAATTCTTAAACATTATAAATTTTAACCCTTAACACTCCCAACCCATGTAACCCTTGTCTCTTTAACCTTATAGCCTTAATCCAATTAACTCCAAAATACTATAACCCCTAAGATGTAACCCTAACACATACAATGCGTAACTTTAAAACCCATTATCCCCTACCCCTATTATCCCTAACCACAAACCCTTAACACCTATCACATCTAACCCTTAACATATGTAACCCATAACCAATATAACCCTTATAACCCCTTAACCTATGTGGGTTAACACTATAACATATCATATCACTTAATCCAATATATAACATATCACTTAACCTGTGCGGGTTCAATATGCTCTAAGCTCTGATACCTGCACCTACGTGAAAGACCTGCATCAAGGGTAATATCATGAGGTGATTATGAGACCAAGTGGAGGGAATGTCACTTAACCCAGGTTCATTATGCTCTAAGATTTGATACCTACACCCACGTGCGAGACGTCCTGCATTGAGGGTAATATCAAGTGATTCTGAGACCAAGTGGAGGGAAATAGTTTCACCCGTCGAGGACCATATGTAAAATTTATCAAGTGACTCTGAGACTAAGGGAGAGGGAGAGTATGGTGAGTACCTCTGCATACTTCATAAATTTACATTTCTAATGCGAGAATAATATTTTTTTTTACAAGTTTGCATTAGTTCCATTTTTGTGTTGGAAGGTGAGGGAAATATCTCCTTCTTCTCCCCTGCCCATACTTGTCTCATACCCTAGTAGTCTCCCTCACCGAGACATTAGAGGTAGGATGTGAATTCCCATAGATCCATAAACAACTTCAATATTTTTTCAATTTTGGTTGCAATTGTTTCCCTAACCCCCTGCAATAACCCTTGGGCTCATTTAGCTGTGGAAGTTATCTTGGGATTGTCTTCAAGTTGTTCATATGGTGTCCTAATGGCCAATGGTTACATAAATAATGGTTTAGGAATCAATGTAGATTCCAAATCTGTTATCCTCCTTTTCAATTTGGTGTTTTCCTCTACTTGCTCCAAATTGGATTTCCTAAGAATACGCCTTATGGAATCATGTAACTTAAGGGATCCCTTTGCCCCTGATTATTTAACATCTAAAATCAACCAAACTCATAAACTTTCCATTCAATAAATCCCATCAATCTTTTGAATCCTTAGCTCACAGGTCATACACTAAATTAGAATTATATTATTTCCTTTGTTTTCACTTTCCAAGGAAAAAATAAAACCTCTCTTTGTTTTACTTATTTAGATTCCTAAAAACATTCCTCCCAACTTTCACATCCCCTATCCTTTATACCATTTTTAATTTTTATTATTTAGTCCATTAATTATTCATTTATTGATAAGGATATGAGTAGCACATCCTTCTAACTTGTCTTTTATGAGAACATATGGCTCTCCACCACCCCTCCTTGAATTATGGACCCCAAATGTCTTGTCATCCCTTAATGAAAAGATAATGGGTGAACCTTTACTGAATACTAAATCATTTTTATTAATGGACCTCCACTCCTCTTAGTGATCTCATCCCTACTTAATGGGAACACCCTTCAAACATCTAGGCTTTATCATCTATAAATCCAGACCTAAACACATATTAGGGGTGTTGTAGTCTTGTTCTTCCTGGTATGCAATATCCATACTATGCTCTTTGTAGACATTTATTCCTTCTTTACATTTAGAGTTCCCTTCCACATGGCCATTTGTCCTCATTATTGTTGCCATGAAACTGTCCTTCAGAGACATCACCTTGCAATTCTTCGTGATAGAACTCTATTACATTGGAAAGTGTCACATTATTCCACTTTATTACATTGCATTAGTAAGTTCGTCAATATAAGATAATGGAGTTTAATCTGTAGAAAAAAATTAGCACCATGTAGCTCATCCATGAAAACCATTAATGTGAGCCAAGGGAAATTTTGTTTTGGGGAATGATTCCATTAAGTGGGCTATATTGAAATATTAATTACCATATGCTTACAAAGACTCTTACAGGGATCCGGGAAAACCTCTTGCTCCTTCCCATAGCTAGTTTTCATCAAAGTTGAAATTATTTCATTTCATTTTCCGCTTGCATGGTTTAAAGAGTCGATTCAAAACACCATCAGTTTCACGACCACTCCTTTGAGTAACAATAGCCTAAATTCCAGCGCTAATTAAAATTTATCTAGAAACTTTTCTAGGGCTCTTCAAACCCATATTAGCTTAGGTGTTGAGATTTGGAATAGGATTATGAGTATAAATTTCCAAATCTGAAAAACAAACATAGATCTTTGAGTTAGGGACTGAAATCCAGTTGCTATATCATTGAATTTGGGAAGCCCTTCTAACACAAGGGTCAAGCACGAGGTTGCATTGGGGCCAATAGAGTAATCAACCCTGCTTTGTTGGTCTTGGTGTCGATTGTTGATTGTCTYCCCTCTACTTTTGTAYAGTAGGTGGTACCATAGAGGCCATAATATTTTAGACTTCCTACCCAAGGTGACAGCACAGGAAAGGTGGTGTTGTACCTGGGATAGAAGTTGGCTAGACTCACTCGGACTCCTTTGAGGGTTTCCCACTGCTCGGTGAGGTAACTTTCATCGGGGAGTTAGTTTGTTAAGCAGGTTTTCAACGTAACTTTACCACCCACCAAAACTCAGCCCCTTCATGCATCGATCCTACGATGTTGGATTCTATCACCAACTAGCGCTTCTTTGTGAGAAGGTTTGTTTGCATGCTTGACTCCTAGATTAATTAGTGTGTGCTAGATAATACAAGTGTGAAAGAGTAACACTATGGTAATCATTATGAGATTACTATGATACCAACAAGATACTAGTAATGAAGTAGAACCATTGTACTAATTAGTGTAATAGCTTGATAGAACAATGCTTATGCATATCCAATTTCATAGACTATTCAGAAATATTGATTAAAGAATAAAGCATTTTAACTGTAATTTTAGAGTAATTCAACCTTTTGATTTAGCTTTTCTTTCAAATAGTTCGAGTATTAATGAGAAAACATTTGTGTGTGCTTAATGACTAACATTTTTGCTAACCTTCTATAAATTTAGAACATTAATGTTTCATCGTTTCCTACTTGCTTAAGAGAAAATTGTCCAAACTCTCCATTATATGAGAAACTCTCAAAAGTCTCTCTTGAGAGTCGTTTAACTTGCCCAGGAAAAGTTCATTTTATAGTTTTATGCTTCCTTCT
Source organism: Picea sitchensis (assembly GCA_010110895.2). Taxonomy (NCBI): domain Eukaryota; kingdom Viridiplantae; phylum Streptophyta; class Pinopsida; order Pinales; family Pinaceae; genus Picea; species Picea sitchensis. The sequence goes on from SNQJ01S0002811.1 coordinate 113,114, forward strand.
AGTTGTAACTTGAGGGTGCCTTGGTATCCAAAAGTATTTCATCAAGAAGAGTAGGTTCCAAATTAAGGGTTGTGTTCATTGGATTAGAAATGAGTACATATGAACTTGGGTAGCACATTGCTTACCTAAAAATTAGAAAAACCAATTTAAAACTTTGAAGGAAATGCATCCTAGGAATGTGTGATATCGATTGAGCACCCTTGTTACGAATTCAACAAACCTTCCAAGAAATCATATTAAACTTCATTAAAGGTAAAAAGATGCTCAAAATAGCATTGGACAAGGTCTTTGCAATGGTTGTTCTTTCGCTGCTTGAGAGTGTTGAGCTTGTCAATGGTTTTCATATGCCATATGTCCTCTTTCTTCTTGCAAGTCTCCTAAAACATATCATTTTGAATTCTTCATATACCACATAAGGCTCTTCCTACTTCCACGATTGCACAACAGAGTACAAATAGTGCGGCCAAATATGGAGTATTGTCTCAATTGTGTGAACACATTGCCATGTTGTTGATATAAATGTTGTAGGAAGTGCCCAAGATGGAGTCTAATTGTTGTGGAGTGTAACCTCTAGGAAATCCTTATTGAAATCCCATAAATATGCCTAGTCCAATTTAAAATACTCCTAGATATTGCAGCCTCCATATTGGATATGTTTGGTAAGTAGTGGAGTCTATTATGGATTGCACGTAGTGCTTGTTATATTTCCACTAAAAGGTTATTGCATAGTTGGACATGTCTTTATTCCACCTCACTAATTAGATTGATAGTCTTTCCCTGTTGGTATTCAAACACCTCCAAAATCCTATGAACGGTTGTTTATGAAATAATCAAACAATGAGAAATCTTTGCTCGTAGAAAATCCATTTGCAAAGTTCAAGTTCCTCGGGAACACAATTATTTCCCCACTCTTTGGATCATATTTCATCAACTTGCTAGTATCATATCCACTGAAGATAGACAGCAAAAAGTGCCTTCATTGAAGATAAATAATAGAATAAGTGAAGTATATCACTCCTAAAATCATGATCATTTGTCAATCAAAATGGCACTCCCTCAGCTTCATTGGAAATGATATTTTTCATACCCTCCTTTAGAACCTACAAGAAGCAATCCAAAAAAAACATCCATAATGTAAATTTTTGTTGGTTGTGGAGCCTGATTATCTTCCTGATTCAGAGCTCTTTGTTTTCATCTATGTTTATACCCCATGAAGAATTTACACCGTGGAAGACTATACACCCCTCGACACAGGGGAGTGCAGGGGGCTTGCCCCTCCTACGGGGTCCGAGAGAAAGAGAGCCCCCGAAGGAAAAATCTCCATGTAAATGTATATTGTAATTTCATAGTAGATATGGACCATTCATTATAAGGTCACATATCTAATGGTAGAAGTTATGTTAGGGTTTTATTCCCTAGAAGGCAACCCTCTTTTATGAGGGAAATGTATTATGGCTATGTATTATTGTGAATATTGTATTATGAGTGAGGAGACTGTGAGAGAAAGAAGAGGAAGTTACAATGGGTGTGTTGTAGGTTGTATCCATTCATTTGTTGGATAATAATAAAGGAAGGACCTGGAAATTTCTATGGTGGATGTATCCCACACTAGGTGAACCACTTATATCTGTGTCTCTATTTTATTGTGTATATTCTATGTTTTATTTCAACATTTGTTTTATTTTCTTTCTTTGCGATCCTATTTTTCTAACAAATAGTATCAGAGAGAAAGGTAACTTGCAGGAAAAAAGGGTTCATGTTTCAAGTGGGAGAAATGGCGAAAGATGAAAATTTTAGGGTCAAGACATTTAACAGCCAAAACTACCAGTTATGGAAGATGCATATGGAAGATTATTTATATTAGAAGGATCTATTCCTACCATTGGGTGGAATAGAAAAGAATTTGATGGCCATGAAGGACGAAGAATGGGAGGTTCTTGATAGAAAGGCACTAGGAACAATACGACTGATCTTGGCAATGTCGGTGGCTTTCAATATTTCGAAAGAAAAGACAATGAAGGAGTTGATGGATGCATTGGATAAACTATATGAAAACCCCTCGGAGTCCAATAAGGTATTTCTAATGAAGATATTATTTAATATGAAGATGTCAGAAGGTGGGTCTATTTCATATAATTTAAATGAATTTAATACGGTTGCTAATCAACTAAGTTCTGTAAAAGTGGACTTTGATGATGAGGTCAGGGCTCTTCTAATCTTGTGCTCATTACCAGAAAGATGGAATGACTTGGACATGGATGTAAGTAACTATGTATCCGGTTCAAAGACTTTAAAATTTGATGATGTTTTTGGTGTTATCATTAGCGAGGAAATGCGACGGAAAAGCACAGGTGAGACATCAGGTAATACATTAAACATGGATAACAGAGGAAGACAAAAGGATCGAGGAAAGGGATCATGGATTTGTGGGAATTATAGGAAGGGAAGATCCAAATCAAGACTAGGAAATATAGAGTGTTGGAATTGTGGGAAGAAAGGGCATCTAATGAAAGACTGCAGAGCTGCAAAGAAACAAAGAGATGGACATCAGGAGAAAAATCAGGAAGCAAACGTAACAAGTGATGTGTTACAAGATGCTTTGATTCTTTCTGTAGATAATATTTTTGAATATTGGGTAGTAGATTCAGGGGCTTCATTTCATGCCTCACCCCATAGGAAACATTTTCTAGATTATGTTCAAGGTGATTTTGGACAGGTTCATTTGGGTGATGATGCACCATGCAAAATTGTTGGAATGTGAAAGGTAAAAATAAAGGAAAGGAATGGAAACCAATGGTTGTCGAAAGAGGTAAGACATGTTCCATATCTAAGGAAAAATATGATTTCAACAGGTCAGTTGGCAAGTGAAGGTTGTATATCCATATTTACAGATAAGATGTGGAAGGTCACCAAAGGATCACTAGTGATAACAAAAGGAGAGAAGGTAGGTACATTTTATTTATGTACTGGTAATATTGACTCTTCTATCTCTTTAGCTTCTACATGAGTGGATACAACACTATGGCATCATAGGCTTGGACACATGAGTGAGAAGGGGATGCAGATACTTCACAAAAGAATTTTTTTTCCAGATCTTAAACAAATTGATTTGGATTTTTGTGAGCATTGTGTTTATGAAAAATAAAAGACATTTGTATTTCTCAGCGTCGGAAAAGAAAATAAGAGTGAAAGGTTAGTTCTTGTGCATACAGATGTATGGGGACTAGCTCATGTATCATCTCCTAGTGGCTCTCATTATTATGTTACTTTTATTGATGATGCAACTAGAAAAACTTGGGTTTATTGCATTCAACAAAAATATGATGTTTTTAATACTTTTAAGAAATGGAAAGCGTTAGTTGAGAATGAGACAGGAAAAAGGTTTAAGTTTCTCAGATCAGACAATGGAGGTGAATATTGTAGCGAGGAGTTTGATTATTACTATTCATACCATGGGATTCGTAGAGAGAAGACAATTCCAGGAACACCAAAAGAAAATGGTGTGTCAGAAAGGATGAACAAGACAATCATGGAGTGTGCAAGGAGTATGAGATTGCATGTTGGTTTTCCCTTACATTTATGGGTAGATGTTATAGATACTATTGTTTACTTAATAAACAGAGGACCTTCAAGCTCTTTGGATGGTGGAATTCTAGAGGAGGCATGGACAGGTAAACTATTATTTTTTGAAGACTTTTGGTTGTGAAGCATTTCTCCATATTGATAAAGAAAATAGAACAAAGCTTGAGGAAAAATCCAATAAGTGTTTATTGGATACAGTGTTAATGATTTTGGTTATCGCTTATGGGATTATGAAAATCAAAAAATCATTAGGAGCAGAGATTTCATATTCAATGAGAATTTCATGTACAAAGATTAGTTGCAGGGAAATATACAAGAAAAACAAAAACCAGAACACACGGTGCTTGATGAGATCACTGAAAAATAAATTCCAAAGGTACTAGAAAATCAAAATTTACAACAACAGGAGCAGCAAGTACCTCAAAATATTGCAAGTATCGTTAGAAGATCTACTAGGTTAAGAAGAGCTTGTATGGCCTAAAGAAAGCTCCAAGGCAGTGGTATTTGAAGTTTGACATGTTTATGACAGCACAAGGTTATAGTAGATGTCATTATGATCACTTTGTTTATTTTAAAAGGCTAGAAAATGGAAGCTATATTATCTTGATATTGTATGTAGATGAGATTCTTTTTGGAGGTTCTAATATGTAGGATATAAATGTGCTCAAGAAGAAATTAGTTAATTCATTTGTGATGAAGGATTTGGGTGTTGCAAAGAAAATCCTTGGTATGAGAATAAAAAGAGACAGGAAAAATCTCAAATTGACATTGTCTCAGGGTGAGTACATAGAGAAGGCGTTGGACAGGTTTAGAATGCAAAATGCAAAACCAGTTAGTACACCTTTTTCCAACCATTTCAACTTAACTAAGGAAATGTGTCCCAAGACACGGGAGGAGATAGAATACATGTCCAAGGTACCTTATTCATCAACAATTGGAAGCTTGATGTATGTGATGGTTTGCACATGACCAGATATTGCACATGCAGTGGGAGTTGTGCGCAGGTATATGAACAATATAGGTAAAGAGCATTAGGAGGAAGTAAAGTGGATTCTCGGTTATTTGAGAGGTACTGCTACTCATGCATTATATTCTGGAAGTTCGGACATTTTTCTACAAGGATATATTGATTCAGATATGCCAGGTGATAAATATAGCAGGAGGAGCACCACATGGTATGGTTTTACTGTAGGTGGAACAACAATAAGTTGGATTTAAAAACTACAAAAGGTTGTTGCAATTTCAACAAAAGAGGCAGAGTATGTTGTTTCTACAGAGGCTAGTAAAGAGATGATTTGGTTACATAGGTTTATGGAGGAATTGGGAAAGAAGCAGGAGAATAGCAGGTTGTATTGTGATAGTGAGAGTGTCATTCATCTTGCAAAGAATTCCATTTGAAGACTAAGCATATACATCTCAGGTACCATTTCATATGATCTGTCTTGGAATATGGACATTTGAATTTGGAAAAGATACAGACTAGCCAAAATCCTGCAGACATGTTAACAAAGGGAGTAACCGGGGAGAAATTGAGTTCCTACTCAGTTTCAGTCAGTCTTCAAGAATGAAGATGAATATGAGAAATTTTATAAGTCCAAGAAGGATCATATTCTAGCAGATACAACAACGGTGGAGTTGTTGAGATCAGTCTCCAAGTGGGAGATTGTTGGTTGTGGAGCCTAATTATCTTCCTGATTCAGAGGTCTTTGTTTTCAACCATTTTTATACCCCATGAAGAATTTACACCCTGGAAGAATGTACACCCCTCCACGCGGGGGAGTGCATGGGGGTCTTTCCCCTCCTACGTGGTCCAGGGGGGCTATCCCCCTAGTTGGGGGGTTTGAGGGCAAGCAGGCCCCCAACGAGGGTTTAGGGGCGAAGCCCTCGAAGGAAAAATTTCCTTGTAAATGTATATTGTAATTTCATAGTAAATATGAACCATTCATTATAAGGTCACAGATCTGACTGTAGAAGTTATGTTAGGGGTTTTTTCCCTAGAAGGAAACCCTCTTTTATGAGGGAAGTGTATTGCGGCTATGTATTATTCTGAATATTGTATTCTGAGTGAGGATACTGTGATAGAAAGAAGAGGAAGTTACAATGGGTGTGTTGTAGGTTGTATCCCTTCATTTGATGGATAATAATAAAGGAAGGACCTGGAAATTTCTCTGGTGGACGTATCCCACACTAGGTGAACCACGTACATATGTCTCTCTATTGTATTGTGTATCTTCTATGTTTTATTTCTGCATTTGTTTTATTTTATTGCTTCGCGAACCTGTTTTTCTAACAAAGTTCACTAGTTTTCCTATGGAACCTCATTCCCAATGGTTGGCCATAAATGTGCTTGAATTCTAGATTTGGTGCAGGAGGATTCTTTGGATTACATATTTCTTTTTTTATATGACTCTTCCCTCCTTGCTACGATTGAGTGTATCAAATAGGTATAAACCAGCATTCCCTTTTGTTGCAGAGAGCTTTAATATTCTTGTTGGTCATACGTTCTAGAGATCTCTCCTCTACATGTATTATTTCAAAACAAATATGTCAAGTGATATTCCCTTCCCTAAGATATCAAATGTTTTTCTACAAGATAAGAATAGGTAGTGCATTTCATTTATCAACTTTTGTTTCTTAAAGATTCATTAGTCTAGAATGATTTCCGCTCCAAATGCACCCTTCTTACAATAGCCTTAAATCCATGATTTTATCCTTGTTCTAGTCCAAATCCAATCTCATTTGAGGTGAATTTAAAGAGACCATAAAACTGATTGAAATGACCACTTAACCTGCTAAAAAATACCTTAAACACTACCATGAAAGTCTCCTGGAAATTTGAATTGGCCACCTTTTTTTGCGACTGTTGTAATGGATGCCTTAAAATGCTTATGCATTTTGAGGGGTAACACTTGGATCCATATGGGGACTTTCACTCTTACAAAGAGTGCAATAGAACTTATTATTCCTACCCTACATCTAACCATATTAAGATGCACTTGCTAAGTAAAATCATAAAGGCAATGCAACCATCATGTCATCTTATCAACACTGTGATACCTTCCCTTGTCTTTGGTTATAAACCCAAACAAGGATACATCAAACATCAGAAGTCATAAGTTGGAATCTCTATCACTTCTTGGTAGGAAATGGAAGTGAGTTATTGAAAATGGACAAGAACACTAAGATCATGTCAGGGTTAGTGTGTATTTTTACAAGTTCTCTTTTTCCATTATTGGATAAGGCTGGTGTAAGCATAATCAAACCATGAAATATCATTCATCACTCTTCAAGCAACAGATATTTAGAAGACTCCAAAATATGCAAGGAAATTTCTTCCCCTCTTTGCTACCCTCAATAAAAAAATCCATATGAAGTATGAAAATAAAAATCAAACCTGAAAAGGTACATAATCTCGAGACCTAGGGCTTGCTTCCCTTTCTTAGGAGGTCGAAAATCTCTAAAAAAACACAAAAATTGGAAATGTCATTGTCCCAAACATATTGCAGTCTCAAAAACAATATTTCACTGATTTTTCATACATATGTAGGGAAAGAGCTAGAGACATCAATCACGGGAAAATTTATGTGTCATTATTGCAATCAAAAACCCATTTATGCTACATCAAATTTGCCCTAGTGAGGAGAACATACAATTTTTCATCAACCATGGAAAAATATTAACGTATCTCCATTGAGATGTCTTCTTTATGTCCCATGAAGTGACCCTCAATGCTGATTGGAAGTGGAGTATTCCAACTCATCTTTTCCTCCATCATGCTCTCACCATTTGTGTCAAATAAAGATGCTTGACTCCTAGATTAATTAGCATGTGTTGTTTGTTCTACTTAGTTGGCCTTAGGATTGAGTCTGTGTCTAATGGCATCAGTTCTGGGGTCTCCCAACCAGCATCGTGTCCTATTACCGCCACTTGTTGGCATGCATCATTTGACTCCAAACATGCCCCTATAATGCCTAGATAGTATACCAATAGTAATAGAGCATAATACAAGTGTGAAAGAGTAACATTATGGTAATCATTATGAGCTTATTGTGATACCAACATAATACTAGTAATGAAGTAGATCCATTGTACTAATTAATGTTACAACTTGATTGGATGATTGGTTTTGTCATTGATGGTGTTATAGGACGTACAAGAAAACATGTATTTTTTAGATATATCTTCATTCAGTGAGGGATGTTTAGGTAGAATAAAGGAAAGTGAGACATCTAGTAGGTCTAACAGGTAGAGATCAACTAGAGGTGAGAAGATCCGAAGAAAATTCCATAGACACATGGAATTTTTTATTTCAAAAGGAGGATCATGCTCTTATGATCATGAGATCATAGATGACATAAAGGTTCCCTTGAGGTACAAACATATAGTGAAACGATGGGTACCCAAGGATCTTCCTGAAATAAACATTGATTTTTGTGTAAACAAAAGGATATATCAAATTGCTCCATCAGCATTACATGGTTTGGGGATATTTTCCATGGATGGAATAAAGGTATGTTATGATGAATTAACTGAATTGATGGATTATGTCATACCCTATTATATATACAAATATTGGATACTAATATTCCAATATACAAAAAGTATGTGAAGATATGGCTTGGCTGCAAATTATATACAGCTAAAAGACAATGATCAAAATAAAGTAGCAACTATCTATATTGACGGAAGGTAAAAAGTAGTGGGGAATATTGCAGGGTTTATAAATAGTACACAACCCATGACCACAAATAAGAAACCCAATTGTGTATTTGAGGAGCATGAAGGAACTGTGCATTCGTATGTGCAATAAAATCAATAGCTGCAAGGGAAGAGTTATTGAATTATTACAATTTGAATCGAATAGATACATACGTTGTTATTATGGGAGCCGTACGTATACTAGTTTACCCAACCTATAAACAATGACTCTTATATTTTATGATTTCCATTATGTTCTTTACGGTTTTAATCCATTTGGAGAGCTTCGGTCTGTTTACTCAGTGTGGCCTATTTTTGTTATCAACAATAACATTCCTCCTTGGATGCCAATAAAGAGGGAGGATTTCTCATACATTTCAATTTATTTCTCATGATAATGATCACAGTTCTAATTTTACTGTAATGCGGTAGGTTGATCTTGGTAAATCAAAAGTGGCCTCAGAACAGATAAACGAACAACAATTTTCAAATTGCATTTAATGTGCATTTTATTTATGTGGCGATCAATTATTTTATTTGTTTACATAACTAAATTATCATTTATTTTGTTGAATATATAGTTGGTGGTCCATGATTCTTATGATGATTCATTCAACGAAAGGGATTTGTACGAATCCCCCAACCCTATGGTTTTAATTAAAAAATATATCAATAAAGAAAACAGGGAACTAGCTCACTTGTTAGATATTCTAGATCAAACTCTTGAGGTCGAAGAAAGGATCAAATAAGTTATGACAAGGCTTAACACATATAAGGTAATAACCATAATTTCAAGTGGTTTTATTTTTATTTCATAAGATCAATTATGAAAGAATGATTTTTAACTTTTACATTATCTAAACAGAAAAAAAAAATGTTTTCTTTTTTATATAGAGATTTTTGGATCATGTTAACCCCGACATGCATGGTCTCGATAGTAGTGGCACTTCACAGATGCCACAAGATCTCGATGTAGGCCCTCATAAACCTGCCAAGACGTGGCTATTCATATATCCACTTTCCACACTATTAGGTGGGAGCCACGACACACAACCTGACCATGAAGCGGCCACACAGGTAGGCTTTGGAGGTGGTGACAGAGATGAGGCTAATGATTTGGCCAACTATATGGTGTATTTTCCTAAATAAAGATGTGTGACAAACACAGGGACCCTTAAGGGAACATTTGTGGTCAATAAGGAAGGACTTCCATTAAATCATGTTAAAGTCCCAGGTAATTTTTAAAATTTTAATTGTTTTGTGTTCTCTATGTAGACAAATGTAAATCATCTAAATTATTATTTTTAAATTAATAATCATATAATATTTTTGCGTGTAGGGAACAATGATTTTTATAGGTCCTTGGAGAACAAGGCGTTGTTGTTTTTTTGTCCCACCATACGGGAGAGGTGGAATTCCCAGAATTCCAACCTCAAAAAAGAATTGATGGATTATCTTGAAAGCTTTTTTGGTGTAGACACATTTAATAAGACCTTGGCCACTGCCGCAGCTGACCAATATTTAAAATATACGCGAGAAATGTATCAGAAGCACTTGAAACAAAATTATAGGTATGAGCATCCTCTGATGATTCCAGAAAGGGATTGGAAGGCCCTCATTGAGGACGCAAAAGAGAAGAAATTGACAGATGAAGGAAAAACACCCTCTGGTCCCAGAAGGTAAATTATAATTTCAATTCAATGCCTTCAATTTTTTTTAGATCTAAATAAAAGTGTGGTATATATTAACATACTTGAAACTTTTGATGATATGTTGACTGACACCTCAAAGGAAACAAAAGCAAGGCTTGCCAAATGTGGCTAGCACATGCTAGGCTAGGGAGGCTACTTGAAGTTGTAATCATGAATTGTAAGTACCCAAATATCGTATTTGTATCACCTTCAAACTTTTAGGTAATTGTATCCAATAGCATTAAAAATACATACTCTTATGCAATGCAGGGTGATGAGTTCAGTACTGAAACCTAAGAGAAAGACCTCCATATTGGTTACAAGTACGGCTATAAATTTGTATTTGAACACCAGAAAAACTTGGGGCAGTTACCAATAACCACTTTGTAGGATAATTTAAATAAAATTCAATCCACGCTAACCTTTATTATTAATATAATACATTCATGTTTGATATCATCGATAAATTTAATGTGTTACAACTTTTTTTTAATTAGGGGAGCAACACAATCAACCAACCCACTAGTATTGGAGAGTAGTGCGTTGATGGCAGTTTGCAACCAGAAGATGGTTCTCCCGTGTAGTCTCATTCCACTGGGGTGCATCCCCATGATGGTTCTACGACAGAGGCACATGAGATTAATATGGTTGTATTTTAATCATATACTTAATAATTTCATAGTTATACATTTTGTACTTCTATTTTTTTTACTTATACATTTATGATTGTCCTTATAAAGTTTGTGGTCTCAATGGAAGAGAATGTTGTACCTGAGGGTGGTACAGTTGAAGACGAGTACGCGGGGGGAACCATTCCAATAATGTTGACTAGCGCACTACGTAAATAATTACATTGCAAGTGTTTTTTTTAATATTACTTAACTAGTTTAATGATATTTAAAAACTAGCCATCTAAATTTTATATTTTTTGCTTTTGTAGGTGATGCCTCATTATAGCAGCCTCCATGACCTCGTGAGTACCCCGTGACTAGGCCCACTCTATGTGAGATGACGCAATCACAATCATATTTTAAAGAGCACCCAGAGAACGAAGACATAGATATTGATGAAATGATTAGGAATTTTAGAGCTAAGAAGAAGAGGTTGGCTAAAACTAAATAATGATGTACAATATTTTAATAACTATTTATAAAATCCATTTTCTATGAAATAATTTTTTGTGCTTGTTCATTCGCCAAAACGTCATTCTTTTACCAACCTTTTACTTCACTTTTCACCATATTTCGTTTTCTCGTAGCCTTACATTAAGACCATTTTCATGATTACATATGAGTTTAGACATATTATTTTCCAAAGCAATCATTTTAGTATTTTGAGTGAGTTTATGATTAAATATTGGAAAAATAACATGTTTTCACTTATACATCAAAGTGGGATGAGTTCTATGATGTTTATAGGTGCATTTTAATACTCCAACCAAGTCATATGATGGAATAGAATAAAGCATCTTTTCACATCAATTTTCATTCTCTAGTTTTAGATGTAAAGTTATTTAGTGTAGTGTATTATGTAATGGAATAGTTGTTACTTCTCTCTTAAGAGAATTGAGCTCACTCCAAATGGATCAAGGAAACATTTTATTTCATTGTAAATAGTTGTGAATATTGTTGTGTGTGTGTGTATATATATATATATATGTTTGTTTTTGTTGTAAATATTTCAATAGATTTATATGCTAGGTATTGGGGAATTGAGAGTGATGTGAGAGGGGGGAGGGGCCATAAGAGCTTCCACCTTCACATGGTTGGCCCTCTTCAGTAGAGAATAATTTATTGGAGTCGTTTAATCTTGGATCAAACCTCCCTCGATCCAACGGAGCAACAACAAAGTCAATGTTGACTTCATTGCTTCTACTTCAAATCAAGGGAGGCAGTTTGATCAAATATTAGACGCACAACTCAAATAAATTATTCTCGAAACCAAGAGGAGCTCATTCAGGTATGTTCTGACACTCTCATAAAAATTCATCTTAAAGTAAATAATGCGCTACAAATATGACTTGGATTGATTTTGTAGATATTTATGGAGGTTGAATGATTTTGGCAGTTACTTTAATATATTTCTTCATCGAGTGAGGAAATCTCAAGACAAATAGAGGGTCATATAGTTGAAGAGAAACACGTGGGGGGAAACATTCCAAATGTTCCAACCATTTCATCATATCATGTGTGATTGCTCCTTTCATCATAGTTTATATAGCCATCAATTCTAGTTATGTTTAATGTTAATGAATTCTTATGTTATTATTTATTAATGCAGGTTTTGTTATGTGATAATTTATTGAGATATATCATCTTTTTAGTACTTGTCATGTTCTCTCCTTACATCCAGTAATGGTATATACGAGTCCATTTATATTGAGTTAAATAAACCTTAGCTTTTTGTAGGGATTGATGAAGCGTTAGTTCATGCATCTACTGCTAGGGGTCCTCCTAGAATAAGGCCAAATGAACAAAGAAAAATTTACATAATAAATGTTGTTGTACTATGCCTCCTTTTGTCTAGGCATTGTTCCAGATCATGGAGCATGTATTGTTACCATCCATCCTAATAATATCATATTTTTCTTTCCATATTCGTTCCCATAGTTCATTTTTACCTTTGAGTCATCTCATGGATACAACAACTTATTAGTGATCTATTTTGAGCCATAAAATAAAGGACTTTCATTTGACGAACTTATGTTTTGAGCCTTAGAGTTATTTCCCTTTGGTGGAGAATTCCCTATAATTATTTTAGGATTTCAATCTGATGCATCAATTAGTCTTTTTAAGTGATTTTCCTTTGGTGGTGAATTCCCTAATTTTTAGGATTTTTTCTGGATTTCACCTATAAAACCTCCAAGGCTTATTATTTCTCTCTTTTTCCCCTTTCATTTTCCAAATCATTGAGAAGACCAAGATATTCCCTTATACATCCATTGCAGGTTGTAGGTTAAATATTTGACAATGGGGAAGATTCAAAATCTCATGCAATTCAATCTCCTGGCATGTGGGAAAACATGCAACAAAAAAGTGATATTATGTTACAAAATTTGCACAGCTACCATGACCTATGTATCATGTTTTAGGAGCTTCACCACACATCATGTTGAAGGAATTTTCTCTATCTAAAATGGATCTTTTACATATTTCAATTTTGTTTATGGATTGGAAGATATCATTGTCACAAGCCCCAAGACTACTTAGTTCTTCAAGGTCTCTCCCTTCTTAAACAACTCTCCAACTACAGCTCCAAAGGATATGACAAGATTATTAATATAAATCTATGGAAGGATTTCTTCATTATATAAAATTGGTCTATGAAAAATTTTGATTTCACCTCTTGAAACAAAAGTTATAAGCAATTTGAAGCAACTGCCCCAAAATAGCATTGGAATTTTTGAAATTTATCTTCTTTACGTAGGCATTTTAACTACTCCATAAAATTCTCATCAGATCACCATTTGAAGCTCAAGATAGCTCATTTTATTTGTTTGAGCCTCATCCACATGGGTTTTTGACATATTGGTGATACCTACCAATTGCCCTCTTTTTTAAACAACAAGGAGAATGTCTTTTTATGGTTTTTAAGCTTATTTTGCACCATGTTTTCATAATTGTTTTAGCTCTCCCAACGAGAAATCTTGTTTAAGATTCAAAGGTTATTTGGCTATAGTGACTCTTCATCCTCAAAGATGCACATTCAAGGTTTTATTTTCCTTTTTTTTTTTCAATCAAGTTAAGAGTCATTATTTTCATTCAATGTTGTTATTAAAAGATCTGTTACATGCTTGAGCAATCCTTTTATTACTTTTAATCGAAGTGTTATATGCATGCATAGAAAATGGTGAAGGGGAAGAAAGTTCCTCCCAAAATCTAGACACATGGCTTACAACCACCATGTTCTCATCTAAAATATCCTTGGAATCATCATATTCAACATTATACTACAGATATTGAGATGCCATGCCTCTACACTGGGTGCAAAAAAGATGAAAGATAGTCCAAACCCTTCAATTGATAAAATATCTACTTGCAAAGATCTCATGCTCCAATTCTCATATCAATCAATCAAAAATAAAGGATGAGTTATTTCCATGCTCCAACACCCTTTTGAGTTTAGTTTAGAATGCAAATACCCTATTGGTGCAATTCCAAGACAAAGTCTTTGAAAGTATTAATGAAAGAACACCATTGTTCATGCAGTTCAGTTCATTAATAGAGTCATGCTCCATGAACATGTAATAGATTCTATGGAGAAACAAGGGTTTCTTAATAATCTATTTTTTTTATTTATGTGATCTAGGTGGACAATATTTCATCTTTATAATTGTATTCAAAAAATTTAATTGAGCTTAATTTTTAATTTGTAATATTGAGTCGAAGAGTCAAAGTCTAGGTTGGAAAGTTGAAATGTCTAAGAAGGTAAGTGAAAGGTCATGGAAAGGTTGGAATGCCAACAATGACACCCAATTCCTATAAATGAATATTTGTTACAAGATCCAAAGGAGTGGGCTCAGACTTGGTAAGCAAGTTATCTTGTAACTAAGTTTGGGGTGTTATTAGGATTGACTTAATACAAAATTTAACAGTTATTAATTTTGTGAGATATCTTCTTCGTATATAACTTTTTTCAGTTCAATGTGAGTATATATTATTGGTTGTTGTGGACCATTCCCTCTTTCAATTTCTTATGCTTATTATCATGTGCTTTTCTAACTTGGTTTTGAGATGGGGATGGGACTAGGATGTTTACAACTATCTTTCAAGTCTAGCCAATCTCATAATATTCTATGAGTTCACAATGGTGGACAATTCTCTCCCTGGACTTGTGTAATATAGCATTTCAATTCCAATCATACTTTTAACTTGATCCTAGTAGTAGGATTTACTTTCCACGTCTACTTTCTTCATGTTTTTTTTAAACATAAACAAAAAATAAATAAAAACCATAAAATGAATCTAGTAGCCAATGCCACAAACTAGACTATTGGAAATAAAGGTGGGAACCATGCTTTGAAGGTTGTATCCTGACAAATCCATGTGTGTTAACAAGGTTCAAAATATCACATCAACAAGATCGATGGGTACTTTGGCCTTCCCTTCGACTATGCTCCAAAGTTCCATCTCCTCCAACATATGAAATTTACACTTTCACAAAGTAAAGTTGGAAGCTCCATATAGTTGGTCGCACTCTTTGAAACCTAACATGGATTCAACCATTCTTGCTTCTCCTTAAACACAATTCAGAAAAAATGGATCAAGCGGAAATCAAATATTGAGTCAAGCATAAACAATAATCCAATCACTATAAGTGTCATGAGCATCTCACACTCTTGAAACCCCTCACAAGTCCAAGCACCCATCTCCGACATGGACCAATTTCAATCATTGAAGAATCTGTATCACACCTTTTGAGATCCTCTGACAACTTCCTCTCATAGTAAATAACACATTCCATACACAAATATAGAAAATCATAGATGCATGGCTCTGATACCTTGTCAATTTTTCATCTCATAGATTAGATATGCACTTAAAGAATAAAACCTATAGGTACTAAAACTGAAATCTTAGGTTCCATCTATCAAACATTCAAATATGTATATACGAAAAATTTTGTGAGGTGAATTTTGGAGTTCAAACACAATACTTAGTGGGAAACTCAAAACAACAGATAGAAAATGACTTATCTATATAAATTTACAATCATGAAAGTAGGAAAATGAGCTACAATAGCTAGGTAGGACCTACTCTACATCACAAAACAATCTAAAATATTTCAAACAATAAGGAAAATTTCCAACAACAATCACATAAACTTTGTATTAATCAGAAGATAAATCATCACAATAGCATGGCATCACATAGAAGCTTCTACAACAACCTTCAAGCAAAACACTCACTCATAAGTATATTTAAATGCACCTAGCCATCTCTTTCATAGATGTCCAAGTGAAGATGTTATAAAACAAGTTGAACATAACCAAGTGGTGCACCCCATGTGTAAGAGTAACTCCTATATTGAATGTGCCACTTACACAAGGAATCTCTCCTTAATTAGTGCTCCCTCATCATTGTTGTCATGACCCCCAAACGAGGCATCCTACATTGTGACTATACCACATAGAATATGTCAGAAATAACATCCAAAGGAGGTGCCCTACATGTTGTAAATTATAACCAAAGGTCTGACATGATAGCCTTAAGGAATGCAACAAGTTTTTGTCATAATTGTTACATGCAAGGTTAAAGTAACAACAAAGGGTCCTTTTAAATAGGAAAGTGTAACTCTATCAATAATTTATACATGCTTGAAGGTAACTCTCCAAGATTAAATGTGTCTCACCTCCATGAATTGTGTCCTCATAAGAAACTCACCATACTTGAGAGTATCTCCCAATGTAATTTTGACTTACCTTCAACCAAGCAATCTAGAGCTCAAGTTTCTAAAGATGAATGGAGAACCAACATGGAGCAACCAAGTAAACCAACACAAGCCAAGTGATGAGACAAATACAAAGCAATGTCAAATCTTGTGGTTGGATTCAAGAAAGTAACATTGATAGCATGAAGTAGGTGGTAGGATATAGGCACCACATAATTTTTCTTTATGTTACACCACAACTGTGATTTATGTTCTTTTGGATGGCATGTGTATGTTATCTTCAACCAAGGAAACGATAGATTCTTAGTGATGAAGAAAGTGGCATAATGGTGAAACATATGAATTGATAGTTGTGGAATTTCCCTTTGTTGATTGCAAGTACATGCCAATTGCAACCAAAAGTAATTGAAGGAAACAATATTGTTTGCACTTTATTTCCTAAGGTAACATATTTTGAAGTTATTGGTGACAAAAAAAAGAGGTGCCCATCCATTATTGCTACATTATGAAATATCTATTTGATCTATTTCTCCACCCACCTCTTGTATATTTCTTTTTGTTCAGGAGCATCTTCCCTTCAAAATATTCCACAAGAAGTTTGTTATTCATGATTTTTTCCATCACATGAAAAAACCATAATTTTAATGAAAAACCAAGAGGTCCATCCCTAAGCCATTTTTCAAATTCAATACTTGCCAAAAACCCCAAAAGGAAACAATACTGGAAAACTTGACAAGCTGCCCATTAAAAATGATGAAGAAAGGTAGATCTATGAATAATCCTTCAATCCACATGAACCCCCATGAATAATCCTTCAATACTTGTGAGCATGTAATAGGTTCGAGAAAAAGGTTTGTGACAATATGAAAACACTTGTCAAAAAGCTCAATAATGGAAACGATTGGAGTGGTGACTCCAAGAGAACCTAGCTGACATATAACCATGGAGTAAATTGTCAAATGTCATGCTTTGTCGCCTCTTTGATACCATTTTGTTTGTTTTTTATTTGTTTTTAAAACACCTACAGGTCGTC